>OY754980.1:28698562-29118562 GCA_963576475.1 Molanna angustata
ACTATACGCGGGTTACCCTAGAAAACAATCCATCATATATATATATATATATATATATATATATATATATATATATATATATATATATATATATATATATATATATATATATATATATATATATATATATATATATATATATATATATATATATATATATATGTATAGCTACTTTTCCGGGCTATCCGCTCGTTTTCGTCCTGAAAAGGACGGTTTTGCCGTCCTTTTCAGGACGAAAACGAGCGGATAGCCCGGAAAAGTAGCTATACATATATCTCTACAATCCGCGAAAATTTATATGTAAACATATATATATATATATATATATATATATATATATATATATATATATATATATATATATATATATATATATATATATATATATATATATATATATATATATATATATATATATATATATATATATATATATATATATATATATATATATATATATATATATATATATATATATATATATATATATATATATATATATATATATATATATATATATATATATATATATATATATATATATATATACATATATACATATATACATATATACATATATACATATATACATATATACATATATACATATATACATATATACATATATACATATATACATATATACATATATACATATATACATATATACATATATACATATATACATATAAACATATATACATATATACATATATTCATATACATATACATATACATATACATATATATATATATATATATATATATATATATATATATATATATATATATATATATATATATATATATATATATATATATATATATATATATATATATATATATATATATATATATATATATATATATATATATATATATATATATATATATATATATATATATATATATATATATATATATATATATATATATATATATATATATATATATATATATATATATATATATATATATATATATATATGTTAAATCTAAGGTTTTCGCGAGTACAAAATATGTTATTATTAAGTATTTTGGGGATAACCCGCGTCAAATTATGATTCCCGAGAGAATCAGTCGTCTGCCGACGTTTCGTCTGAATCTCATCAGACATTTTCTAAAGGCGCCTTGTTAATAAATTTTCGTCTCGAGGGATAGTGCACGCACGTCCGTTCGAGTCGAAAGCTTACTACCAAGCGAAAGTTTGAAAGGAAGCCGCGTCAAGTGTTAGTGGAGGGGTGGGTTTCCCCAATGACGTCATTATTGCGTTTTGTTTGGCTTCTAGTGACTCTAGTACTTAACGGTATATTGTTTACAGGTGGATTATCAGTTTTCGGCTTACTAAGAATTTTACTAATGTTTTTAATGTGACTATTGTTTGAAATATCGGTAGTTTGATTACTATGGTTTTTAAAAATGTTGTTTTCAAGTACACTTGTCCATGCGGTCGGGATTCGAATGCTATCGTCCCTGTTATTCATTATACTGTTGCTTCTTTTATATATTTCGATTGCTTCCCTGTAAATTCTAAATGTTTCATTATTAATATTCGCGACTACTTTTGAATTTTCAAAGTCTATGGAGTGATTTTCGGTCAATGAGTGATTTACAAGAGATGAAGTTAGTTTCCGGTTTTTAACATCTACGCGATGTTCAGAGACGCGCGCCGAGATTCTGCGATTTGTCCTGCCTATGTAAGTTTTTGAGCAATCACCGCATGGGATTTCGTAAATACCGTGTGACTCTAATGGTATTTTATCTTTCGGACTTTTTAAAAAGGATGAAATTTTGTTGTCTGTTCTAAAAATGGTGCGAATATTATGTTTATAAAGTAGGTGACTGATTTTGTCTGTAGTGCCTTTTATGTAAGGCAAAAACGCAATGGAGAGTGGCTTTACTTTAGTTGACGTATCTTTTTTATTATAATTTTTATTAGTTTGATTTTTTACTGCATTATTTATCGTAAAATTAGAAAAACCGTTATTTCGTAGCGCGTTTTTAAGATACTCTAATTCGTTTTGAATGTTTTCGGAGTCGGCTATCCTTAATGATCGTGTTACCAAGGTGTTTGCTACAGAGGCGATTTGTGCTGGATGATGGTTCGACGATGCGTGGAGATATCTGTTGGTATGTGTTGATTTTCTGTACACAGTGTGGCCGAGAGTGCCATCGTCTTTTTTGATTACGAGAACATCAAGAAAAGGTATTTCACCGTTGTTTTCTATCTCCATTGTGAATTTGATGTTATTGTGGAGATCGTTCAGAAAATCAAGAAATTTGTTAAGTTCCTCCAAACCGTGAGGCCATATAACGAAGGTATCGTCCACGTATCTAATCCATAGCTTTGGTTTTAAGCGCGCTCTATCTATAGCTTCCTTTTCTAACTTGGTCATAAATATGTTAGCGACTGGCGGTGAAAGAGATAGACCCATTGGTGCTCCTTTTACTTGTTTGTACATGTCGTTATTATAAGTGAAAAATGTGTTATTGAGGCAATGTTCTATTAAAGTTATTATGTCATTCGGTGGGTCACTCATTTCTTTTATTGCTTGAAGAGCTTCGTCTGTGGGTATATTGGTGAATAAGGATACGACGTCAAAACTGACAAGGATGTCGCCCTTGTTTAATTTTTGATTTTTAATGATTTGTATAAAATGTTCCGAATTTTTGACAAAAGATTCCGCTGATTCTACATCTGGTTGTAAGTAGTTGGCAAGATACTTTGATAACATTTGAAGTGGAGAAAAATTTATTAACAAGGCGCCTTTAGAAAATGTCTGATGAGATTCAGACGAAACGTCGGCAGACGACTGATTCTCTCGGGAATCATAATTTGACGCGGGTTATCCCCAAAATACTTAATAATAACATATATATATATATATATATAAATATATATATATATATATATATATATATATATATATATATATATATATATATATATATATATATATATATATATATATATATATATATATATATATATATATATATATATATATATATATATATATATATATATATATATATATATATATATATATATATATATATATATATATATATATATATATATATAACCATGTTAAATATATATATATATATATATATATATATATATATATATATATTTAACATGGTTACAAAGGGAACACCACCTATTAGGATTTGGGTCCATTATACTCTTCCGAAGAAGCGCACTATGGGGTGTTTGGGAAGGTTTACAATCTGTCAGGAAAATATTTATTTATTTATAAACTTTATGTACAAGTGTACAAAGGCAGGTTTATTGCCATAGGGCAATTTCTTCCAACCAACTAACAGGTAGTCAAATGACCTTAATATTGTCGGAGGATCCTTCACAGCCCTACAGGAAGTCTTTGAACCACTTGAAACAGCAGCAGCAGAAATAGGTTTGCAAATCAATTCAAATAATGATGCAAACTAGAAATGCAAGAAACGCTTTACACGGTAATAAAACATTCAAGGAAAAGCACACTTTTGAAACTGTAGAGGAATTTGTATATCTGCATTCAATTATCAATGAAGATATCCTAGAAATAAAAGGGTGAATAGCGACAGTTAACAAAGCATTCTTCTCTCTGAAAAAGAAGGGAGGTAGTGAAGGATATAGAAGGAAAATTCAGTAACTATTTTTTTACAAAGTTTTTTTTGTTTATCTTTAAATATTTGTATGGATTGAGATGACATTACTTCATAACTTAGGTCATTCTATAATCTAGCTGATTGTACTTTAAAAGAAGAGCTGAAACCTTCTGTATTGTGAATGGGGATACATAGATAGTGGGTATATTTATTTATTTAATCATTAACGGCATAAATTGCCTTTTACTAACATACTTTAAAATATACATACTTAGAACAATCATAGAAAAGAAAACAATTATAGACTTAGTAAAAAAGAAAATATATAACAAAAAAAGTCAATAAAATAATATGTGAAGCAACTGAATATAAGAAAACATATAAAAAAAAACTTTAGACACAAATCAGCAGCAGAAACAGTGCAACTTAAACATATACTTGTTTACAATATTTATAAAAAAAAAATACATAGATAGTCAAGAATCATTCATTACATATAATCATTTCATTATATGTAACAACAAACTCTTGTATGCACCATAACCCAATGCAAATACATCGACCTGCTCAAACTATTGTGGCACATTCCTCAGATTGAAGGGGTAGGCCATGATTTGACATTAAAATGATGTTTTTTTAAATATCGTGGTGAATAGGGGTTATCAATAATCTTATAAAGTAATGACAGTATGTGAATCTTATGACAATCTCGTATCTTTGGCTAACAAAGTATATTTCTACAAGTCGAAACCCGATCATATTTTTGAGATTGTAAATGAACCATTTATAGACATTCTGTAATTGTTTCAGTTAATTTAATAATTCTTCGTTGGCATCCAGATAACACACATCACCGTAATCAAGCAATGGAATAAGTAAATATTGAGCTAATGTGATTTTACAATGTATTGGAAGAAAGTTCTTCAATAACTGCTCATGCCATATGCCCCATCCGATTATGAATTCGGATCTTAAATAGAACCGGGTTGTAAAAAGGTGGAAACCCAGAATACAGAAGATCGTTCCATTCGGGCTGCTGTGATAAAAGAATTCAAGAAGCAACTGGACTGTATATGTTTGTGAAGAAATTGAATTTATTTTTATATAATTCATTGAAATATTAAAATAACATACAAGTAAACAAATGATACATTTGCATAATTAAGATATGAATAAAACTAGTAAAGTCATATTTTATCACAACATTCAATCAAAAACATTCAACGTCAAGTTTACACTTTTTGTTCATTTATATTTTGCTTCTCAGGCAACTAACAGGTATTATGTAAGTCAAATATTGATTAACATAACAAGTATCTTGAGGAATCTACTTCATCGTTATATTGAAAACAGAGAGGAACAACAAGGCTTTCGTAATAACCGCTCAACTACGGATGCTATATTTATGCTGAGACAATTGAAAGAAAAGTCAATTGAATATAACAACCCAGCATATGTATGTTTTGTAGATTTGACCAGATTTGACCAAAGAATTCGACAGAGTCGTGCTGAAAGACGTTGTAAATATTTTAATAGAGAAAGCTATCCCACCATCTATAATTAAGACAATAGAAAATATCAACACCGATGGAAAAACAATAATAAAAGTAGATGGGAAACTGAGCAAAGAAATATCAGTCACAACGGGAATAAAACAGGTAGATAGTCTGAGCCCTTTCTTATTTAATTTAATTATGGACAAGGTGATAGAGGATGTGGTTTCTGTGGGTGTGGGATACAGAATGGGCAAGAATCTCGTCAACATTATATGCTACGCAGATAATGCAACGCTCGTTGCTGAAACGGAGGATGACCTGCAACAGCTACTAAACAGATTCCATACAGCAGCCAGGAGATACTACAATATGATATTATCCATATCAAAAACTAAGTGTCTAACTATATCGAGACAACCTCTGGTATGCAATCTACTCGTAGACAGCGAACCAATCGAACAGGTCACAAAATTCAAATACTTGGGAGTCGACATTTCCAGCAGCAGTGACTTATATGAGGAAGTCAAATCGCAAACAGACAAGGCAGCGGTCGTTGCTGGCTGTTTGAGAGATACTGTCTGGAAAAACAAACACATGCTAACAGAGAGTAAAACCCGAATTTATAAAACATGTGTGCGACCCATTATGACTTATGCGATTGAGGCCAGAGTGGATACCGTTAGAACAAAGAGCCTGCTCCGGACAACAGAGATGAGAACCCTACGCTCCATCGCGGGTTTCACCCTTTTGGATCGGATGCGAAACACCGATATAAGACAGATCTGTGACGTTAGGGATATTGTCAGATGGTGCAGGAGCCGAAGACGATTCTGGCGGGACCACGTGGCGAGAATGGGAGACAACAGATTGCCCAAAATTATCTCCCAACAAATAAATTTTGGCAATCGACCAAGAGGTAGACCACCCAAGAGATGGAGCTCGGCGTCACAAGAGGCCTTGAGGGACGGGCAAAGTTCCTGAAAAAAACAGGTGTCAACCTATAAAAAGAAGAAGAAGAAATATTGATTTAACATGCACTCAATAACAAGCTGCCTCATTCTGGAGACTTAGATGTTTATCGTCTCACAGATCCAGACTCAAAACACACTTAAAAACTATGTCTCCGCAGGTAATTGAACTGGCAGATAAATAACCAACTGAGACATGAAGGCTTACAGTATATTTCATACAGTTGATATTTCGAATGCAAAAAAATATTTTCACAATTTGTTATAAATTTATAAAAGGAGCAAAATAATTTGTCTTAAAATATCACATTTAAATTTATGCCCATCCTTAAGTATACGAATATTTTTAGTTGCCAACTAATAGGGCTGATTCTTGGCACCCAGTATATAAATTCAAAATGCCTTATTTGTCTAGAGAAGTACATTAAAATATGAATACCTAACATTAGAACAAGGCAATAGAATAAAAATATCGAACTGATTTTTTGCATACTTAAAATGTTATTCTGTAGTTATTACGAATACTGGTTTGTCAAAATTTTACACATTCAAAGTGTTTTATTACCCAAAATAAATCATGGTAGATGATACACATTAGTTTCAAAACCATGAAGGTAATGATACTATTCATAATAATCAATTACTATCTGAATCTGATATGGCATTTATATTTTTCTTAATTTCTTGAGTACTGTCCAATTCTTGTATCTTTTGTTCTGTACTGCGTATACCTGGAAAAATATGCACATAAACCAGTTAATGTTTTTGGTATTATAACCTTGTCTGAAAAATATGCACATAAACCAGTTAATGTATTTGGTATTATAACATTGTCTGAAAAGTCTCAAAATATATACATATTTAATTCAATTTTTTTTTAAGTTTAGTTTGTCGATCGACAATTCTTGATAGAACTCCATTGTACGTTGATATGTTATACAAAATATAAAAATACTTGGTAATTGTTCTATTGTGTTTATTTGATTATTGACGCGTTTCGTGCAAAGCACATCGTCAGAATAAGGACGATGTGCTTTGCACGAAACGCGTCAATAATCAAATAAACACAATAGAACAATTACCAAGTATTTTTATATTTTGTATAACATATCAACGAACAATTTTTTTTTAATAAAAAACATCAATTGAATGTTTTAAATGTATTATTAATTTGACATTGACTCAACTAGTATTTAAAATCACATTTTTGTGCTGTTAAAGGTGAAATTATGAAAATGGGATTATTATACCTATATTATTTTTTTAAAAGAAGGAATATGTAACAAATAGGTACATATATATTCTCATACATTGTCTAAATTAAGCATAAATGCTTGTGCTATAGGTGAACGATATCGGTTGTGGCAGGATTCAAACTCGCGACCACTGGATTACTAACCCAGCGCGCTAACCACTCTGCCACCACCCATCTAAATTATTGTTATGATATAAACTTTTTTATAAATTTCATTGACAACTCATAGATATGTATTTCTGTTTTTCATTTGTGAAAGTTACCATAGTATTAGTAAATTTTCAATGAACTGTACATTAAAAACAACTCTTTTTAAAAGACTCATATTACACATACAAAAAATTACTTTGTAACTGAGAAAGCTACAAAAACACATTGGACATGAAAGAATAATGTGGCTGTGGTCTCTGTGACTACAATAATTTGTCAGAACAACTAAAAACTATGAATGAAAAAGCATTCCAACGCGAATTGAAAACCAGACATTGTATCAAGAACTGAAGTAACTGAAGAACAACGACTTTATTAAAATGACAATAATGTCATATTCTGATTCGTCTAAATTTATCCATCTGAATTTTAGTATATGAGAAATGTCAAAAAGTTGATAACATTTATACGGGACTCGTTACGTCACACCGCGTGAATAAAATCATTTTATCCACGGTCGCCCGTTGGTTATAGAAGTTTTCGTACTCTGAAACGAATCAGAATAGGACATTATATGTTAACTATAAATTATTGTCATGAGCCAATCGGCTTTTTAAATAATTATCAGGAAAAAAAATCGACTGAAAGTATCATACATAGGCACTAACCATCTTTGTCCATATTAAAAAATTCTTCCAGATCCGAAATTCGCTCTTTCTTCGCGTTCAATATTTGTAAAAACTTAAAATATATATCTTCTTCCATGTTTTGTTTTGACTGTGAAAATTCCATAAATTTATTGTTCGTATCGTCCAGCTGGCGATGAAACTCAACCATTTCACTTTCAAGTTGTTGTAATTTAGTTTTTGTCGCACTGTTCATCTTAAACAATGTGTCAATTAGCATTTCTGTACCACCGGTAGAGCTGTGTTCTTCCAGTGTGACGTTACCATGAATAACAAACAGTTTTGTCGTGGAATCCGCCAACTTCCACCTTAAGATGCTATCCTTGAAGTCAAAGACATATTCACTTTTATCACTCAGTGCGTTCCTCACTTTTGCCATGTATACTTCATAGGGAATTTCTAAATTTTCACAGTAAGTTTTTAACTGTGCGGGCAACAATGTCCCTCTCCAATATTCATTTTTATAAACTAGAGTAACTTTTTTAATTGATTCACCCCAGAGAGCGATAATATAACGTGGCTCATGTTTTTCGTTGTTAACAGTGATTTTTGTCACTGAGGTGCAGTCTATCCATCCATGTTTGGAATCCATCAAGAAATAAATATTCTGTAAAAATACATATACATTTTTGTACTTCTAGTTTTTGATTTTTAGAAACTCTTATGTTTAATATATTTTTTCCCTAATTTACATATAGCTGTAAAAGAAAAATTGGAGCAATAGTAATCATACTCATTTAAACTATTGGAGCAATGGAGAACCTAATCATTTCATTTAAACTAATAAAAACACAGATGTTAGTTAAAAAATGCTACGTAAAAATGAGGTTGATACTTGCATGTTCGAACTTGTTCATTCATTTTTTTTTTTCGAAAAACCTTTAAAGAAAGCTTTCAGAATAATGATTACTTTTATTTAACTATACTGGTGTAGCGGGGATTTGCTGGTTCATTGTAAAATTGACAAATTTAATATTGGTAAATTGATTTTATGTGCGATTTTTATGCACAGCAGTTCGATAAATATGACACCTCGTATATAAGCCAAAAGGAAACAATCAAACAATGCACTTACCTTTAACTGGCTGGCAGATCCTTGGACAGAGGGTACTCTTCAATTTTATTTTATTTTTATAACAATTAAAATAAAAAAATGGCGCGAACATATACTATTCAATAAACGGGAGTTTCGATTTTTCTGACCTTCTATAACTCACTCCATCAAGAATGATAAAAAAGATAAAATACAAAAAATAATTTTCCACCTGTCAACTGTCAACCGGACAGCTGTCAAAAATCCCATAGACATGGGTAGCGTTCGGAAAGACGCTCGGCGATGTTAGAGCGTCATCCTAAGCGTTCGGAATTCATCGAGCGATTCGCGCGGCGATTCACTAAGAAGCGTCTAGCCCCTGAGTTTCTTTTCTGCATTCTTAGTTCTTAGGTTAGGTTTAAGTTTGTGTATAATAATAATAATAGCGACTCGCGTGAGCGAGTTGCTTTATAAATTAAATTATAAATTATTATAAATTAAATATATAATATTCTTTTAATTTTTCGCATTTAATATAAAATTTCACAGCTCATTTGACTTAATACTACGAGATCTCAACCAATCAGAGAGCCAACCGGAAACAGAATGCAAACGGGTAGATTCAGATTTTAGACTCTAGTATTCACTCTGCCCGTTCGGAATCACGGTTGACTCGCACCAATGTCGCCCAAGTCGTTCGATGAAATAGTAGGGTGAATGTCGCTCTTGTCAATTTTTTTGGCGGGAATTATGAATTTTCGCATAGTCAAAGTGACATTTTACTTGGCGGCAATTTATAATTTTTCACATAGTCGTCAGCACTTTTAGTTTGGTATGATTTTAGTCGGTTTTATTTGTATATTTAATATAATTTATTTTATTATAATTTACAAAAAGATATTCAATGGATATAAATTCATACAAATTTATCATAGATAATAATGGTCAACTACAAAGAAATGTGGAAGGCCATTATTTGATGGAAAACATCAACAGTAAATGTATTTAATTTATTTAATTATTATAATTTACAAAAGTAAATTCAATGAATATGAATTCATGCAAATTTATCATGGATAATAATGGTCAACCATAAAAAAATGTGGAAGGCCATTATTTAATGGTAAACATCAACAGTAAGTGTATTTTGTTTTATGAAAATAATGCATTTTTAAAAGAGTGTTTATCATTTTAAGAGAAATAAACAATTTTTGAATGCCCAAAACTCGAAAAGCTCGTGAAAACTATGCACACACAAGAAAAAATCGTAAATATTTACAAATAATACCAATCACTAGTCACAACACGTTTAATACTTTTAAAATTAATAATTAATAAATTATTCTCTCGTTATTATAATGAAAACATCCGATAAACACAAATGAACCACTATTTTATTATAATTTTTGACCAAAATGACACAACTAAAGTAACACCAACATTGTAATTTTAAATTTCCCGCGCCCGCGTAATTTTAAGTCACCCCAACATCGCTCAGTGCCGTTCGGATTAAACATCGCCCAAATGTCGCCCTCTTTGCAACTTCAGGTCGCACCGGTAGAGCGATTCACTCAGCGATTCACTCTGATTTAGAACGCGACCATGATTATTAATTTATTTGTATATATATATAGATATTTATGAGTATACTTTGTTATCGCATATAACAAAGAAGAGCGTTGATAGAAGTGTTTAAATGCCGGCTAGTCAATACAATAATTAAATATGGTGGATACGAAAGAACGTGTTGAGAGTATAAAATAAAACAATGCTTAAATTGACAGAAATACACGCGTAATAGTAATTATCGGTTAATAAAAATTGCTGTAAAATTAAGAAGAAAATTAATTAGAAAACCAGTGATGACGGCCGCTGAAAAAAATTATTACATACAGGAAATACACGTGGAACAAAGAATAACAGTGCTGAAAAGAATAATCAAATACCTGAAATACACGTGGAATATTGATGACAATCCTGCTACAATAAATTACGAAACGAAACGTTCAGAGTAAAGAAAACAAATAATAATAAATCAGAAAGATCTTACCAACCGCTGCTCTCGTTATGGGTCTGTAGATGAAACACTTACACTACATAATATCACTTTTTATTAATTGAAAATCACTTAAAACTATCTTAAATTCACCCCTCGTTGGTTATGTGGACCTGAAACACACTTATTCACTATAATGCGATTATTTAAGTTATTTTTATTATTAAAAGTTATTTTTAATATTAACTTAAACTATCTTAAATTCACCCCCGTTGGTTATGTATGGACCTGAAACACACTTAGTCACTACCATGCAAATATGAAATTTAATGCTGAGCATCAAGCAGACGCCTCGCAGAGATAAGACTTTTTTTTTCAACGTTCGCGGTCTACGTTCGTTTTTAAAAAAAATATAAACCGCTGGAGACAGGGAGGGAGGAGCTACCCCACCGCGCGGCGGGGCGCGTTCTACCATCTACCAATAGGAAGCCTCCATTTCACCTACCAAGTTAGAAAGTATAAAGTTCCAGGAATATGCATTGAATATAAAATTATTAGAAATGACATATTTACAAAATATAAGCATTGTTTAAACACATTAAGGACCCAAAGACCC
The DNA here is from genome assembly GCA_963576475.1 of Molanna angustata. Taxonomy (NCBI): domain Eukaryota; kingdom Metazoa; phylum Arthropoda; class Insecta; order Trichoptera; family Molannidae; genus Molanna; species Molanna angustata. The sequence goes on from OY754980.1 coordinate 28,710,375, forward strand.
GTTAATATGATAAAACCAATATAAGAGAAAGTTTTCCAAGAATCAAGGTATTTTGTTGAAACAAAATAATAGATGTTTGGCTTCTATGCTACCATAACCCATGGTACTAATCTTGATCATAATACCTATGTATATATCAACTTTGTATCCTCCTGAGAAAGGGAACTTTGTTCTCGTAACATGTAGAGGGATTTTTTATTCATTTGAATAAAAATTATAATTGTAGTTGTGTACACAAAGTTGTGTTTTATTCAGTTTTATTTCATTTAATTATTTCAAAATGATACCACAAAGTAAAAAACAATCGTTTGTCGATGATGTGATTATTTATTTATTTAAATGGCATTTGTAACCTCAAATGAAGGAACATTGCCAGAGTCAAGTTTGTTACAAAATCGTGCATTTGTTAATTATAATAAAATAAACAACAAATTATAAAATATGTGGAAAACAAAAAAAAAAAAAATAATTAATACTGAAATTAAAAATTTAAAAAGTTGTGCTTTTAAATGGGAAGTAGAAAATGAAATCACAATTTGATGTTATTCTGTCTGATAAATTTTGTAAGAACATTAAGTACTTAAAATTTATTAAGGCTGAGTAAGGAGGTGATATTATGAGGAGGAAATATTTTAAATTTAATCAGGTGTGTTAAAGATATTGGGAACTTAGATGTAGGGCAATTGAAAAATATGTGATCCAAGCTGCCTTCTTCTTGGCCACATTAACAAAGAGATGAGTTCTTAATACCCAACCTTGCTAGGTGAGAAGGGGAACAGCAGTGTCCGAATCTCAATCGGCATAATATGACGGAAGATTCATGTCTGCTACAACGGAATTTGGAAAACCATGGTTTGATGGGAATAAATTTTTGAATCGATGCATATCTTGAACCTTTTGAAAATGAAGATAAATTATAGTGTGTATTACATTCATTCAACATATAAGAATGAACAAGAGGAAGGATGTCATGAATCAAATTAAATTTGTATCTGTGAGGATCACCCGATGAAATAGCAAATCTAGCTAAATTATCATTTCTCCCATTACCAATAATGCCACGGTGACCCGGAATCCAGGCAATAGCGATTTCGAGATTTTTTTTTCATATCAAAAATAATATTTTTAAAATGCAATGACAGCCAATTGGCAGGGGAATCAAAAGGATTTTGTGAAATTGATTGTATAGAGCTTAGGGAATCAGAAAGAATGAACGTTTTCTCAAATTTAAATTGTTTAGCCATTTCAATTGCTTCGATAATGCCAATACATTCACCAGTAAAAACTGTAGAATAAGGAGGTAGTTGAATTAGTCTTGAGATCTGGATAGAGGGACAGTATACTGAAACTCCAACATGGTCATTATCACTAATTTTGGAAGCATCGGTAAAGATAAGAGTCCAATCATTCCATTTATTGTTGATTATACTTCGAAAGGCTGATTCACATTGAGAATTATTTTTGAAAATACCCAATGACTGGATTGTAAAAGGAGTAAATATTATGACATCCAATTTTCTCGAAGGGGTGGAGAAAATTGGAAGTATGTGGAATTGTTGAATTGTGATTGTTGAATTTCCGGAAACTTTGAACCAAATGTGGAACGTTTTTATTTTTCCAATAAGGAGATGTTTAATAATATTGGAGAGGAGATTAAGTTTATCAATTAGAGGATGAGTGGAAGTCATGGCTGATTTATAATAATATCTATCTGATAAGAATTGTCTGCGGACAATGAGAGGAGCATCCACACATTCAACTTGAAGAGCATTAGTGGGAGTGGACTTCATAGCTCCAGATATTAGCCTAAGGCAGGGGTCTCCAAACTACGGCCCGAGGGCCACATCCGGCCCGCGGACAGATTTTGTCCGGCCCGCGGAGAGCTAGCATACTTGAAAACTTCTTTTAGAGAACATATTTTTTATAGCAAATTAAATTTAGTTTACTGAAGTATTCTAATTTTATGTTGAATAATTATTAATATGACATCTACATTGATATAGTCATGGGGTAACTACTCATAACATTGTTGTAGACTTATTGTTATTGTTTTTGTGATAAGTTGGATAAAGAAACACAGAATTTTAACTTCAAATTTAACTTTAGAAAATTTAACTTCAGTATATAATAACTAACAAATTATTGAAATGAATCCAACAAACATTTTATACATTTTAATAAAAACATAACTTATAACAAGCATAATGACATATGAAATACTAATGAGATTTATGTAATTGAGATTTTCCACTGACAATAGTTTGTAGTTGTGGACTAATTTTACTTGTACCAATTATTAAAAGAGATTTAAGATGCTTATCAGTTAATTTAGATCTGTAAACATTTTTTGTGTACTTCATTTTGGAGAAGGTCTTCTCACACAAATAAGTAGTACCAAAAACAGAAAACAGCCCACGAGCAAATTTATGCAAATTATCAAATTGTGTCAAAATTTATTTTCAAAGCACTCAAAGTTTCGATTGCAAAATCGATAGGAAACTCAGTCTCAGTTGTGTGGCTGAATATATCACATGTTTTAAAATGTGAAAAACATTTACTTCGTAGTTGTGATTGAAACAGTATCAATTTCTTCCGGAATGATTTGATATTAGTGTATAAATCAGGAAGATGCTGGTTTTCTCCTTGCAATCTCAAATTCAGTTCGTTCACATGTTTTGTCAAATCAACATAGAATGCTAACTTCCACAGCCATGCGTTGTTTTGTAATTCAGTAAGAGGGCGATGCTTTTCATTCAAAAAAATTTCGATCACTGCTCGAAGTTCAAAAAAGCACTGAAGGACTTTCCCACAACTAAGCCAACGTACGGCAGTATGATAAGGTAAGTCATTTTCTCCAATCTCTTCAATAAATTGTCGGAATTGTCGGTGATTCAGCCCAAAAGATAAAATTAACAGTTGATATGACTGGTTTCAGAACTTCAGACATATCCAAACATTTTCCGCACAAATACTATTGATGAATGATACAATGTAAGACTAATGGTTTTGAACCACCGTCATTTTCTACAGCCTTTGACACAAGAGCGACCACTCCTTTATCTTTCCCACTCATGTTTTTGCCTCTATCAGTTGTAATACATTTCAAGTTTTTCCATCGAAGGTTCTTTTGATTAATGGCCATTTCAACTCCTTTAAAAATATCTGTACCAGTAGTTGTGCCATGAATACTATACGTATCAAGAAGTTCTTCATGCACTTCATAGCTTTTATCTACTCCTCGAATATAAATCAACACCTGAGCAGTATCTGACACATCCGTTGACTCATCCAAGGCCAAAGAAAACCACTCAACATGCCCATTTTCGTCGAACAGTTGAGAGGATATATTTTCAGCGATGTTTTCTACCCTTCGAGCCACAGTGTTTGCTGACATACTGACAGTTTTTAATAAATTTACCTTTTCAGGGCACATTTCTTCGGCTACTGCAATTATGCATTCTTTGATCATTTCTCCATCGGTGAATGGTTTTCCACGTTTTGCAATTTCAAGAGTCACACGAAAGCTGGCACGAGTTGCAGCCTCTTGTTCAGTTTTGAGTTTTGTAAATGAAGATTGCTGCGATTTCAATCCGCGCTTCATAGCTTCGAATTTTTCTGTCCGCAAACTTCTTGTATATTTTGAGTAATTTTGAAAATGTTTTGTTTCATAATGACGTTTAATGTTATATTCCTCGAGAACGGCTATGCTTTCATTGCAAATCAAACATAGCGCCTTGTTACTGGACTCAATTACGAAATACTGAATGTTCCACTGATCTTTGAATTTTCTGCATTCACTATCAATTTATCGCTTCTTTTCCATACTACTAAATGGTTCACGGAAGATTCCGCTACTTTTTATAATTATGTAATATGTTAGAATTGAACAAAGTTTGATTGTTTTCTTGAGAGATACTTCACAGAAATATGGTGTTAACTACTGATTTTCTTTAATAAATTTAATTTATTATTTATCTCTAATTTATTTTAAGAATCTTCCTTAAGCGTACTAAATCACACACAAAAGCAACAATTCAAATCAAAATACTGTTACAAAGATGTCTTAAACTTAAACACGCACAAACACGTTTTAAGGAGGTACGCACTATTTTATTTCACAACAGTGTCATAGGAACTGACTTGTGGTTGCGCACTAGCCTTCTTATATATTCCAATTACTGCCATCTAGAAGTGAGTGGAAGACACCAGAACTTTCTCGAACCAACGAGATTATTCTGTACGTGCTATTAGCGCCATCTGTTAGCGATAGAAGGTACTACCTATTTCCGCTTGTGTCCACCAGATGTCATGTCACGTTACTGCTCATGGCTCATACTCTACGACTAATCTAGAAATTACAGATAATGACAGGAAAATTAATAATATGCAGTGTTGCCGTTTTGCGGACTTTAGTCCGATTTGCAGCCTTTTTTAAACGTTGCGTACTTTTTCGGACTTTTTTTTTCATCAGTGGACTATTTCACTTTTTACCACCGGCAACAATGATAATATGGTTTTGGCCCTCGGAACTTACTGGAGAAATCAGTATGGTCCTAAGGCTGGAAAGTCTGGAGACCCCTGGCCTAAGGGATTGATATTGAAGCAAATCAATTTTTTGTTGAAGATACTCGTTAGAAATATTAAATAGGAAAGATCCATAATCTAGTTGGCTTCTTACAATTGCATTGTATAAAAGGTTGATGAGCACCCCACCATACTCCTGTTACTGCTCAAAGAATGTTTATGTTTTTTTGACAGGTAGAAAATAATTTTTCAACATGAGGTTTCCATGTTAATTTTGAGTCTAGAACAATGCCAAGGAATTTATAAATTAAAGAGAATGGAATGAGGACATGATTATATTTTATAAAAATAGAAGAGAGGTGTCGTTTTCTGGTAAACAAAACAACAGAACTCTTTAAAGGAGAAATGACCAACCATGCCTAAACCATGATTTGAAAGCCATTTTTCAAAATTTATCATTGCATTATTTAGGAGGATAGTGTGGCGAAATATTTATAATTTGAAACATGGAACGATTACTAAGAAAACAAAATGTTCTACCAAACGAGAGTCTATAAATACTGGAAAACCAACGAAAACGGGCAGTGCCATAGAACGATAGAACACACCACAGATAATATGGAAGTAAACTTTTAGTATACTTCAGATGTGTCACTCAATACATAGAAGCTGTAACCGGATAATCATAAGGTTTCTCGCATCTCCGCTATAGGGGCAATGAATACGCGACCGGTCCACGGCAAATTTAAATTTCCATTTTAAAATGTTTCCACCTTTGAGGAATGGATTCAAGGATAACTTAAATAAAAAAAAACCAATTTTCAATCATTATTTATTAAAAAAACACATATGATGGATTTTATTTGCAATATTTCAAAAATCATGCCAAATAATTCATAAAATACATTGTTCTAAATAAAATGTGCATTGTAGATTATTAGGTTTTTTTAATTTATTTTCCACAAAGAAAGATTTAATACTGATTTTCGGAAAACTATATAACTTCACTTCGCCGTATTTCACTTGACAATTTATTCAAAACACAACAAAACTTGTCAGCCATCTTGCGAAGATAATCGAAAAACACAAAAAGCTGGCAATAGATTAACACCATCACCATCACATGGCGTGATAGTTTGTATGTAGATGAACACCGAAAACAACAAGAATTTTACAAAATCACACGTGTTATATTTATTATCTGGTTTACTTTAAGATTTTAAAGGATCAAAATGTTTCGCGTCACAACAAATAACAAAACACAACTGAAGTATGCTGAAGGTCTGAAAATTTTACATTGCATTTTCAAAAATACCAACATCAAATAAAAATAAATAGCGCCACCTTTGGAGATGTAAGCGTAAAGTAAAACCAGTGCTACCAATAGAGTGCCACCGGCGTGGAACACACTAACTATAGAACGCAAGCCACCGTATATTGAAATTGTACCAACTTCTGAACCAACTTGAAGTTGGCAACATAACAATACTGCTTACTGCCATCTGTTAAGCCGTACAAAAGCTCATTAAGAGGCGGGGCATAGGCGGGGCTAGGCCTATAGGGGGGGGGGGCTAAATTCGACTTTATTTATTTATTTGAATATTGCCTCTGCATTTATTTCTTATAATGGTTGAAATTGTATAATATGCTTATATTATTCAACCATTATGTGAAACACTGCAAGAAGGAAGTAAAATTCACATACAAAAATTCTTAGGTTAACAAGAAAAGACAATTGTAACGAACAATGGTGTTTATTATAACGAATTACTCGACATTTATAAAATAATATAATATGAAATATAAATGCCAAATCATACCACAATATCATATCGTCTTATTTAAATGAAATTTGATAAAATCTTTGCTGAGAAGATGAATATTTCCACGCGCGGAAATCCACTTAATCAATCTACAACGATCTCGTATTGACGGAAAACAAAATTTCCGTTGTATTGATTTGATTGATTCCTTCGAACCACATGAAGTGACACAACATCGACGTGGCATTTTAAAATATTCAAGTTGTTTACAAAGCTTTTAAATATGAAATGCGAAATAAGAAATAATAGTTTTGGACCGCGTTTCACGGAAAACACAATGACAGATGACAGAACACATCACCAACACGTGAAGAATATATTATTGCCAGAATAAAACAAATTTCCAACATCATTTTCAGTTATTTCAGTAAATCAATTCATCTCAATATTTTTAGCAAACGCGACATATGCTAAAAATAAGAAATAACAATTATATTAATAAATTAAGTAGTTAAAATGTATTCGCTTGTTATCGCATATAACAAAGAAGAGCGTTGATAAAAGTGTTTACATGCCGGCTAGTCAATACAATAATTAAATATGGTGGAGACGAAAGAACATGTTGAGCGTATAAAATAAAACAATGCTTAAATTGACAGAAATACACGCGTAATAGTAATTATCGGTTAATAAAAATTGCTGTAAAATTAAAAAGAAAATAAATTAGAAAAACCAGTGATGACGGCCGCTGAAAAGAATTATTAAATACAGGAAATACACGTGGAACAGAGAATAATAGTGCTGAAAAGAATAATCAAATACATGAAATGCACGTGTAATATTGATGACAATGTTGCTAAAATAAATTACGAAACGAAACGTTCAGAGCAAAGAAAACAAATAATAATAAATCAGAAAGATCTTACCAACCGCTGCTCTCGTTCCGGGTCTATAGATGAAACACTTACACTACATAATATCACTTTTTATTAATTGAAAATAACTTAAAACTATCTTAAATTCACCCCTCGTTGGTTATGTGGACCTGAAACACACTTATTCACTATTATACGATTATTTAAGTTATGTTTATTCTTAAAAGTTATTTTTAATAGTAACTTAAACTATCTTAAATTCACCCCTCGTTGGTTATGTATGGACCTGAAATACACTTATGCACTACCATGCAAATATGAAATTTAATGCTGAGTATCAAGCAGACGCCTCGCAGAGATAAGATTTTCTCTTTCAACGTTCGCGGTCTACGTTTGTTTTAAAAAATATATATAAGTTATCTTTCGTACGCGTGAGTTAAAATTCGACTATCCCGACCAAGCGTCTGATACCGGCCCGCCTCGGCCCCATGTCCGCGAGAGAGATCCACCGTCCTATTCGAGTAGGTTGTGGCTAAATTTCTCCGCGGAACCTACCCCGACCGTCAGCGGAATTCTGGGGAAATTTATTTTAATTTTTTTTACATGGCAATTTTTTTACATAAACGATTCGAACTTTTTTTCAAAAAGAGAATTTCTGACAGCTACCGACAGCTGGTCAGCTGACCTTTTAATCCAAGACTGCCGGACACTCTCCGGCACAAAAAAAAGAACCAACTTGATAACTGAAGAACCCTTGGGATTCCGCCAGAGAATCCCAACAGGCCCTGACACAACAGAGGTGCAACTGCCCCAAAAATTGAACACTTAAGGTACCTCCGCCACGCGGTAAATTTTTTTGTAAATCTTTTGGCAGCACTTTGTAACTGTAGAGGCCTCTTCAGACTGCAGCCGAAGGATAGAAGCAGCTTCTCAGGCCGTAGTGCGCCTCGTAACTTGCAATTTTTTATTTTTTACACCTGACTTTATCTTATAACTGACTCGAGGCGCCAACGGCCTGGGAAGTGTCTGCCCTAGCGCAAGCCAGGGCCCCTCTTTTGTAACCGTGTGGAGGGGAGGATTACCATAGCCTGTCGCGCCCTTGACCCAGAATTTCTCGTCTGCAATCGCTTTTCTGTTCTCTTTTTTTCTCTTGTTCTGGATCGAGGACCTATACCTGAGGACGTCACCCACCTGTAGCTTCCTGCTGGTCTACGACGGGGTGATCTGCTGAGCGTCTCCCTCAGCAGACGGTCGAAGAGGAAAGGACCGCGTTCTTGGGGTGAGTGCCTTCAATTCTCTCTCGGTCCAAGACCGAAGCTGGTCACACTTTACATAACTAGGACGCCCTGCGTCCAGAGGACTGACGGCCCTCTCTGCTACCGCAGAGAGAGAGCTGGTGTCAGATTGGCGCCCAACGTGGGGCCTTTTGAACGAGCGTGTTCAAACGAACTACACGCACCCTGAGATCGATCTCTCTCAAGCCGGCAAAGATATATTTTGAAAGAGACTTATAAGCATAATGTACCATTGTGCCTTTTTGGAAATTTACTGCCTCACTAGACAAGTCTGTTCTGAGGTATATATCAGTACATAGTATATATCAGTATCTAATAACATAGTATATATCAGTATATATCCTAGTTTTGAACTGATAGTATTGCGAGAACGTATGTTTTATAGGTGCTATTTTATCTTATTAAGCTTGTAGAACCAACAGTATATAAATAAAACAAGAACTGTATTTTAAAAGTGTTTATTATTGTTATAAGACAATACATGGCATGATTTCATAACTTTAATTCTTGCATGGTCTCTATGTTACTACCATATAAAATAAAAGTTTTACTACTGTATAAATTTTTAACAATGGATATCTTAATTGAGCTTTTAATTGTAAACTAAGTGTACAAGAAAAAAGGGAAACCAGAATTGTGTTCTCAAAGGTGTGTTAGTGTCTAGACAATTGTCAAAATTGTGTTATCACAAACGAATATAATATGTCCTGTGTGAACTTGACAACCAGCTGGGTTGGTTTCCATGTTAAATTGACATTTCATTGTATCGTAGACATGAATAAACCCAGAATACCTGGCAATGAATAAACCCAGAATTTAACAAGCTTAATCTGAAATCGATAATTGCTAGATTTTAATCATATCACAGTTAACAAAGTCTCCGAAATAAAATTAATATAATATATTGTGAAACTTTGATGTTTGACAATTGAGTAAGCCATAGAAGATCATAGAATAAAGATATATATTCTGTAGGAGATTTTACTTACCAGAGACTACAATATATGGTAATAAATTACAATTGTTTACGGCCGGGATAATAAACGAAAGAAAACAAAAAAATACATATATTTATTTGTTTATTTTGATATATCCAACATGGATAGGTATTTGAACAAAATCACGCGTCGGGTCTCAGACACTAGAGACGTGCATATTTCGCAGAATCCTGCGTAGGTGGTATGTTGGTTTAGCCCCGGAGAACCTTGTCGGTCGCAAGGAAGTGCCAGGCAGGACGCAATAACTTATAATTGACACATATGGATATCTTGGCTGGTCCATGGGAACACGCCAACGGTCGAGACATCGAAATGCGACATGGGCGTACCGAAATATTTTGGGTTATCAGAAAAATAGAAGCGGGAACAAGTCTTAAGAAAAAAATTGCTTCTGACATAGGAAAATGCTTTCAGAAGAAATTTGCTAGTAATCGCTGGATCCTATTCAATAGAATGTGATATAGCTAATTAGTGTCGGATGATAATTAACGGAATGACAATAAGTAAATAATTAATCGGTAAATAATTTAATTACCCAAAAGTTATAATTTGGCGGCATAAATAAGAAATCAACAGACAAGCTCACCGTGAATAATAAAAATATTTTCGGTATTTTTAATTTTGGTTTGAGAAAACAATAAGTAAATAATTAATCGGTAAATAATTTAATTACACAAAAGTTATAATTTGGCGGCATAAATAAGAAATCAACAGACAAGCTCGCCGTGAATAGTAAAAATATTTTCGGTATTTTTATTTTTGGTTTGAGAAAACACAGAGATGTTTCGTATTGAACAACATCAAACGACCAAGTAGGTAGACCTAGTTACGCCACTGGAATGTCCGTTGGAGAAAGGTGTCAGATTTCGCGAGCCGCTCTAACGGATACGATAAATCAGAAATTAGACGGACGGCGATGTGGCCCGGCAAATCTAGTTCGTGGGAACGCATGTGGGTCCAGACTGTGTTCGGTCACTTGATCACTAGACCACCCCAAGGTATCAAGTTCATAAGTAGGTTCATAGGGTAGGACACATAAATTTGAATGAGACCAGACAAGGAAATATAAGTAGAGGTAGCCAGGGCTTACCCACTGTCGAATCGTTGCGGACCGAAAGGAGATAGAAAACAGGAAAATTGATTGATTTATTTAATTATTTTAATTTCGGGAAACAAGACCTACATATTTAACAGTAAACAGAAATAAATAAATTAATGAGCTGGGGAGTAAGCCAATTACGTGAATGTAGAAATAAACACGTAAGTAAACCAACAGAGTGATGCTGAAAGAAAATTTACAGATAGGTATAGGGGAATAAATACGTAAATAAATAACTAACGCAATCAAGAAAAGAGATACGAAGAAATAAGCAAACGTAGGAAGGGGTAGACAACCATTTCAGAGGATAAACGGCTAGATAAACAAATAAATAAATAAAGAATCGAATGATTAAATAACCCAGGAAGGAAATGAGAGCATGAATAAAATAAAAAAAAAAAAAAACCTCCCGGTAATAATGACCTAACACTAGAAGGTTAAGACCCAGTAACGAGTGAAATAGAAATTTAACTCAACCTATTCTTCGCACTACGAAAAAATAAAAACAAAAGAAAAAAAACTACAGTCGAAAAGATCACGACCCTAGGTTTAATATCTAAATCATCCTCAGAATACCGACATGTATCGATGTTTTTTTTTCGCGCGGGTACCTACGACCCGGTCCGAAAGTACCAAGCTGCATACCTAGAATAATATCCCAGGATATTCACAAAAACCTCGATTCAAGAGAGACCAAATTAATAGCGACGTTCTAGGACTATGAAAATTATACGAATAAAAAAAGGACTTAGCATGTATACACAGACGAATTTTAACTTTTAACTATACATACATACCTACGTACATACTTACAGACCAACACGCCATGGCCCTCACGGGGTAGGCAAAGAGAACCGAACGCCGCATTTTTCTACCTTGACACACATTCATCGCCTCAGCAACATTCATACATCGTCGGAGACATGTTCGTCTGTGGTTCACGTTTCTTGCACTTTCATCTTTAAAAATATCGTCTACATGGTCGTGCCAACCCATCTAAATGTGTTAACTTTAATTCTGTTAATTACATCTTTCGGTATCTTACTTTCTTTCCTTGTATCTTCGTTCTGAACTCTGTCATACACCGTTCTGTTACAAAATTACCTACAAATTTTCCTACGACGGTATCAAGCAGTAGGTACGGTAATTATTCTGGCATTTTTTTTTTCAACACAAAAATAAATACATACTTCATACATACGCACATCTAAATTACTGCAACCTACCACAAAATCTTACAAAAATAACTAACACCATGACGAATTGAAATAATAGGACGGATTTATATAACGTTACTCTGGGACAGGCTTACATAGCCTAGTAGAGTAGCCTAATCCACAAATTAAAATATAGGTATAAATGTATACACTTACGACATACTTTAACCTTTTTAAATTATAGTATAACTTATAATTTTATTTACTACGGTAGAAAGTTATATTATGTTAATTGTTATTGTGATACTTGAAAAAAAAGGATTTTAGTAAATAAATAGAAATTAACAATAAGTAAATAATACCAGGCGATACCATGACGGTCATTGCGTTACCTTGGGTAGGCAGGGAGAACCGAACGCCGGAATTCTCCCTCGACGCGGTTATGAAATTCTTATATAACCCATATCCGAGATCAGGTGATAGGTGATTATCTGATCGTATGTACTTCCCATATAGGCTATAAGCTATTATGCGCAGAAATATTTGGGCATTCATGCCTGTGTCTGAGCTGACTTAATTAAAATAAAATAAAATAAGTTGGTGGTTACGGACAGCGGAGGTTTCCATTCTGGTTATTATCAGTATAATAAGGTGGTTTTTAAATAGGTATTTTAAATATGCGCCAGCCGCTCAGAGGAGACGAGAGCTTTCGTTTCAATACTAGGGGAGACATCTAGCGAAAAATTCGATCAGCTTCGGGAAGCGCTCTGCTCGACCGACTGTCATAGGTCAGAGACAGCGCGCGAAACTCTATAGATGGCACGAAAAAAAATAAGCCGAGGAAAATCTGAAAGGGGAGGAAATTGGCGCGAGGGGAGAATATTAAATTAATAATAATAAAAGGGAAGAAAATTGAAGTACAATAAGTTGATTTACGTCCGTAGGGGATACTTTCGCGCTTTGGTTCGGGACTCTGATGCAGATCGTTTAGCTGAGGTTAGTAAGCTTGGGGCGCAGGGAAAAGCTTCGCGTCTCGACATACAGAGGGCGAATAGCGATAAAGATAGGAAAATGATTTTCTCCTTGAGAAAATTCGATTCTTTTTCTCCAAGCTTCGAAGAAAATTATGGCAGTCATCGAGGTAATAAGAATGAGTTGTTTTATAAAAAGAAAATGTACCTACGGGAACTTATATTAATTTATGTAACATAGTTAGGATTGGTAGGGCGAAAAGAAAGGAATAAAATAATGATTTTTGTCAATAAAATTGAAATAAAATAATGCTATTGTCAAGGAGAATAAAATAGTTGTTGGGAAGTACCATAATTTTATGTCCCTACAACATATCATTGTCTAAATAATTTTGTGTGTTGGGTAATATAGTTAATCAGGGTTGGAAATACCTACCTATAGGCACACATTTCTGTATGGAGAAATTATAATGTAATGTTGCTCTGATCATGTAAATAGTCCATAAGAAGTGTATAAGATGAAAAAAAAGAAAAAGTGTATGTGTAACGAAAATTAAAAAGAAAAAAAAAGAAAAAGTGTATGTGTAACGAAAATTAAAAAAAAAGAAAACATAGTGCGTGAACTTTGGCGCGAAAAATCAGTGCGTCCGTACGGGAACACAGGGACAGCCGAGGAACTAGGGGGGAGGGGCTTGCGGGACGAGATGCCGCCGGTCAATATTAGCGACCGCACGGGATGATCTGGAGCATTCCGATTTCGTCATCGCAACAGTAACAGTCTTCTCTCTTGTTCGCGGGTCTCGCCAGCTAGACCAAGTACCAACGATTCTACCCAACCGTCGTGGACGCATAGCAAATAAAATTTTACAAAGTACTTTACTATAAACCAGTGAATCAGACCAGCAAGGAAGGAGCCCATTTCAAACATTAAAATTTATATCAGGGCATACGCGGTCGTTACGGTCTACTACAGACTCGCTCTGGCGAGGTCCCGCGGACGGAGAGAGGCCAACCTACCAGGTTTTATTTCACATTATTTTGTATGTCCACTGAGTCCATTATACTCCACTCAATTGGAGGGCCATTTTTTTTTTTCGCCCTGCCAAGAAGACAACGGCAAGCGCTTCTTTTGGAAAAGAGGCCCTACCCAGGAGACATCCACGCCGCCTCTGTGGTAGGAGGCAATTATTCGAGGATCATTATCGCCGCCTCTGGAGAGGCCGCCCACGAGGATCACCAGCCATCGCCTCACAGGAGGCCAATACTGCCCTGTTCTAATTTTCGTTTCTTCACACTTCGACGTTCTCAACGTTCTTTTTTTTTTTCAAAGACTCCCTTCGTGTTTTGTTGTGTGCACACACATAGTTTTAAGTATACGTTAAGATCTTAGTATAAGTCCTAGTATTTAGAAAACATTGTTTCTTTAGCTTGTAATGTCTTTGTGTGCCTAGATGCTAGTAAATTTTAGTTAACTGAATTGATTTTTTTTCTTCTCTCTCATATACAATCCCAATCTGAAGCCTGTTTTTAATTATAGTTAGTAATTAGGTAATTTTAAGGTTTAATTTAAGTTTTAATTCCCGGGGAGGAATCACAGCGACGGCTTGCACCCGATAGCTGGCCGGGCAAACCAACTAGTGGGCGGCGAAGGGCGGCTACCGCCCTGAGCCTAGCAAGTCGTCGAAATCGGCTGTGCCGATACTCTAGTGCCACCTCAGTGTGAGCACTGAATAAGAAAATAGTTCCCGACAAAACCAATACCCAACTTTCATTTTCAAATAATATTCAAATAATTATCAACAACCTCGCAACACCTTCCGACCTTCCCACTTTCCGTCTTTTAAACTCCCCCCGGTGTATTAAATGGCGCCCAACGTTGAAGGCAGCTTAAGCGACTTCTCCGCGAATTATATCTAATAAAATAAAGAAATTAATCGTTATTAAAAAAACTATAATTAATCGTTGAAAATTCGCGATTTTTGATTTTCTTATTGGAAAATAGAGATTCCAGTTGGAATCCCATTAATAATCCAACCAGATATTAATCGAAAAATACCTTCCGCGGATTAAGTCGAAAGAAACTTAAGTTTGTTCACTTACGAAAATAATTCTAAGAAAAAAAAAACACGTACCCACGAATCTAGGATAAAATAACTCGAGGCTTCAGAAGGGTTGTGGGGGAGAGATAGAGAAAGAAATATTAATATCTAAACAATTACCCAACACTAGTTTTACCTATTACTTTACAATTTTGGTAGGTAATATTTTTATTTGTATGTCTTGAACCACCGAATCTGGTGATCCTTATATCATTTGATTAATCACCGAAGCTGGTGACCTTATAATTTTTGTATTTGGTAGTTAAATCTTTATCATCGACACTCGTAACGTTTTAATTAGTAGGTAATTGACTGATCGACAATAGGTATCTGAATTGATAGAATAGGTATATACATCAGTAAGAAATCGCTTGGACGACGGGAATAATTCTTTTTTATATAATAAGCGTCTCGATGAGTAGATAGGGAAACTCGCTTGGCAATGAATAATTAGGCCGTTATAATATTTTTTTTTGGGAATATTACGTTTTTTCTGCTAATGATAAAATAATAAGGATAACTGCTAATTACGAAACAGGATTTTGTCCTCAGTAGTGGGGAGATAGATAATTTTTGTTCTCGATTTTTTTTTGTTCTCGTAGGTATAGCTATTTTCAATCGAGATTAATATCGTTAGTGGTGAGTTGGGTAAATTAATATTATAGACTAATTTCGTTTGGGAAGCATAATACTCGCTTAGGAAGAAATATTCGTCTCTCCTTAGGGGTAGGATAATAAACCAAAAAGGTTATGAATATATTTACCAAGAAAAAAATGATAGGTACAAATATATTTTAATACATTTACGAATATAACTATTACGGATATAATTTTTATATAAATTTTATTGTATGTATACGGAAGAGGATTGCTACTCTAAGACTCATTAGCGGTGAGTTAACATAAATTAATATTTGATGGTTTTAGGTATAAGTAGTCCAATTACGGAGAAATTATTTTACGTACGGAGATAGATAAAGACCGTTTAAGGTCGATAGTGATTATAAAAAGAAAAAAAATTTTTTTAATTTTTTTTCTTTCAATTAGGAACTTTGAAAATTACTTTTTTCTTTCAATTAGGAACGTTGACCGATGTTTTTTTGATAATACTGAATAAGAGATCACCGCGCCGGTTACCGGATAAAGTCGTCTCAAGGGCGGTTACTTAAACAATCACGCAGTCGGGACACCGAAATATTAAGAAGGGAATAGAGATAGTGACAGATATGCGACGGTTGAGAGGAAATAGTGCGTCAGACATGGAGAGTTCGGCAGAAAATAGTCCGGTTATACCAATGCCGATCGAAGAAGAGGCAGAGGCAGGCCAAAATTATAGCTCGCCCGCGAGAGCCGCCTTGGCCCCGTCTGGGACTTGGGAGCGGGCATGCGTACCACGTGTCCTGGAAGATACCTTCAGCGGTCTAGCCGAAGAAGACCCTGAACAATTCATACGCGCTTGTGAAGCGCATTTCAAGGCTGTACACTGTAGCCCGGCCGTGCAGGTGGAGAGAGCAGCGCAGAGGTTAAGAGGCGAAGCAAAGAACTGGTGGAGGCCTCACTTGCAAGGACGCTGGGGATGGGCGGACTTCTGCAACGTTCTTCGGTCCAGATATGGAACAGAGGCAGCTCGTGCCTCGCTGCTGGTGAGCCTGTATGGAGATCGACAGCGAGAGGGCGAAAGTGGTATTTGTTTCCTGCAGAGGAAAAATGTAATATACAGGAGACTATTCCCGAAGGGAGAGATCAACGAGATCTGTCAGGATCTCATCGGCCTGATGCACCCGAGGTACAGCGAACTTCTAGAAGTGGGTCTGACCTTCGGACCCTATACGATGGACACTCTGCGGAGTCGAGTTTCGGGACTAGACTTCCCACGGCAACCTTTATATACAAACACTACACGGGTTCAGTGGAACATGCCGTCAGTGCAGCATCAACATCGTCAAAATGGCTTCCAAGCGGATCCAGAGAGGTATATTGAAGGCGACCATCGAGCCGACTTGCGACAAAATGGCGGCGGACGAAACTATGTACCAAATGGACAGCGGCCCGCGGGGAACCACGATTGGAATAGACATAACAATAACGGACCCAGACCTACCTATCAACCCTTTAGAGCGGGAAACGCCTCCCGCCTGGGCGGAACCAACCACGCTCAGGCGACACGCCGACGTTAAGTGGGAGTGGTCAACGCGACCAGCCAGACCCAATGACAATAGACCACCACCGCACGATTACTGGAAACGACAACAATAGAAGGGGTTGGGCATGTAACAACGTAACGGGACTTCACAGACGGCCATTATCACGTATACCTGCTAAGCTAGTAGGTATCGCTACCGCGGCCCTAGTAGATTCGGCGAGCACGCACAATTTAGTGAATGCTAGGTTAGTACCTAGCCATTTAATACGACACAGTACGGATAAAATTGTAAGACTCGCACACTCGAGTGTGGAGATGAAGATTAGCGGGGAGGCAGATATTACATGGACCTCAGCCGCCCATGTCTTGACAGATACTTTCCTAATTGTCCCAGGACTAAGAGAAGACGTGATACTTGGCCATGAATGGCTCGTTAAACACAAAGGAGTGACAGACTTCCACAGAGGCTGTCTTCATATATGCTGTCCGTCACGAAAAACAATACATTTTCTACCAAACCGACCGCAACAAGATATAAATATAGAGACTTTCCCAGATATTAATATGTTAGACGTCGCGCGTATCGCGAGTACAATGGCTAGCGAAGTGGAAACGCTGGAAGGGCGCAGAGATGACGAAAGGCGCAGAAACGAGGAAGGGCGCAGAAATGAAGGAGGGCGCAGAAATGACGAAGGGCGCAGAAACGAAGAAGGGCGCAGAAATGAAGGAGGGCGCAGAAATGACGAAGGACGCAGAAATGACGAAGGTCGCAGAAATGACGAAAGGCGCAGAGATGACGAAGGGCGCAGGAATGACGAAGGGCGCAGAAATTACGAAGGGCGCAGAAATGAAGGAGGGCGCAGAAATGACGAAGGACGCAGAAATGACGAAGGTCGCAGAAATGACGAAAGGCGCAGGAATGACGAAGGGCGCAGGAATGACGAAGGGCGCAGAAATGAAGGAGGGCGCAGAAATGACGAAGGGCACAGAAATGACGAAGGTCGCAGAGATCACGAAGGGCGCAGTGATCACGAAGGGCGCAGAAATGAAGGAGGGCGCAGAGATGATGAAGGGCGCAGAGATCAGGAAGGGCGCAGAGATCAGGGAGGTCGCAGAGAGCACGAAGAAGAGGAGGAACGTGAGGAAGAGATGCGTTCTCACCAGGAAGACGAACAAGAGGCCGGAGCGTGGGCTCTAGCAGAGGACATCCGAGTTAGCCAGCGTAGAGATGCAGATATTAATAAAAAAATGCAAAGGATACGGCGAGTGCAGGCGCGGCCGAGCCGAGCACGAAGTCGTTTTGAAAGAAACCTGCAAGACGCATACGAAGTATTAGGTACAACTCTGTGGAGGAAGCAGGAAGGCGGAGAGTCGAAGCTAGTAGTACCCCGCGCGAAGATAGCAGAAGTAATAACGAAATATCACGACGACCCGGTGGCTAGTCACCCAGGTACGAAAGAGACTACGCGCGCCATTCAGAGACTATATTACTGGACAGGACTGAAGGCGGATGTCGCACGACATGTGAAGACATGCGGCGTGTGTATGCAGGCGAAAGCCCGACCAGGCTTACATCGAGTCCATCAGACAGGACACCGGGCAACCAAACCATTCGAAGTATTAGCGGTAGATTATATGGGTCCGTATCCAGCCTCCGCGGCGGGAAACCGTTTTATTTTAGTGGTCACGGACCTATTTACTAAGTGGGTGGAAGCCTTTCCCATGCGATCCAGTAAGGCCACCTCACTCACGACAGTACTTGAATCGGAAGTATTCAACCGTTACGGGTACCCGAAGTATGTATTAACTGACAACGGTCGACAATTTACGCACAGGACATGGAACGATGCTATAGAGAGGTGGCAGTGCGTGCACTGGACCACAGCCACGTATCACCCCAGAGCCAATCCGGCTGAACGAAGGAATCAAGAGATAAAGAAAGCTCTCAGGATTCACTTGCAGGAGGGGAGTCATACGAGGTGGGACGTCGTCTTGCCGACAATACTCGGTGCTTTGCGAGGAAGACAGAATGAGGCTACCGGCGTGACCCCCAGCCAGGCTTTACTAGGATACGACCTACCACGACCAGGAGAGTGGTTGGTACATTCCAACGAAGATATCGTACCATCAGCAACGGAAGCAAGAGACAGGCGCTCCGCTGATGAGGAAATAGTGAGAAAGCAAGCTGAGTACCGCGGAAGGTACCTGACTCCAGGGGAGGAAGGATCGACATTCGGTCCAGGTGAGAAAGTATGGGTTCGGGAACACCCACAGTCAGACGCAGCAAGAGGCTTTCACGCCGGTTTCGCCGCAAAATGGAGTGGTCCTTATACCGTTCTCACTGTCATTGGCCGAGGGCACACGTATTGGATAGATCGGCGAAGTAAGCCGACCAAGGTACACGCAGATGACATGCGAAGAGTCATAAATCGGCGTTGATAAGACAGGGCAGTGAAATGGGTATGGGTAGGTAGAAATGTCCACTGGTAGATAGTCGAACGATACAGTATAAGAATATGCAAATAGGTAGGTATAAGGAGTGTTTAATTGCAAACGAGCGAGTTGAGACCTCTCGGAAGGATAGATAGGTATACGCGGATTAACGCGTATGACGTAATGAAATGCTTTCGAGGAGGTAGGCACTTAGCGGTAAGGAAATTGAGAGTTAGGTACAACGGGAAAATAATATTTATAAGATTTACTAAGCGTATAGCTCATAGGCGGTCTACTAGAGAAGTAATAAGGACGATAATTAATACAAATAACAGGTATGTCAGGTGCGTGTACGCAATAGATATTATTAATGCAATAGGTATATATATGGAAGGTAGAAGGCTAAACGCTCAGTGATCAAGCGTTTACTTCCGAGGACGGTAGATAACTGATCAGATAACTAGCAGATAATTATTGATATGCCACGAGAAAAGGGTCGGCGTAAAGTATAAGATGAATGACGAATAGGTATTAGAGCACCGGCAAGCAGTATAGGCGTAGAAGATATAGTAATCAAAGATTAAACGCAAGGATAGACGCGGGGTAGATGAACTATCGCCGTAAGCGATAGGCTATAATAAAAAAAATTAGTTTTTTTTAAAGTGTCTTGGGAAGAAGAAGATATGTAGTATAAGAAATTTAAGAGCGAGGTGTAATGAGGAAATCATAAGGAAGATTAGTAGGTAATTATGTTGGCCGACCAATAATCTAAGTGCGGACGCGCATTATCGAATTAGGTATAAATAGGTAACCGAGGGAGGAATGCTATTGATCAGGCGTTTGCCCCGGCGATAAGTGAGAAGAATATAACTGATCAGTCGAATAACGTATAAGTTTAGGTATGGTAGTATACCTAAAGAAGATTTTACAAGATAACATAGGAATACTCATGAGTAATGCGATATGTGAAATTGAATGGAATAGTATAAAAACTAAGGTTATTAATGTCTTTTTGAATTTAATTTTATAACGTGCGGCAGGATAACGAAATAAACTAAGAACAAGTGAAATTAATGGGTTTATGCTAAACCGCCACTAACGATGTAAGAGTTAATAGGTATAACGCGTATAGGTATATAAGAATAATAAGTATTGATTGAGGAATTAGTAAGAGAAAAGCGTGCATGGAATTGAGAAGGTAGAATTAGGTCGTTTAGCTAGCGATCCGATCAGCATATTAGAAAAAGGGTTATGAAAGGAACGCGAATTGAGGTCTTGAGGAGATATTTCATGAACGTAAGAGCAGGTAATGATCAGAAAAAGACGAGAGTAGAAAACTATGATGTTAGGAAAATAGCTTAGAAATACGATACGAACGCCCAAGGCCAGACGTTGTATCGGCGATGGATATTAATTGAGTGGCCAAGAAAAGGACGAATTTAAAGTTATATAGGATTAGGCAGAGTGTGCGAGGAAAAATATTATGTTGTTAGACGAGTTAGGAAGATCAGGAATTAATAAGTGGGAGGGATGACGACCCACCTTATTATATTATACAGTAGTAAAGTGCGCGGGAGCAGGTTATAAGTTAATCGTTAGATATCGGCAAGAAGTATCGTAAATATGTTGAGTCAGGACGAATACTCAGTAGGTGAGATGCGGGAACGGGAGGAGGTCGATCTGCGTGTGCAATCTCTCTCCTGGAGGGAGATCGCGAGGTTTTAGTCGGGGAACGAACCCATGAAGGGATTAATTATCAAGACTTAGGCATAGGTATGTTAAGGGGGTTTGGGCCTGAATGTTAAAGGCGCCTCAGATAGTACCAAGGAATGAGAATGGAAGGGCCTGTAGTGCCGTATATGAAGGAAAAGGAAAGGAACGGAATAAATCGCGATATTATAATATTACATAGGTATATATTTATATATTTTTATTTATATAGGACGATAGGCTTGCGGACAAGCTAGTTTGCCGGGGTGGGCCGGACGGTCACCCACGGAGTATACCTCCAATCGGTGGGGCTAACTAGGCACAAGCGGTGATTAGTAAGATAAAAAAAAGAAGACTTAGGGGAAATGATCAGGGAAATACCTCGGGGGGAACGAGATGTATGTCCAGCAGGTAATTAATCGATCTATTGGGTATCCGCTGGCGCCGCACGCAGAGACGTACCTCGGAGTACGAGGCGAAGGCAGGCGTAGAGGTAGTTAAGAGGAGAGGAAAGGACCGTAGTGGAGCCGAAATGGGGTTAAATAGTAAATCTGCATCAGGGGTACCGAAGTCACGAGTCGCGGACGCAAGGTTCCGGGAAAAAGAACCCCGGAGACGGAGGAAAGGCAGAGAAAACGGGTAAATGGACGCCGCGGTGATTTTGGTTCAAGAAGGATGGGGTGGTTTGATATATCCAACATGGATAGGTATTTGAACAAAATCACGCGTCGGGTCTCAGACACTAGAGACGTGCATATTTCGCAGAATCCTGCGTAGGTGGTATGTTGGTTTAGCCCCGGAGAACCTTGTCGGTCGCAAGGAAGTGCCAGGCAGGACGCAATAACTTATAATTGACACATATGGATATCTTGGCTGGTCCATGGGAACACGCCAACGGTCGAGACATCGAAATGCGACATGGGCGTACCGAAATATTTTGGGTTATCAGAAAAATAGAAGCGGGAACAAGTCTTAAGAAAAAAATTGCTTCTGACATAGGAAAATGCTTTCAGAAGAAATTTGCTAGTAATCGCTGGATCCTATTCAATAGAATGTGATATAGCTAATTAGTGTCGGATGATAATTAACGGAATGACAATAAGTAAATAATTAATCGGTAAATAATTTAATTACCCAAAAGTTATAATTTGGCGGCATAAATAAGAAATCAACAGACAAGCTCACCGTGAATAATAAAAATATTTTCGGTATTTTTAATTTTGGTTTGAGAAAACAATAAGTAAATAATTAATCGGTAAATAATTTAATTACACAAAAGTTATAATTTGGCGGCATAAATAAGAAATCAACAGACAAGCTCGCCGTGAATAGTAAAAATATTTTCGGTATTTTTATTTTTGGTTTGAGAAAACACAGAGATGTTTCGTATTGAACAACATCAAACGACCAAGTAGGTAGACCTAGTTACGCCACTGGAATGTCCGTTGGAGAAAGGTGTCAGATTTCGCGAGCCGCTCTAACGGATACGATAAATCAGAAATTAGACGGACGGCGATGTGGCCCGGCAAATCTAGTTCGTGGGAACGCATGTGGGTCCAGACTGTGTTCGGTCACTTGATCACTAGACCACCCCAAGGTATCAAGTTCATAAGTAGGTTCATAGGGTAGGACACATAAATTTGAATGAGACCAGACAAGGAAATATAAGTAGAGGTAGCCAGGGCTTACCCACTGTCGAATCGTTGCGGACCGAAAGGAGATAGAAAACAGGAAAATTGATTGATTTATTTAATTATTTTAATTTCGGGAAACAAGACCTACATATTTAACAGTAAACAGAAATAAATAAATTAATGAGCTGGGGAGTAAGCCAATTACGTGAATGTAGAAATAAACACGTAAGTAAACCAACAGAGTGATGCTGAAAGAAAATTTACAGATAGGTATAGGGGAATAAATACGTAAATAAATAACTAACGCAATCAAGAAAAGAGATACGAAGAAATAAGCAAACGTAGGAAGGGGTAGACAACCATTTCAGAGGATAAACGGCTAGATAAACAAATAAATAAATAAAGAATCGAATGATTAAATAACCCAGGAAGGAAATGAGAGCATGAATAAAATAAAAAAAAAAAAAAAAACCTCCCGGTAATAATGACCTAACACTAGAAGGTTAAGACCCAGTAACGAGTGAAATAGAAATTTAACTCAACCTATTCTTCGCACTACGAAAAAATAAAAACAAAAGAAAAAAAACTACAGTCGAAAAGATCACGACCCTAGGTTTAATATCTAAATCATCCTCAGAATACCGACATGTATCGATGTTTTTTTTTCGCGCGGGTACCTACGACCCGGTCCGAAAGTACCAAGCTGCATACCTAGAATAATATCCCAGGATATTCACAAAAACCTCGATTCAAGAGAGACCAAATTAATAGCGACGTTCTAGGACTATGAAAATTATACGAATAAAAAAAGGACTTAGCATGTATACACAGACGAATTTTAACTTTTAACTATACATACATACCTACGTACATACTTACAGACCAACACGCCATGGCCCTCACGGGGTAGGCAAAGAGAACCGAACGCCGCATTTTTCTACCTTGACACACATTCATCGCCTCAGCAACATTCATACATCGTCGGAGACATGTTCGTCTGTGGTTCACGTTTCTTGCACTTTCATCTTTAAAAATATCGTCTACATGGTCGTGCCAACCCATCTAAATGTGTTAACTTTAATTCTGTTAATTACATCTTTCGGTATCTTACTTTCTTTCCTTGTATCTTCGTTCTGAACTCTGTCATACACCGTTCTGTTACAAAATTACCTACAAATTTTCCTACGACGGTATCAAGCAGTAGGTACGGTAATTATTCTGGCATTTTTTTTTTCAACACAAAAATAAATACATACTTCATACATACGCACATCTAAATTACTGCAACCTACCACAAAATCTTACAAAAATAACTAACACCATGACGAATTGAAATAATAGGACGGATTTATATAACGTTACTCTGGGACAGGCTTACATAGCCTAGTAGAGTAGCCTAATCCACAAATTAAAATATAGGTATAAATGTATACACTTACGACATACTTTAACCTTTTTAAATTATAGTATAACTTATAATTTTATTTACTACGGTAGAAAGTTATATTATGTTAATTGTTATTGTGATACTTGAAAAAAAAGGATTTTAGTAAATAAATAGAAATTAACAATAAGTAAATAATACCAGGCGATACCATGACGGTCATTGCGTTACCTTGGGTAGGCAGGGAGAACCGAACGCCGGAATTCTCCCTCGACGCGGTTATGAAATTCTTATATAACCCATATCCGAGATCAGGTGATAGGTGATTATCTGATCGTATGTACTTCCCATATAGGCTATAAGCTATTATGCGCAGAAATATTTGGGCATTCATGCCTGTGTCTGAGCTGACTTAATTAAAATAAAATAAAATAAGTTGGTGGTTACGGACAGCGGAGGTTTCCATTCTGGTTATTATCAGTATAATAAGGTGGTTTTTAAATAGGTATTTTAAATATGCGCCAGCCGCTCAGAGGAGACGAGAGCTTTCGTTTCAATACTAGGGGAGACATCTAGCGAAAAATTCGATCAGCTTCGGGAAGCGCTCTGCTCGACCGACTGTCATAGGTCAGAGACAGCGCGCGAAACTCTATAGATGGCACGAAAAAAAATAAGCCGAGGAAAATCTGAAAGGGGAGGAAATTGGCGCGAGGGGAGAATATTAAATTAATAATAATAAAAGGGAAGAAAATTGAAGTACAATAAGTTGATTTACGTCCGTAGGGGATACTTTCGCGCTTTGGTTCGGGACTCTGATGCAGATCGTTTAGCTGAGGTTAGTAAGCTTGGGGCGCAGGGAAAAGCTTCGCGTCTCGACATACAGAGGGCGAATAGCGATAAAGATAGGAAAATGATTTTCTCCTTGAGAAAATTCGATTCTTTTTCTCCAAGCTTCGAAGAAAATTATGGCAGTCATCGAGGTAATAAGAATGAGTTGTTTTATAAAAAGAAAATGTACCTACGGGAACTTATATTAATTTATGTAACATAGTTAGGATTGGTAGGGCGAAAAGAAAGGAATAAAATAATGATTTTTGTCAATAAAATTGAAATAAAATAATGCTATTGTCAAGGAGAATAAAATAGTTGTTGGGAAGTACCATAATTTTATGTCCCTACAACATATCATTGTCTAAATAATTTTGTGTGTTGGGTAATATAGTTAATCAGGGTTGGAAATACCTACCTATAGGCACACATTTCTGTATGGAGAAATTATAATGTAATGTTGCTCTGATCATGTAAATAGTCCATAAGAAGTGTATAAGTGTATAAGATGAAAAAAAAGAAAAAGTGTATGTGTAACGAAAATTAAAAAGAAAAAAAAAGAAAAAGTGTATGTGTAACGAAAATTAAAAAAAAAGAAAACATAGTGCGTGAACTTTGGCGCGAAAAATCAGTGCGTCCGTACGGGAACACAGGGACAGCCGAGGAACTAGGGGGGAGGGGCTTGCGGGACGAGATGCCGCCGGTCAATATTAGCGACCGCACGGGATGATCTGGAGCATTCCGATTTCGTCATCGCAACAGTAACAGTCTTCTCTCTTGTTCGCGGGTCTCGCCAGCTAGACCAAGTACCAACGATTCTACCCAACCGTCGTGGACGCATAGCAAATAAAATTTTACAAAGTACTTTACTATAAACCAGTGAATCAGACCAGCAAGGAAGGAGCCCATTTCAAACATTAAAATTTATATCAGGGCATACGCGGTCGTTACGGTCTACTACAGACTCGCTCTGGCGAGGTCCCGCGGACGGAGAGAGGCCAACCTACCAGGTTTTATTTCACATTATTTTGTATGTCCACTGAGTCCATTATACTCCACTCAATTGGAGGGCCATTTTTTTTTTCGCCCTGCCAAGAAGACAACGGCAAGCGCTTCTTTTGGAAAAGAGGCCCTACCCAGGAGACATCCACGCCGCCTCTGTGGTAGGAGGCAATTATTCGAGGATCATTATCGCCGCCTCTGGAGAGGCCGCCCACGAGGATCACCAGCCATCGCCTCACAGGAGGCCAATACTGCCCTGTTCTAATTTTCGTTTCTTCACACTTCGACGTTCTCAACGTTCTTTTTTTTTTTCAAAGACTCCCTTCGTGTTTTGTTGTGTGCACACACATAGTTTTAAGTATACGTTAAGATCTTAGTATAAGTCCTAGTATTTAGAAAACATTGTTTCTTTAGCTTGTAATGTCTTTGTGTGCCTAGATGCTAGTAAATTTTAGTTAACTGAATTGATTTTTTTTCTTCTCTCTCATATACAATCCCAATCTGAAGCCTGTTTTTAATTATAGTTAGTAATTAGGTAATTTTAAGGTTTAATTTAAGTTTTAATTCCCGGGGAGGAATCACAGCGACGGCTTGCACCCGATAGCTGGCCGGGCAAACCAACTAGTGGGCGGCGAAGGGCGGCTACCGCCCTGAGCCTAGCAAGTCGTCGAAATCGGCTGTGCCGATACTCTAGTGCCACCTCAGTGTGAGCACTGAATAAGAAAATAGTTCCCGACAAAACCAATACCCAACTTTCATTTTCAAATAATATTCAAATAATTATCAACAACCTCGCAACACCTTCCGACCTTCCCACTTTCCGTCTTTTAAACTCCCCCCGGTGTATTAATTTGTATATACAAACAAAATAGGAAAGATAAATTTGCGACTTAAGAATACTATATTTTTTTAAAACAATAATAACAATTTTATTTCATCGACGATAATTATTATGTGTTTAAATTTTATTTCATCGACAATTATATTTTGTATTTTAATTCAACTTGTATATTTGAGCATTTCTGTTATATTTGGATATTATTGTATTTTTTTTTAAATTTTATATATTTGACGCGCTATTGCGAGATTTTTTTATGCAAATAATTTTTATCCTGCTCAAATTTTTTACTTGTTTTTAAATTGTTTTGTCCATGCGACACCTATTTTAGGATTTTTTATTTTTTTATTCTGATGTACCATATGTAACTAAATTCCTTTCGTAACCGCGCACCTTGCTCATCTTGAGGGAGCTCGATTCGGGGTGTGTGTGTTTGGATCGAGAGGAACTTGGAGGCGCTCACGGTCCGGTCGCGGACGGAGCGATGCAGACTCGCGGAAGGGGGGGTTTACCGGCGGTTTCGGGTACATTTGCCACCGCGCGTTCTCCTCCCGGGAGCGGCTCTCGTGCCGTCTCTCCCCCGCAGTACGGTCAGAACGACGCGGAGTACGGCGGCGGTACGCCATTTAACAGGGATCGCGCGTCCCACGTAGTGCATAGTCCACATGGGCCCCGCGCCGACACTGCACATTTTTCACCACGTGAAGCCGTGGAAAAACAGCTTCTGGCGCCCAACTATAGGATCTACGTGCCATCAGGCAACACTAAACTTGAAGAGACATTCTCGGGGAACTTGGCCGAAGACCCCGAACAGTTTCTAGCAGCATGCGACCGCCACTTCGCCCATGGTGAAGAGAGCGAAACCTTAAAGTGCCAGAAGGCGGCACAGCAACTGCGGGGGCGAGCACGAACCTGGTGGTCACAGTACCAGCAGGGCCTGTGGACCTGGGACCGGTTCAAGAGCCTCCTGCGCCGGAGCTTCGGGACCGAGTCTGTCCGCTCGGCCCTTCTAGCCCACCTGCACGCCGGCACACAATCTGAAGGACAAAGCGCCCTGCTGTATCTCGTGCAGAAGCAGGACATATTCCGCCGACTCTACCCCGGAGAGGAGATGGACGAGGGGTTAGTCGAGCGGATCGTAGAGTTGATGACGCCTCGAAATCGAGAGATATTTGAAATATGGGCCATGGCTGGCGCACCTTATGAACGACTCTTGGGGAAGGCCGAGCGGATGGGCTCGCGCCCGTTTGAGTTGAACCTGCGCGACACGCAGCCAATCGGCGAAGTGTCAGGAGGACGACCGTCCGCGGATGACTACCGGTCCCCACCTAGGTATCGTGACTCGCGGCCAAGCCAAGAATGTTGGCGTCAGGAGCACCCGCGGGGTCGTCGCGTGGATAATGAGCCACCGCGGTCTTGGCGCACTCCGGCTAACCCGGAACGACCCCGCGCGGGACCGGAGAATCGTCCTCCGAGGGAGTGTCGGTTCTGCGGGGACATGCACCCCGTTGGTCAGTGCCCGGTGCTGAGGAGATTGGAGGAGGAGACGGCGCGCTCTAAGGCACGCGCAGCGTCCGGTCGGAGAACGGCAGCCCCCGTCCGACCGGAGCAACTGGGAACAGAGAGGGCATCCGATCGCCCTGGGGCCATCACGCGCCCGGACCCGGACTTGACAACGCGCCGAAGCGATCGGCCAGCTGACGCTCCAATTCTCCAGACCGGAGAGGCCGAGTGCTACGTCGTCACCCATCATTCAAATTTACCCCGGATCAAAATTGAGCTGAGGGGGCAGGAGTGTCAAGCACTGATTGATACTGCCGCCTCTCACAACCTTGTAAGAGGAACATTGGTTCCTTCGGAAGCTGTTGTCCCCGTGACTGGTCTTCCATCATTGAAGCTAGCCCACTCCAACATGACAATGGAGGTACGAGGGGAGGCGACCCTGGAGTGGTCAACGAAGGGCGTCCGAACGGCATCGACTTTTCTCGTCGCGGACGGCCTGCGCGAGGAAGCTATTCTCGGGCAACCTTGGCTCCTGGAAGAGGAGGTCTTCCGCCGGGGCTGCGTTAACTTCGGGAAGAGGGAGCGAATCAACATACATTTGACCCCCCATCGGGCATGTTCACCCACAGAAACCGCGACCTTGCAGCTATGTGAGGATCTTCCGGCTCCTGCACAGGGGAAGATACGAGAGGTGTTGGAGGGCCTTCGGGAGGTTCCAGAGTCTCGACCGCTCACGGCTATTGCAGCGCCGGACGGGGCACGCTACCGGTTGGGGGTGATGCCTTTTGGCTTGGCTGGTGTGCCGTCCGGTTTCCGGAGGACGATGATGCAAGTGACAGCAGGATTCGTTCACGAATTCTGCATGGTCTACTTGAACAACATCATCGTCTCCTCGGGGACGCGGGAGGAGCGCTGCCGTCACCTTCGGCTGGTGCTGGAGCGCCTGGCGTTGTATGGCCTGCGCTGCGCCCCCGAGAAGTGCACTGTTGGTGCAAACACCCTCCAGTATCTGAGACATGCGATGACCGCCACCGTGACTAGTCCGCAGGAAGTGCATGAGCGGGCCATCCAAGAGGCACCAACGCTAACACCAGGGGCTGCCTTATCGGACTTATCCGAATGCTCCGGTCACGTAACATCGGGAAGCTCCGACGATCCACTGGCAGGAATGGCCGACCATTCTGGTACGGGTTCTCAACCTTCGACCTCGGCCGCCGTCTTTCGTCGTCGCCATAGGGCCCCGCGTTTGCCGAGCCGCTTTCGGGAGGAATGGACGAATGACAGGACGCTGGATTTCTCTCGAAAAGGGTGGGGCGATTGATACCGGCCCGCCTCGGCCCCATGTCCGCGAGAGAGATCCACCGTCCTATTCGAGTAGGTTGTGGCTAAATTTCTCCGCGGAACCTACCCCGACCGTCAGCGGAATTCTGGGGAAATTTATTTTAATTTTTTTTACATGGCAATTTTTTACATAAACGATTCGAACTTTTTTTCAAAAAGAGAATTTCTGACAGCTACCGACAGCTGGTCAGCTGACCTTTTAATCCAAGACTGCCGGACACTCTCCGGCACAAAAAAAAGAACCAACTTGATAACTGAAGAACCCTTGGGATTCCGCCAGAGAATCCCAACAGGCCCTGACACAACAGAGGTGCAACTGCCCCAAAAATTGAACACTTAAGGTACCTCCGCCACGCGGTAAATTTTTTTGTAAATCTTTTGGCAGCACTTTGTAACTGTAGAGGCCTCTTCAGACTGCAGCCGAAGGATAGAAGCAGCTTCTCAGGCCGTAGTGCGCCTCGTAACTTGCAATTTTTTATTTTTTACACCTGACTTTATCTTATAACTGACTCGAGGCGCCAACGGCCTGGGAAGTGTCTGCCCTAGCGCAAGCCAGGGCCCCTCTTTTGTAACCGTGTGGAGGGGAGGATTACCATAGCCTGTCGCGCCCTTGACCCAGAATTTCTCGTCTGCAATCGCTTTTCTGTTCTCTTTTTTTCTCTTGTTCTGGATCGAGGACCTATACCTGAGGACGTCACCCACCTGTAGCTTCCTGCTGGTCTACGACGGGGTGATCTGCTGAGCGTCTCCCTCAGCAGACGGTCGAAGAGGAAAGGACCGCGTTCTTGGGGTGAGTGCCTTCAATTCTCTCTCGGTCCAAGACCGAAGCTGGTCACACTTTACATAACTAGGACGCCCTGCGTCCAGAGGACTGACGGCCCTCTCTGCTACCGCAGAGAGAGAGCTGGTGTCACGTCCACTCAAATACTGACTCAAACCAGCTATCGCGTCCACCGCTGGAGACAGGGGGGGAGGAGCTACCCCACCGCGCGGCGGGGCGCGTTCTACCATCTACCAATAGGAAGCCTCCATTTCACCTACCAAGTTTGAAAGTATAAAGTTCCAGGAATATGCATTGAATATAAAATTATTAGGAATGACATATTTACAAAATATAAGCATTGTTTACATTAAGGACCCAAAGACCCGTTAATATGATAAAACCATTATAAGAGAAAGTTTTCCAAGAATCAAGGTATTTTGTTGAAACAAAATAATAGATGTTTGACTTCTATGCTACCATAACCCATGGTAATATTTTGATCATAATACCTATGTATATATCAATCTCATGAAAAATTTAAAATATACTTGAAAGATCGATGTTTTTTTTTTACTTATGGCAAAATTTTCTGATTTCTAAACAGAGACATCTCTTAAACCGTACAAAAGCTTTCTGATATTATAATACACACATGCATACACACACACATACCATCACGTCCATCACCACAGAATTGGACCGATTTCAATTGGGCAGTGCCTTTGAGTTGATCAATGATGAAGTCGGAAGGCCTAGAAATATATACTGATAAAAAGGAAATGTCATTAATACGAGCTGCTACTACATTTAAGTCGAAAATTCGAATACCAGGAATTGGTAATTGAGAAAACCGTTGAGATGAATGTACAAGGAGAGCAGAACCACCTTTTCCATCGACCCTGTCATCACGTAAGCATGAGTATCCTAATAGATGAAAATGCGACTCTGGTTTGATCCAGGTCTCAGAAAGAGCAACAACAAATGGAGAGAAATCTTTGAGTAAAAGTTGAAGTTCGGCTTTATTGACAATTACACTACGTGTATTCCATTTAAGTATATTAAAATTACAATGATGAGCCATTATTTAAATATAGATATAATATTATATAAAACATGTATATTTATTTATTTTATTGATATCTAACATATATTTATAAAATTGAATCACAGAGAACACATAGGATTTTCCACTAATAGGGATGCAACACTGTATCACAAAATCCTTACGTTACAACAGAGACGGTCCTTGATTGATATGAAAACATTGTATAATATCATACATACACAACACAATGCAATTGACTGTCCTGAAATCAAGGAAATTCTCTCCTTCAACGTCCCATCGCGTCGTACGAGAAGCCCACTTTTGTTTCACATACCGCACCGTAATAGTACTTACACGAAAAACGCACCCCTTTACGCATGAATTGGCACTATGAACTCTTATAATCACGAACATCTGGATGTCGATATTTTTTCTTTTAGGACCTAACTCATTTTCTACTGCCATAACTTCAAGAAAGAATGAGTGATGACGTTTGACAAAAAAAGTATAAAAGGCTGATAAAAGAGAAACGAAAAATAGAGGACGGCCAAGGAATATTGAAAGATAGAGACGTAAGAAGTAAGAATATCAGAAGAGAGTGTATGAGATGATGCATGAACGTGAATGAAGCGAGAAATTTATGTCAAGAGAGAGGAGTCTGGCGTTCGGTTCTCCCTGGTTAACCGAAATAGAGAAATGGTATGGTATGGTACTATGTGTGAACCTTGTTTTGATACTTTTGTTTTGAACCCTATTTCATGGATGTCAAAACAAGTAATACTAGTTGCATGTAACACATGAGATCCAACTGTCGATAGCGAAAGCGATAGTATGTATAGTTGAAGAATAAGTACCAAACTATAAATCCGAATTATTGAATATTTTAAGATATTTTGTTTTCTATACAACACATGTAGGTATGTATGTCAAGATAGGATAGTATGGAGGTCAGTCCTTTTTTCCTACACAGAATATGAAAACAGCATGGTGGTATGGAGATTAAGTATCAAAATATTAAGTCTTCTTAAATATTGTGTATAGGCGACTGCCATACAAATTGTATGAAGCGATGTCGTCACTAAATTCAGTTTTTATAAAAATTGATAAAAAAAATTGAGATGTACTACTACAATGTTAATATTTTTTATAGAGAATTAAATTGTCTAGTTGGGGTGTTTCGGCTTTTTTCGATATTTTCAAAAACTTTGGAAATATAGGCAGTTAAACACATAAATTTATCATAAAAAATATTTTTCTTGATAAAAAATGTTTGCGAAACTCATGTGAGATTTTGTATTTGTCTATATTCCTACCAATTTTTAGCGTTCTAGCTTTTATGGTTTTTGAGATATATGGAAAAATAAAGTAAAAATTCACAAGTTGATAACCCCTGACTGAAACAATAATTCAAAATTCTGAGTATAAAAATTTTGTAGGCTTATTACTGTTTATATATTCTGAAATTTTGGGCTCTGTAAATTGAGCGGATCAAAAGTTATAAGGGACACACACACACAGACAGACACACAGAAACACACGAAATGTTCTACTCCAGATTCTGAGTAAATCCGTATATGGAACAAGTGCAGGGGTGCTGGCAGTCGATCGGGCGCGGAGGGCGCAACCCGAGATGCAGATCAGCAGGTGCAGGGGCGCTGGCAGTTGATCGGGCGCGGAGGGCGCAACCCGAGATGCAGATCAGCAGGCGCAGGGGCGCTGGCAGTCGATCGGGCGCGGATGCAGGGGCGCTGGCCGGTGGATCGGGTCGGCCGGTGCAGGGGCGCTGCAGGTCAGCAGGTCACGTCTTCAGGTGGCGTGGTACTCTACAGCATCAGGCAGACGTCAGGAGGGGGCAGCACGGCTTCGTGTGATTCCTGGTGGTTCTTCCTGATTGCTGGTAGAAGAGTTGCTGGCTTGCTGTTGTTCAGCTAATTCGATGGTACTCTTCAGCATCAAGCAGACGTCAGGAGGGGGCAGCACGGCTTTGTGTGATTCCTGGCGGTCCTTCCTGGTTGCTGGAAGAGGAGTTGCTGGCTTGCTGTAGTGGCGCTAACTAACTCTGTATGGGAATTGGTCCTGCTTTTATAGTTGACTGTGACGCAGTTTATAATTGAATGTGACGCAGTGCCGTTATTCATTCATTGGTCACAAATCAGAACAGGATATTTGATTGGTTGGGCCTGATTTTTCCACGACGCACTTGTTGAATCAGCCGGTCATGTGGATTTTTCTTGTTTCATCCGGCCTCGGGCGGTTTAAACCAGTTTAAGTTTAAGCCCTGTGCTCGCGTTCATTGGGAATTGATGACATTGGTGTTTGCTTTTCTCAGTCATTGGTGTTCGTAGCTATGTTATTTAATTGGTGTTATTTTGTTATTGGTGTATTTAATTAGCAGTTCCGACCACGGCCACTCAAAACCGAACGCATCAACGTAGTCGTATGATTTTTAAAACAACTTATTAAATTTTCGCATAAAATGTAAACTTTGACAGCTCATCCGATATTGATAGTGAGCTGTGGTGTATTCTAAGGTTTAGTCGAATGACGTTCGCAGTTGACAAGTTTTTATCAGACGGCTGACGATTGACGAGTAGAATAGAAAACGTGACAATCGCGCCGATTTATTTATCGCGCCGTGTCGTGCGCGCAATATCGGTCTTTTGGTTTAAGTTTGAGACAGTTTGAATATCTCATTATTTTGTTATAATTTCCCACTTCCTATCACTTATCATATTTGTTCGTGTTAATTAAGTATGTTCATTCGGTGTTGTGTGTGTTGTGATGTAAATATCATTGGTTTTGTTTAATATTTTCACTTGAAGACCAATTGTTGTCAACATGGTCAGCATAAATAAAAACTTCAACACAAGCCAAACGGTAAGTTTGAAATATTTATATGTAAATCGACGGGTGTGATTATATCTTATTTTCCAGTCGTGAACAGCGAGTTGATTTGGTATTTTGTTTTAGGGCGCTACGTTTTTCAATAACCCAGAAGAAGATGGAAGACTCGTGAACCAAGCTTCGAATGAGCCCCATCATTTTGAACCATTGAAGACGATTCCGTTCTCTACAATTCATGTTATTGTTTCTGTAGCAATATCAATTGTTGGGATTGTCCTGGCTATCAAAGAACCGGATACCGAACATAAATGTCGTGCATACTTTATTATGCTCTACCTACACACGGGATTTTGGTTTTTTACTCTGGTATGTAAATTTTCTATTGTAATTTTATTCTTAGGATAATTCCAATACTGTAAAATAGACTATATATATTTACTTTTTCTCTTTTTTTTATTAAAAATATTGATCAATATTATGTACCTACACCAAAATAGGTATTTTATTTCACCTACCTATAGCAAATTGAATGAATAGATTATTTTCATATTATGTATAATATATTATTGTTAAATAAGTATATACATATATACTTATATTTTCAAATTTTATTTGTGCTATATCTTCACGGTAAACCTGTTTAGGTTATATATCCATAGGTATTATATACTCTGGTTATAATACCAGAAAGTAGCTTTTTGTTGTCTGTACAGTTTTAAAAATAGGATGTCTATTTATAGCTGAAAATGTTCAGAATATCTGACCTAGAGCTTGAACAAGTACTTACCTGCCCACTCAATTTTATTTTTGTTTTATTGATAAAATATGGTTCTTTTTAATTTTTATTTTTTGCAAGAGATGGAATGGCATAAGAGCAGGCATGCTGGATTCTAAACTTATTTCACTCCCCTAAATCACAAGCATTTGTTTATTTTTAGAAATAAATTAGAAATGCATACATGCTTATTTAAAGAATATTATTCCATTTTTACTATTACATTATTTATGATTATTGACTTAAATTATATATGATACTGATACCTAGTCAGCGCAATGAATGTATGCCAACTAAAATTACTCTGAAACAGGCGAATTTCTAGTATACGTACACCTACCGATACGCACACCTACATAAAACGTAGACCAACCGATCTGCCGCCTCACACACACATGTAAAAAAAACTTGGCATACATTTGAATTCGAAATTTGTACTAGATGCGGCTTCTGTACATTATAATTCTATGATTATTGACTTAAGTTTTATTTATCTATAGTAGTTCTCACAAATAATATGGTGAGTATATTGTCATTCAAATTTCTAAATAAATCCACTATGAATTTAATAATCATCTTTGAATATTTTTTAACAGTCTCTTCAGTTTAAAGCTCAGTAATCAGAAAAGTTAGGGAATTAATTTTAGTACAATACAGCAAACAATTTTCAGTGGTTCTGATTTTGCTGTGACTGATCATTGCACCATCCTTAGATTATATATGATACAGATTATACCTAGTCAGCGCAATGAATGTATGCCAACTAAGACTACTCTGAAACAGATGAATTTCTATTATACGTACACCTACCGATACGCACACCTACATAATACCAACGGATCTACCGCCTCACACACACATGTATAAAAAACTTAGCATACATTTGAATTCCAAATTTGTATTACACGCGGCTTTTGTACCTTATAATTCTATGGCACCATCATTACATACTAAAAAAATAACAAAGAGCATAAAAAACATATTAAAATAAACAAAGAAAACTTCATAGCAATAAAAGGATTAGGAAATTTAATTGTCCCATAATATTAACAAACTCCTTGAAGGTCTTTGTTCAGTATTCCTTGATAAGCAACAAGGCTAAAACAATAACATTAACATTTTTGTAAAATGAAACCACATCCATTGTATTTAATGTGTGTTCCTTAATCTTTATCACAATAATTATCCAGTCATAAGTCCTTATGAAGTCATTGCTCTCATATGTAGGTATTTCATGTATGAAAAACATACAATTTGATATTTTCACTAAAAAAGCTCCATCTTTTCACTTAAGTGCCTCAAGGAAGTGATTTGTCCCCCATGTTATTCTCCATTGATTTCATTACTCACAAATTTAAATATTATTACCATCTCTTTGCAGATTATATCCAATTATTCAATTTAATGTCAATTAATATATATATTCCATTACCCATATAGCCAATTCCAGTCGCCGTGTCGACACGGTTTGTGTCGAAACATTGTATTCTAGTAACATATTTCAGTCGCCGTGTGCACACTGTGTCGTAACGGCGACTAGAAATGGGGAGGAGTGGACACAGTAACATTCGGTCACAATGTTCCGACGCCGTGTGGTAACATTGTTACCAGTTTGCGACCGCATTTAGTTCATCATTCGCTCACTTGCTTTCAACTCGTTTGACATTTATGCGAGAATGATAGATAAAAAAAAAACAATACAACACCGCCATTAAAGTTTGTCAAGTGTTTATTTTGAATATTGCTAAATATGACTTTATAAGGCTACATTTTTAATGGGAAAAGA
Source organism: Molanna angustata (assembly GCA_963576475.1). NCBI lineage: Eukaryota > Metazoa > Arthropoda > Insecta > Trichoptera > Molannidae > Molanna > Molanna angustata. The sequence goes on from OY754980.1 coordinate 28,747,185, forward strand.
AATTCATTGTGTAATTTGTTAAAATAGGTTGAAATTGTCCAACGGGACACCATGTAATCGTAATTTAAACAATAATAGCGAAATATTTATTATATTTTCACTAAAAAAATCATGCATTTAGAAAGCTCTGAAGCTTTCGTTTCAATAAATAACAAATTATAATACTAAAAATTAGTTATATAATCAACAAAAAGCATAAAATTGTGGTGAATAATAAAACAAAATTATATTTGACATATAGCATAATGTGGTCGCAATCTAGTCACAAAGTTACCACACAAAGTCGACATGTGTCGACATGTTTCCAGAAGTAGTAACAATGTTACCGAATTTACAAAATGGCTTCACGTCCTTTTTGCTACCAGTTATTCTCAAAGTTTTAGAAACTTCACAACATTATTTATTTATTTGTTTAATAATACGCTAACAAAAGCATTTACAAACAAAAATATAGCAAAAAATATTATGAACGATTTTTTTAGACGAAGAAAGACTTAAATACACAAGAATCATTCAAATAGGTTTATTTTGGATGCATGAACATAATATATGAAAAAAACGTAATAACCCAATCAAAAAATGCACACCTACCTAAAATGGAGTATTATTGATTTTTAGAAGGATGATTAGAGAACTATTATTGGGATTACAAATCCAGATTTGCAAATTTCAAAAATATGTGCAAATTGGCTGTCAAAAAACTGTTTTTTTCGTTCTTTTTAAACAATATCACTATAACTTTTTTTTTAATAAAAATTAAATTTACTAAGAATTGATTTTTTTATATAAATGAACCCTTTTTTATAAAATTTAAAATATTTTAGATTTCTTCAATCTTTCAAATTGGATTATGGCTAAATGACACGTCCTATAGAAAAATTAAAACTACTTTTCGTACAAAACGAGGACTAATATCAAACTTATTTCATACTAGGTAATAAGTTAGTAGCGAAATAAGTTAGTAGAAACATTTTTTAAACTACTAACAAAATTTTATTACTAACTACATACAAAATTTATTTAAATTTTTCGCGAATAACGCGAATTTTGACGTTTTTGGAAAATATCACCGATTTTTTGTCATTTTTACCGTCATTTTCGCAAAAAAATAACAAATTGTTTTGATTATTTACAGTTGAGACATTTCTAGTAATTTTATTTGTTGTTTTACGTTGTGTTTGGAGTATTTTTAAATAAAATAATGTCGATTCAGAAAGATTTTTATCTTCATACAATACTGTTTTGTATGAAGTTTGACAGAATAACCAATCTTAAAGAAAACAATTTGGCTGCAATGTATATTTTCAATTTTGAAGCAATTTAAATTTGATGCAAAGAATTGTTATTTAGGGTGATAAAGTTCTATTTGTTTGTAATTTTTCAAACAATTTTAATTATATAATTATATAGAAGAAGGGTCGAAGCCCCTAGTATAATATACAATTCAGTTGTTTTTACATTGCGAACATATGAACACTCCGAGAGCTACGACTAAATGATTAATAATAATATATTTATTTTCTTTACAAAAAGACCTAAAGGAAAACAAATAGGTATCTCTGATTATAAATAATTAAAAAAAATACAGATGTAATAATAAAGTATGAAAATATAATGATGTAGGTATTCGAGGTATCATGTTAAGTGTTCAAAAAAAATTCTATTTGTCAAACTAAGTAGGAAAAATTCCTGTTTAGGTAGACAATCAATACACATTACTATTTATTCACATCAGATAAATACGAATACGGCTTTAGATGAACTAATTAAACATAGTTAGAAAGGTATCATAAACTAAGAGCACATTTCGCTCATATATTTGGAAATGAAATATTTAAATAGGTAAATAAAAATATTTACTTGGAGTTAGGTTTTATAAATTAATTAACTTTTTCACTTTTCTGTAGAAAGTCGATGACTGACGGAATCGTTTTGGTTGTTTGCTCATAATGAATGCAATTTTGATGACAATACGTGGCACTCTATCGAAACAGTTTGAGAAGTTATGACATTTTCTTTACATTTAGCATTGTAATGATCGCGACTAGAAGTGTGGTAACAGTGTGGTAACGTTACCACACATTGTGTGTAGATTCAAATATTCTGGTAACAATGTTTCCACACTGTTACCACACGTTGCTACACTTTTTCCCAAAGTATACACTAGTCGCAAACTAGTCGCAAAGTGTATAGAATGAAAGTCTACACAATGTGTACACTTTGTGTCGACACGGTGTCGACACAAAGTCCACACTTTGTTACCGAATTTTTCCGGTCACAAAGTGTGGTAACTGTTACCACACTTTCAGACACTGCGACTACTTGTGACTACTTTGAAAATTTTGTGACCGAAAATGGCTATATGGGTAGTATTATGAACAAAGATTTTAGCTTTATTGTATCATGATCCTCTTCGAATTTTTTTTATTGTCTGCTCATCTAAATCCTACTTTATTGTTATTGACAGTCTAATCACTTTTTACACTTAAAAATTGTCACATCATTATAATTTATTGCAAAAGCCTTATTCATTTGAAATTCATTACCATCAATCTATGTGCAGATTTATCGATACTATCCACTATTTGTTATTCATACATTTAAGAAATGTTTTAACTGCCTCACTGTTGGTGAGGCTTTTGTGTGATTCTCATCTAGGTATTACCAAAAAGCATGATTCTTATATGAACTAGATATTTCCGCAAATTTAAATAAAATATCAAAAATATTTATTATTTTTTGTTGTAAAATTAAATTCATGGTAAAAAATGTCATTGTTTCGATGAATGCATCATATTTGTAGTGTATTGTTTTGTTGACTTTAACCATCTGTTAATGTATTCATTCATAAAATTCATTCAATTTGCATGATAATCATTCTTTTTGCATATCTTAATATGTATTGTTTGTATTTGTGGTATTTCTTCAGCTGTGTTTGAAATAATCATGTTTATTTCTCTCTCTCTCCTTATTTCATATTGAGGCAGAGGATCAATAAAATATTCCATTATAATAAGCATATCTCTGTGCTACTCTTTACTCAGTACACATATAAAACAGCTCTTTTTAAAACATCATTTTATCTTCAATTAAGAATTTTGTGTCAGTGCTTTAATAGATAGGGTTTTATAGAAATAACACAGCAATCTATAGTTATGTGAACTAGCACCACTAAGCAGTTTAAGAAAGGTAGTTTTGCTCAAAGCTACTTTCCATCTGTAACCTCCAAAATATAGGTTCATATAACTTATAGTATTATACTTGGGATAATGTATGATGGCATTTTTGACTCTCATGAATTTTCTTAATTATTGCCAGCTGGAAGCAAATGCTATACAATGCCTGTTTGGGTGCAAAAAACACCAACTTAGAGATATAGCATAATATATTTATGTTCTATAGATCCATTTAGAAGAACATTTATGTATTTTTGTATGTGTGTTTGTGTCCACTTAAGGGGGGGACTGCTACTAACGTACCTATTTTTCAATTTGATATACCATCATTATTTCTTATCAACTCGTTTTGAAAAAAATAATTTAGATAGTTTGGGTATTAATAAAGAAAAATATATCTTTACTTTTCGATAATGTTCTGTATAAATTCTTGTAGAAAAATAATGGCATACCCCGATTTCCAACGTTTATCTTATATTTTTAATAAAATATAGTTCAACATATATTTTTTTAAATTAAAGAAGACAAAAATATCTAGAAAAATATGATGTGATATTGTTCAGGTTTAGAAAATAAACCTAAAAAACATTTATTTTCCATTTAGCACCATTGCGTAAAAAATTTTTTTTTGGTTTATTAACTTAACCTGATGCATTAATGCAACGTTACATCGTATTTTTCCAGATATTTTGATCTTATTTAATTTATAAAAAAATATAATGCTCTATACCTTATAGTATTTTAGAAATTTAAGATAAATGTCAACAATCGGGGTATGCTTATTATTATCCTACAAGAATATATACAGAACATAATTAAAAAGTTAAGGTATATTTTTCTTTATTAATATCCAAACTTATTTTTCAGAATGATTCGTTTTGTAGTAATGATGCAAATTCAAATTGAAAAAAATAAGTACATTGACAGCAGTCACCCTCTTAATGCACAGAGCCCGAAATATAAAAATAGGTAGGTATATAGTTAATTTTATACCTACAAAACTTTATACTCAGAATTTTGAATATTTTTTCCAGTCAACATTTCATTTTTTTATTAAATAAAATAAATTTGTCCTTGTTAAACAAGTAAAATACATCTTCGTACATACCCTAAATTAAGCATAAATGCTTGTGCTATAGGTGAATAAAATCAGTCGCGGCAGGATTAATTATTACATTCACATTCAGCTAGACCATGGAATCTGATATTTTTTTATTTTTTTTTAATTTATTTATTATACAATACATACGATTACAAATATTTGGTTACATATATCAACATTTTAATATTTCCTTTCCTAATTTAAGCTAGAAGCTTGTGTTTAGGAAAGCAGCAGCTCTTTGCTTACATTATATGAATACTTCACAAAAAATACATAAAATAAATCTTATAAAATATATAAAACAAATCAATTAACAATTATATATAAAAAAGGACACAATTTCAGAACAAAATATAGAAAGAACAAAAAAAATACATCCAAAATCAAGAAAACACCAACATTAAAATTACAATAGGTACATAGAAAAATAAATATTAACCACAAAAATAGCAATTTTATAGAATGTAATATGAGGGAGAGTGTTTTTTTTTTGTTGTTTTTTTATTACGTCGTCTATCTCACTAAACATCTTCAAGAAAAGGCTAAAGCAAAAATATTTATCTGACAACACCTGATTACATCTTCCTCTTCTCTTCCTTACCTTATCCTTAAGTTTTCCTATCATTGCAATGAATTTTCTTCTGCTATCTTTGTTTATTTTTGTAATGTGATTAACTTATTGCCATAGTACATACTGTTTTTTATATTTAACATTAACTTTGGTTGGGTGGAAGAAATTGCCATTAGGCAATAAGCCTGCCAGTATACTAATTATATGTACAGAAAGTAAATAAATAAATAAATATGGGGACTTTCAATAGTTTGATACTTAGTCTTCTTCATAAATACATAGCATGAAGCTGTTTCCATATTCGGGGTAAGAAAAAAAGACTGACCTCCACACTATCCTATCCTGATATACATGTTTTGTATAGAAAACAAAGTATCTTATAGTATTCAATAGTTTGGATTTATAGTTTGGTAGGTATGATATATGTACATACTATCACCATCAACAGTTATTATTGACAGCTGTCAATTGCACTTAGAAAACTCCAGCATTGTTACAATACCAGGAATCACTATATATATATATATATATATATATATATATATATATATATATATATATATATATATATATATATATATATATATATATATATATATATATATATATATATATATATATATATATATATATATATATATATATATATATATATATATATATATATATATATATATATATATATATATTGTGTGAGTAGACGTGTATATATATATATATATAGTGTGAGTAGACGTGTGTCGCGCGCGTGCTTTTCGTTAAGTCCTTGAAATGATATATATATATATATATATATATATATATATATATATATATATATATGATATATATATATATATTTATATATATATATTTATATATATATATATATATATATATATATATATATATATATATATATATATATATATATATATATATATATATATATATATATATATATATATATATATATATATATATATATATATATATATATATATATATATATATATATATATATATATATATATATATATATATATATATATATATATATATATATATATATATGTTTGAAAATGGTCACTGGATGACCGAAACTAGTCAGTGTTATTAAATAACTAGTAGAACTTAAAACTGTAGTTTTATTTCATCATAACAAATTCATATAATCTATTACATGTGTTGGTATGTATGTAAATTGTGATATTGAATATTCCTTGATGAGAGTTAGTGGATGAGACATGCAGAAGTACCTACCTATATCATATTTGAGACAAAGTATTTTTATGAATATTGCCTACAATCTTAGGGTCGTATTACGAGAGTTATTTAAGAATAATGTAAGAAAAAGTTAAGGTCCCATAAGCAGTATTCTCGCAGTATGGGACCTTACCTTTTTCTTACATTTTTCTCAGAAACTCTTGTAATACGACCCATAGTGATCTTACAATCTTAGTAATCTTATTGCAATCTTAGTCCCCTGTGGATACTTAGGTTAAGTTTATATTTATAGAGCTCACCAAGCGGAAGAATGCTGGTGACCAGTATACAAACCTATTTTAGTACAGGGTTATACTTAAAATCGGTTGATGTTCGACGTTGTGTAGCATAGTGCATGTGAAATTTGCCCTGATCTTCGGAACCATGCTGTATAAAACTGTCACCTGTAATCTTATTAATCTGGTTGGTTAGAAGAAGTTGCTTTATGGCAATATAAGCCCCCCAGTGTACATTTTTTGTTTTTTTATTTTTATATATATTACAATCTTAGATTATATATGATACAGATACCTAGTCAGCGCAATGAATGTATGCCAACTAAAACTACGTTGAAACAGACGAATTTCTAGTATACGTTCACCTACCGATACGCACACCTACATAATACGTAGACCAACCCATCTACCGCCTCACACACACATGTAAAAAAACTTGGAACATTTGAATTCGAAATTTGTACTACATGCGGCTTCTGTACATTATAATTCTATGATTACAATTTACTTTTAATTTGTACACTTTCTTTCTTCCATTTTTCAAAAAGCATAAATTGCTTGTGCTGAGAAAGTGAATACATATTTATAGAACGATTCAATTACATAAAACACACAAAATCAACAATACAAAAAAGCATCAAAATGATAAATTAATGTATACCCCATAATTCTATAACACTTTCTATTGTTTTATTTTAAAGTAAAAAAAAACTTTTATTTTATTATGTACAAAAAGATAAATAAATAAATATAACAATTATTGTTTTTTGGCAGATAATAGACTATATACTGAAGAAAACCCACCATAGTCTTCGAGTGAGGGGCTACCTAGAGTTCTACCAGAAGACTTACACTCTGCACCGGGCCCCTATATACGTAGTGTCTCTGTGGAACGCCTTCTTGCTTCTCATCCAGACTGTTTTGCAGCAATACTATCCGGATGACTTCACCAAGCAGTGCCTCAAACATGGGGCCACAACACCAGTCTCTTATATCACCGTGTTTGTTTGGCTGGAAACATTTTTATTGGCGTTTACTCATGGACAATACATAGGTAGGTTATTTTATTGCAATTTTCTTTTATATTTGAAATATTTCATCAATAATTGGTGAATTGCATCAAATCGATTATCAACACAATTTGTATCTATAGGTTTTATAAAATATCTTTTATGAAGACAGAGATGTTCCCAGTATAAAGCTCCTATAGTCCTCTGTTGAATGGGATCTTAAAAGTTAGTAATTTACAAAGTCACTTCAATAAAAGACCGTATGATACAATGTATGAATGTAAATGAAGGAAAAAGGTCAAGATAGGATAGTGTGGGATGTATATATGCATGCATGAAAGAAAATAAATTTCACCCAAGACATTTCTACTTTTATGTGTATACATACAAGAAAGATCTTTATCCTTCCTCTTTAGCCTAATTGCTAAGAATCGTGGCTACACTTCTATAAGGCAATTCACCCTGCAAAGAGTACTTTGTGCCAGTTTAATAGTTATTTTTGTATAAGGCAATTCACCCTGCAAAGAGTAGGTACTTCGTGCCAATTTAATAGTTATTTTTGTATAAGGCAATTCACCCTGCAAAGAGTACTTTGTGCCAGTTTAATAGTTATTTTTGTATAAGGCAATTCACCCTGCAAAGAGTAGGTACTTCGTGCCAATTTAATAGTTATTTTTGTAAAGGCAATTCACCCTGCAAAGAGTGCTTTGTGCCAATTTAAAAGTTATTTTTGTATAAGGCAATTCACCCTGCAAAGAGTGCTTTGTGCCAATTTAAAAGTTATTTTTGTATAAGGCAATTCACCCTGCAAATAGTGCTTTGTGCCAATTTAAAAGTTATTTTTGTATAAGGCAATTCACCCTGCAAAGAGTGCTTTGTGCCAATTTAAAGTTATTTTTGTATGAGGCAATTCACCCTGCAAATAGTGCTTTCTGTCAATTTAAAAGTTATTTTTGTATAAGGCAATTCACCCTGCTAATAGTGCTTTGTGCCAATTCAATGTTTACTGAGCAAAAGAAGAAATTTTTTTCAATGTTTGAAACTATCACTTCTTGTTAGAACTCCATAATCAACTAGAATTATGAAAAAAAAAAAAAATTTTAAGTTCTATTTAAATTTTTCACAAACGCGACTCCCATTCACCGGTATCGCTCTATGCTGAGCATCGTCATAATGGTGAACAATAGTGATAAAGACCATCTATATATACATTCAAAGCAAGGATTCAAATAATACAGAAGGAAGGAGTAATTCCAAGAAAAATAAAATACCCAAAAGGCACTAAGGTAAATAAATACCTGCATAATACCTACATACAGCTTCTCGAGGCCACAGGGTTATCAGGGACTCTTCCAGCAATAAGACAAGAAAGATTTATTTCATCTTTTTTTTTACAATATAGGTATATAGAATAATCATTAGATACATACCTACCATGTGTATTTTAGATAATTAATTTTAGAGAATACTGTGCAGGTGTAGGGTATTATTCTGTATATTACATATGTATTGTGTTATGTTGTCTGCCTGTTTATTTTTTATGAAATGAGTTATCTGGTTAAAGCCAGTTTCATCAGCGAGACTATTTAATTTTCTTCTGTTGACTTGTTCACCATCCGATAGCATCGTTGTTAGTTTTAGCTGTAAATCATGAGGCTATCTAAAAAGTCAGTAGCTAGCTGTAAAAATATAAGATCTATAAGAAATAACATTCCAATGGGAATTGAAAACCAGACTTTATATCAAGAACTGAAGTTGCTATATATATAAAAAACTACTATGGTGACGTTTGATCTCGTCTCTCAACTTGATGTCGACCCAATCTCATGGTGAAATAAGTGGGTGAGAACGATTCGACGCGTTATCTGCTTATTGACTGCCAAAACCGTCAAAATATCGACTAGTCGAGATAATCTCAATATTTTTCGGTCGAGATCTATTTACAAACTTAGCCTGCTGTTATTAAAAATTTTAAAACTATATTTTTAACACAGTGGAAAATTCATAATTAATATTATGATAAAGCATACTTTTAATCCACAATGAGAATGAATTTAATGAGCCTTGGCAAAGGCACAATTTGTACTACTTATGACTATGCATATTAATCTGAGGATTTTAGCTGCTAATGTCTAGTGAAAGCGCTCAGGATCATTGAATTTATACTGTATGTTTTATTCATCAAGTTTATTTTAGTGCACTTTTGTTTAGTGTATTTCTATAATAAGAATTTGTTTGATATATAATGAGATAAGGGAAAATTATGTCTTGAAAAACGTAGCCTTGCCACTGTTGACTAATGCTCTCTCCATATTATATATTTATGTTGTTGAAAAGTAACTTCCTCAATATTCTGTTTAATATTATTTGAAGGTTTACGTTTAGCCAGCATAATTATTGTTTTTGCACTGTTCAGTTATAATGTTGAAGTACTATTGTATTCATCGCCTCGTCAACATTTATGCATCGTCTCATACATGTTCGTCTGTTGTTCACGCTTCTTACATTTCTGTCTTTCAGAATATCGTTCACATGGTCTTGCCATCCTTTTCTTGGGCACCCCCGACCTTTTATTCCATTTCTGTCAGCTTTGTATGTTTTCTTCATCAGGCATTCCTCATTCATTTAAGTCTTCTTTTAAGCACACCGTCACATTCTGTGTTAATTGTAATTTTTCCTGAAGAGGAAACGGTTAGTTTCGAAACTGGTCACATAAATGCAATAAATTACATTTATACAAAGTTATTAAAAATATAATAAAACGATTGGGTTGTGGTGAACGCTAAACTCTCCACTGCATAGTCAGTGTACCGTTTTTTTCTTGATAAGTTGACAATCCCTAAATACATTTTTATGAAGTACAATTCTATTAGATTGTTAAACAAATATTAGATTATGGACTTTACATGTATACATGATATCAATATGAAGTCGATTGGACTAATATTTTGGCTGTAGAGAGGATACAAAAAGGATATGGCGTACAGTGTACAAGGGGTATGCCGTACATACAAACATCAAGACGAAATTCATAGTGTACACTCTCTACATGATACCTGTTGAGAAATTGATGTAAAAAATACATTTAAAAATTGTGAAATCATGACTTTCCAGCAATGTTCCCTGTAAAAATGTCTCCACACATATGTTTTACCCTCCGCACAGTCAATATTATATAAGAAAGTTTCCATTGCCAGATTTTAGTTGTCTTTTTTATTTATTTCAAAAATTATCTTTGTTAGTGTTGTTATTATATAAAATCACTGTGATTAATAAATACCCTAAAAATATACATTTTAATGAAGAAAAATTGTATGTGTGTTTATGGGGGGGGGGTGTAAATTTATCGCACCGCCACTGCACAGATGCGTCGAAGATCCCCTCACACAAAAGAAAAATTATAGGGAACGTTGCTTTCCACTATTCCATAGCAGCGGAGAGTGAAAAATTATGATCTTGGTAACATGAAGATTCAAATAATAGTTAACTGAAAAACTTGCAAAGCTGTATTTATATTCAATATGGATTATTTCTGCACCCAGTTGTGTATTTCACAACTGGAAAATGGACAATTTATTATTTTTATCTCATTTATACCCCTCTAAATAAAAGACTTTTAGTAGTTGATTATTATTTGAACAAGCTCCTAACATTTTTTTTATCACATTATTAACATTGTTATAATTGTAACATTATTAGACAAAACAATTACATCATTTAAAATGTTTATAAGTCTGTACACATTTCAGTATTGCGAACTCAAATTAGATAATTTTACTAACAAAAATATACATACCTAAATATCTCAGTAAAATTATCATAACAAATAATATGATATCTCCTTTTCTAATAATTTACTGCACTGATAAAAATTATCTGGTAAAATGTATGACACAATATCTCATTACCCACTCTTTATTGTAAAAAATATTAACTTCTGGGTCTAAAACACCAGTTTATTCAATGAGGTATTAACAATAATAATCATCTCGAACCTTGCAGACACTTCTAACTTCATATGCTTAATCTTACAATAAATATCAGATCAAAATTTGTAGAAAAATTTGAACATGTTAAGGATATCCTGCATCAATCATTTTACTTTTTCAGCACTTTTTCATTATATACAGGGGTCGGCACTCGAAGTGTTACCAATTAAAAATGCTGTAAATTTGTCAATTTTTTTATTTTTCTTATTAGAAAACATATACCGTAAAAACCTTTAAAATTAACATAAACTATGTTTTTGTTCGGCACAGCCACCTTTACTGCAGATAATAGTATCGAGTCTGTCCGAGAAGGCTTCACACGCTGCACGAATGTGATCTGGTGGTATTTTGTCCCACTCTCGATGAAGAACAATCTTTAAGGCGTCGACAGTCTCATATTTTTTTAGTTAATACTTTGGCCTGCAGAATGGACCATATGGAAAAATCCATTGGGTTCACACCCGGGGAATATGGGGGCCATTGTTGTGAAGAAATGAAGCTAGGATTTTTTCTTGTAAAAAACTTAGGATTTCACGGGCTTTATGGGATGGTGCTGAGTCTTGTTGAAACTTCCAATGGTTTCTACCGAACTGTTTACGTACCTAAGGTAACAAAGCTTCGTTTAAAATATTTTCACGATAGATTTGTTGATTTACCTTTTCGCCCTGTTCAATGAAAACGAGTGGAGAGCGTCCTGTGGCAGTTACTGCGGCCCAAGCCATCACTGATGCAGGCGCTTGTTTTCGCATAGCAAATCGCAGCTCTAAATTGTCTTTTGATTTGCACTCTAACCAAACATGATTGTTTTGTTTGTTTACATATTGCTGAACCGTAAAAAAATTGTTATCAAAAAGACCAAATTCTCAAGCTTGCCACCAACGTGCAAGTGTTTTAACACCTTTGCTCTTGCTAGGCCAATTGCCTTGTGCAGGTATTAAATCTTGCACTTTTAGTATTTTTTAGAAGAAAACGCCTTAAATCCACCCCCCCCCCTTCGACCGTCCTTTTTGACCGTGCGCTGCGATCTGTTAATATACACATTCATATATTATTTTTAACCAGTATGTGGATAGGGGTTCCTTGTTTTGGCAAAGTCGGACTTCGTTTCGATACGTTATTTATTATTACAAAAATTACTGTTAGATTCCTTTGAACAGTGAATGTCGATAGTTATGCAAAACTGTTTCGACTTCACGAGTAGTTAAGTTGTAAAATATTAGAATATTATGGCCCGGTATTACAGTCGGCCCTCAACTCATTGAGTTTGTTAAACTCAAGATTTGCAGATAGAGATTCTTTTAAAAGACTGTCAATGATCATTCATTTAATCTAATTACCTAACAATATTATTTATGAATTCTATTTTATGGAAATAATATTTCTTAAACAAGATGTTATATTTTATGTTTCCGAACCTAGGAGCTTTATATCTATCATAATTTATTCATTTATATTTTGAATGTTTTCATTATATATTTTGTCACTCTAAAATAGTATAGAGCAAAAAATCTTACATGTTTTAAAACTATGGGATTAGAGGTTGAGGGTAGGTAATTAATTTAAAAAATGATAACTTCTATAAGAATTATGCTCAGTAATTTTACTCTCCACACTATGGAATAGTGGAGTGTCATGATTTCACAATTTTTTTAGCATATTTTTTGTGGTAATTTGATACTCATTAGTGATTTTCAGACTAGTCGGTAAAGCCGACTATCCGGCCACTTTCGTAGTCGGCGACTAGTCGGCACTATTCGGCAATGAGCGCCGACTATCCGGCTTCTTATTCTGTATGTATTTCTGAATAAAATGTATATAGGAGGATTTACATAAATTTTAATTGTCTATAAATATTTTTGTTTTAGAATAAGTTTTACACATTTTGAAATGTAAAGAAAACTTTCTTTGATAATCAACTAATAAAACAACATAATATCTTCTTATTTTTAAAATTTAATCATGTCATTTTTTTGACCAATTGGACAATGATTCCCGTTAAGTCAAGTGTGAACAGTGCCAAATGATAATTTCTCGTGGTGGACAGGGAAAAACAGCAAATACCACGAGTATGAACAATCATATCAAATACCGACATCCAACCCAGTTATCTCAGATAGGTTCTGTGATTAAATGTTTGACCACAGATGATTTCTCCCAGTCGCAAATCCAAGTAGAAGAACTACCTAAAACAGCGCAAACATGTGCCAACACGCTCGCAAGCGGCGATTGCGATTTGTGCGTGAGTCAGATGTAAACGAAGCGTCACTTAAATTGCCAAATACCCCCAAAACTGTGATCGGCTTGGCCGAATAGTCGGCCGACTAGTCGGCCTCTGTACAACCGACTAATCGGCTAGTCAGCCAAAGGTATAGTCGGCACATCTCTAATACTCATATTGTTTCTAAACAAACATTTAATTAATAATTGACAGGAAATATATTTTTTAGCAAATGGTTCACACCACTTTCTTTTAAGATTTATTTTTAAGAATTCCTAAAAATTTTAAGGAATTTGTAAAAATAAACCTACATCTATCTACACCGGATTATCCACCGCGCTCCAATTGTGAGTGGCAGAAGCGCGACCCAGAGTCGCAGACGGTGTGCACTAGTTGGAGTGTTCCATACTACGGACGATCCGTTTGTTGTCGGTTTTTTTGGCTATGTTGATCGCCCGAACCTGAGACATGGAAATACTCAAAGTTGCCGTTTGATATCCTTTTAGTAGGGGCAAAAAAAATTATGGGACACAAATGATTCCAATTACACAAATTGGGGAATGAGAGACGATGCTTTGTGTCACATTAGTCATGAAATGCTTTGTGTCACATTAGTCATGAAATGCTTTGTGTCACATTAGTCATGAAACATCTCGGCTGGAGCGTATTATAACAACACATTAGGATTGCAAGTTACCTGTAAAGCTAGGTCAGAGGCTTGCAATCTATGATCATGGATCGCCTATCGTCAATCCAAAATGGATCATCCGGTGTAGATCCCATTAAGCATTTTCTTATTTTACAAAAAAAAAAATTGTATTATTTTCAGTGAAAGTGACAGATTTCAATAAGCGGCAACATCGTCCCGATGTGCAACGAGACCATCTGGTGGAGACACCGGGAACCACAGCGCAGGGAGGTGGCCCTCCAACTGAAGGACCCTCGCAGCCACCGGCACCTCTCAGTCAAACTCTGACTCAGACGGCGGATCTTCTTGCCAGACAGGTGACTATTTATTTCTTATATATTATAATTCACACATTCAAACTTGACTAATCTTGTCAAATTTTATTTGAGCCTTGATAATGTCTAATCATAATAAAACGAATTTGTGGAAAAATACTTTTTCTATTTTGTTTGTTAATTTCAAAATGGATTTCCACTCTGTCAACACAGAAACTTAAGAATTATTCACAAATTTTCATTAATTGTTGAGATTGCCAGTAATAATAGTGATTTATTTATTTTTCAATTGTATTTTATTACATTTATTTTTAAAAATACACTTTTCCTCGGTGGATGTGTTCCACACATCACCATGTAATAACAAGGTCAAAATGTATACTTAAAGAAAAATTGTGGATAGGTTTTTTTTGTACAAAAATTAATTCAGGATATCCAATAAATAAATTTTATTGTTGTGATTTATTTTATTGAAAAATAATATGTTATTAAATTGATATTGGAACTGAGTGAGGAGAGCATGGTTGCTGGTTTATTCCAGTACTAGATTATAATATTATATTACGTCTCATGTTATTAACATCACAGCTTAAATTTTCATCTCAGTTTAACCTTCTTTTTATTGGTGGGAGCCTTTTACTCTTATACACATTCTCCCTCCACTCTTTTTTATCTGCAGCCAGGTAGACAAGTTACTGGAATGTTGGTGCTATCAATCTGGTCTGGTTGGTCCATCTTATTGGTGTACTCCCTCTGGCCTCTTCTTCCAGGAGTATTCTATCATGTAACCTAAGTTTTATTAGGTATAATTAATTGATTTCCAGGCCGACTTGATACGTCACTTGCGAGAGCACAACGAAAAACTGAGCACAAAACTGTCAACGACCACCGCTCAGCTGAGGACACTGCAGCATCAGCAGTCCGTTGACAAAGTCTCTCCGCCCTAATTCTCCCGAGCTTGCCTTGACCGGACGGGTAATCAACAGCCGAACACATAAGACTGAATTTTTTATATATTATATTCAAGCGTTGGACGGAAGATTCTTTCATCAAACAACCGAGAGAGAAATGGAAAACGCAACTTTGGCACGTTGGATAACCTACATCTATTGTGAGGAACTGGAGTTATACAAATTTTATAAATGTGTATTTGCAGACGATGATTAAGTATATATTGGTGCGAGATTTTTGTATTTAAAATATTAATTTAGGAATGCAGATTTTTATATTGTATATAATATGTTGTAAGTTTGTCTACCAATTTTTATTTTTTTGTACTATTGTCCGTGCGTGTTCTTAATGTTAATATATTTTTATTATTATGTATTATTGTTGAAAATCGGAGAAAGTAATTAGTATTTCTCGAGGGATTATCTTTAGTGAATAAATGTGTTTTTTCAAGTCAACCTTATTAACCGTCGCAGTGATAAAATTGTGCTCAAATATGTATTGATATTTATAAAACAACTATTTTAAACTTATTTTTGTTGATTGATGATGTAGCAATAACATAATTTTTCATCCCCCAGCTTAAAGCATACATAGGGCCGGTATTACAGTCTCGGTTTAAGAGCTAAACTCGAGTTTTACAAAAATATAGCGTATTACAGTGTCCGTTTAGGCCTAATCTTCCCTCAAATACGTCACTAAAACGACAAATATTTAACTCAACATTTCTGGCGGATTAAATACTTAACGGTGAGTCAACTGTCATTTGCTAGGCAACGCGTGTAGTTTCAGTTTCTATCACTAGAGGCGTTAGGCAACGAGTGTAGTTTCAGTGTTCTATCACAAGAGGCGTTAGTTGTATCGACGGTGGCGCCACACAATAAAACAAACTGACAGCCATATTAAAACGAACATGGGCATTTAAAAGCATTATTTTGGTGAAAAAAATTAAATTTACCATGTTGGATAGTAAAACAATAGTATTTCAAGTCGTAGCGTCCCGTTTTGAAGTTCGTATTATTTGAGGTTATTTAAAATTTGACAGATAATAACCTCAGAAAAAGTCTGTAATTGAAGATTTAGTAACTGACATGTCATATTGCACTGTAATACGGAAATGGATTCAATCTCCCCTTAACATTAATCTTGAGTTTAACAAACT
This sequence comes from Molanna angustata, assembly GCA_963576475.1. Taxonomy (NCBI): domain Eukaryota; kingdom Metazoa; phylum Arthropoda; class Insecta; order Trichoptera; family Molannidae; genus Molanna; species Molanna angustata. The sequence goes on from OY754980.1 coordinate 28,763,805, forward strand.
CAATGAGTTGAGGGCCGACTGTAATACCGAGCCATAGTTTACATAATATGAATATTCTTAACTTATTAGTAAAATTGAGATCAAATTTAATAATATACAGTAAAATCTCAAGATGAGTCAGTGACAGAGCAGCTAGTCTACTGGATTAGTAATAATGCAATGTATGTGGTTCAAATCCCGCCTCGACTGATTTTGTTCACCTACATATAGCACATAGCATTTCACTTAGCTTAGGGAGTGTATGAGGAAGTATAATATGTTATTCTTTATAATTAAAAATCAATGATTTATGGCACAATTCCTTTTTACTATGGTTAACAACTCACATTATCACAATTGCTATTGTAACTTACCTTTGTGCGTAGATTCTTGAAATATGTTGTATGATTGGCTGAAAATCTACTTGGGTTTACCTCATATTTTCTGAAATTGCGTTGATTTTATGCCATACTTGACACAAATCAATTTTGTAATGGGTCTATTTTAAATAATACTTGCAACACATTTTTATCACGCGTTTGACTCAGTGTCTGCAAATAAAAAGAAAATTGATTTTGGATTTTTGTTGATCATATTTATACGGTCAAATGCTTTTGTCTTATTTTTATTTGATTATTTCGTATTTAAACATACAATTTAAACATGTTTTTTTCTGTCTCAAATATGTATTTTACTATGTGAAACTATTTTTTTTTAATAATTTGAACAGTAGCCTTGCATGATAACGAGTGTTGGTTGTACCAATGTTTTTTTTTACCAATTTAAATGTCAAAAAGTAAGGTCACTCCAATTTTTCTGTAACTATTCGATAACATGTGTTGTTTTAAAATAATTTAAATGGATTCGTAATCTTTTAAATAATATTTGGAATAAACCGTGCGCTTATCTAGTAATTTGGTGAACATGGCTTCAAATTTACCTACCAATTTATCTACCTTGTGTATGAATTATTACTCCAACTTCAATGATTCCATTACAATGTAGTATTATTTTCTATGATTCAGGATGAAAACGTTTTCTATGAAGAGAAATATGTGGTGGATAAAAAATTTTTTAAGTGGGAATAAAAAATACATAGGTTAACAATTGAAAATTTGACTTGATTACATAAATGGGATTCTAAAAAACACATGTGTTACAAATAATGCATGCAATTATTCAAGAATTTGATTTTTAGTTTTCCCTGCCTACCCCAGCGATTCTCTTCAGTCTGAAAGAAAGTACTTCACATAAATTATAGAATCAATAATCAGTAAGCTATAAAACTTTTTTATGCAAGATTTTTTATTTTTCCTTACCTAGTTCAATAGGAATTTGGCATGATATTATCTCTTCTTCTTCGTTTCCTCAATGCTGAGGGTCGTGATCTATGGGGCCGCTAATGGACAGAACTAGTCGCAGTCCTCTCTGCCCTCCGTAGCTCGCACTGCCGAATAAACATTCATGATATTATATGAATGTTTATTTAGTTTACGGTAACGGTGATAGTAAAACAACGCAAAAGTACTAAGATTGAGCAAATACATACCGAATTATATATTGTTATTATAACGTTTGACTGGTTTTTATATCAAAATAAATAATTTTCAATTCAAATACAACATATTAAAATACAAGATCAGAACAAATACAACATATTAAAATACAAGATCAGAACAAATTGAACCATTCATTTTACTTTTAAGGAACTTAGTTCTTTTGTACATATTGTTATTTATGTATGGAAAGAAAACAAGAATTAATATTTAAATTAAAAATATTTAATATGAATTTATTAACCACCTAAATGTTGTATTTTTGCGAGTAAGGTGTCCCAAAATTGACATATTTTTTTTTTACATTTTATAAGAAAAGTCACGATAACAAACTGCGCACCATTAAATTCTTTTAACAAACAAAAACTTCCCGAATATAGTTCAGCCTCTTATAGTTCAGTCTATAAACAAATATATTTCGGGGAAATGACTGTCAAAGAAATGAAAACATGTTTTGTCCGAATTATCTAATAAATAATTTCAAAATACGAATGTTGCCCCTTCCCCTTATCATATTTTAATATTAACTTAATGGGGTTATAAATTTTTTGATACATCTAAATGTTTTAGTGAATTCTTTTTGTAATTTATAACATTTTTTACTTCCATTGTGAATATATAATTTTACAGCTCAAGTGCACAGCTAGTATCATTATAGTGTGTTAACCATAATAACTCCTTTCATATTTTTGTGTTGGTAAAATTTTTTAGTGTTGTCAGATGTAAGAAACTAAACTTGGCCAGATGTGACAGCATATTGATAACACTAAGTTGGATAAGTTCATTCTCGGAAATTAAGAATAATAAAAATTGGTTTTTGACATACTCCCAAAAACAATAAAATGAGGTTTAGATTTATTTATAAATGCACAGTCTCCGTAAATTTGCAGAGGAGCGTAATACTTAACGTAATACGAGCGTAAGTGTTAGCAACTCCGTTCAACTAAATCCGCCAAATTGTCAACATTGCAAGATTCAACACAAAAACATGAATGGAGATATTATAGTGTTGCACAATAGTAGGTTATATCTTCAGTGTTATACATACAAAGAAAAAAATGTTGCCATATTTTAAACTATTTCAAATTGTCTGTTAATTGTACAATTTTCAATTATTATATTATTAAATGTCGAAAATTGGCCATAAATATTATTTTGTCAATCTTGAATATATATTTTTTGTGTATTTGTTTTTAAATTAAATATAATATGATTATAATAAATGTTGCTGTGGTATAATTATGATAGTCATGAAAATATTTTTATTTACCTATAAAGTATAAAGATAGTTTTAAAAACTACATTTTATCATAGTGTTATTAATGTATTTTTATATTTTTATTTAGTCTTATTGATTGTATATATTTTTGAGAATCGAATACTGATTATATTAATGTTTTTCATTCCAATGTGGATACAAATTACATATTTTTTATACTATTTTAAATACACATGGTGTATCACGAGGGCTGGATCATCCGAAGTGGGACCTCAATACCTATCAATTGAACCTTCAAGTATGTTCAGTGATATTGGGTGGAACGAAAGTTATTTAGACTTTTGTGAAATTTTAATAAATATCTGATTTCAGACTAAACTACCACTGTGGCTAAACTATTAGATCTACGATCATGATTTTTTTTCTGAGAATAGTTCAATAGTGATCCTTATAATCGTAGAACAATACCACTGCTGTGAATGACTTTAAAAAAAAGATATTTAATATTTTTGGAAGCCTCATTTTTCCATGAACTCAAGAGCTCTTAAATAATAATTTCACATGAGTTTTTTCATTACCTATCTTAAAAACTAGAACTAGTAAATATTGCTTCTCTGGACTGAAAACACTCTTAAGTTGGAAGAAATAGCATTATGGTAATAAACTCGCCATTTGCGCAGGGTGCAAGAATAATGATCATAGACCTAATAGTTTAGCTACAGTGATGTAGTTTAGTCTGAAATCCTATTTTTATTCAAATTTCACAAAAGTCTAAATAACTTCTGCAGCCGCTACTCATGAAGTTGGTCAACATAAATTTAAGATCAGCTTCAGACTCAAGAAATCTTTGAGCTTCATTTAATTAAATATTTGTGTTAATTTATACAAAAATTAATGACAATTTCACACTAAACGTTGATATTAACATTTTTTATGATTAAATGTAGAGAAAGATTAAAATTAAAATATGATTTAGTACTGATTTATACATATTTAAGATTAAGCCAAGATAAGCACGTATTAAGAAAGTGTCATGAGTAGCCGCCCTGAACCGCCCAATATCACTGAACATTCATGAGTATTGAGTATTTAAATGGATAGGTATTGAGGGACCCTACCGCCCTGCTTCAGATGATCATAATACACTGTGGATATGTTAATACAGAATATTTACCAATATTTTTGTACCCAGATGAATGTAAATAAATGAATGTCGTTTAATTATACCAATATTTTTAATCATGTTTTATTCTTTATCCTCATCCTTCTTACGTATTTGTTTTGGGGTTGTCTCTCCGTATTTTTGTCATGCCTCTATTTTTTACAATCGCTTTATCCAGTTGTACCTTTCTCAACTCCTCCATACCACCCCACCATAGTCTGGGTCGACTTCTACCTCTCCTGTATTCCCAGTTCATTATGTACTGCATGATCTTCATGCCTCATCACATGGCCATACCATCTCAATTTTGATTTTGTTATCTTTTCCATAACTGGGATCACCCCGAAGCTGCCTCTGCTATGTCGGTTTCTCAAGAAAATAATTGTGTCACTTGAGAGGATAAAATGCTATTGTCATCACATCTACAATCACGCATCTTCCATTTTACTAGATCCTAATAAATCTAATATCTTATAAATGAAATATGGGTCAAGTGTAATAAATATATGAAATCTCAATATCAATAGTCATGTGATATTGTTTATAGGCAGTCCAAGTGCAAATAATTACTAAAGACTAAATATAACAAGATTATATATTATCATCAGTCTGCTGATATTTCACCACTATGTAAATATTATTTATTTTATATCACCAACAATAATATGTTTTTAGATTCAATACATTGACTCATTTTCACTACTGTGAATTACGTGAATATTGTCGGTGCGATACATACATACCATCATGCCATGTCCCTCACAGGGTAGGCAGAGAGAACCGAACGCCACTTCTATCTTGACATACATTCATCGCCTTGACAACATTCATACATCGTCTTATACATGCTCATCTGTTGTTCACGCTTCTAACATTTCCGTCTTTCAAAATACCGTTCACATGGACGTGCCATCCCTTCCTTGGGCGGCCCCGACCTCTCATTCCATTCCTGTCCGCAATCTATATTTTCTTCGTCAGGCGTTCCTCATTCATTCTCCCCATGTGGCCAAACCATCTCAATGTGTTCACTTTCATTCTATTTATAACATCTTTCTTTATCCTACATTCTTTCCTTATGTCCTCATTTCTGACCCTGTCATACATCGTTCTATTATTGTCGGTGTGATGGTAAATCATATTTCCTTTTATTGCAATCAGGCGGGCAGGCATGGATATAATTATCTTATGGAGTTCTATAATATCTTAAGATTTATTTTTATTTAAAAGGACCACTTACAGCTAACAAGCTATTATACATAATTGTTCCGTCAAATAAGGGCAAGCTATTACAAAACTGGTTAGCCAATTACAAGTGGCCATATCCTGCATTGAAAGTTGGCGTACAAATTTATAAGTAAATTCAAATCTAAAAAGAATGTATATAAAAATGAAAAGATAAAATAGAAACTATGATCACAACAAAGAAAAATAGTGGAAGATCAGTTGAAAAGGCCTTCACCAGGCGAAACGGTCGTTCTGGAGAGTAAAAATAAATGTAGAAAGAAAAACAAGTGTTTAATTTATTTTAAAAATATAGTGGAAGATATTTACAAAAGAAAACAAAAAGGAAAGCATCACTATAAAAGATACAACTAAGCACAAACAGATAAAAAAGTGAAACATTTTAGCTAGAAAAAAAGCTAGTTTATTAGGTTAATTTATTAGTGTGGAAAGTTTTCTTCTGAATGTCACCAGAGTGTCACCAAAAATATCTATGTCGTTATTGATATGTAAAGTATTATAAAATCTATAGAACTCCATATTTTGTGAATTGGAAAGTCAAGCCACATTTTTTTAACATGTCTACATAGGGGACACCAGCTATTAGGAATTGGGTCCATTATACCCATCCGAAGAAGCGCACTACGTAGCGTTGGGAGGGGTTTGCAATATAGAAAAGTTTATTAATTCGGATTTTAAAAAGACCCGGGTTGTACGAAGGTGGAAACACAGAATTCGGAAGATTGTTCCACAGTCGGGCTGCTGTATTAATAAAGTTCGAGAAGCAACTGGTTCGTATATGTTGAAGGTATACTGTGAATGGGTGTTGTGATTGAGTAAAGTGAGTGACTCTGTTGCGAGTGGGTGGAGGAGGGACCAAAGATGCAAGTTCTTCTGAGCAATTCCCGTGGTAGTATCTATAGAATAAACTTAAAATACCGACTTTGCGTCTGTGTTCTAGTGATTGCAATCCATCAGTCAGTGATAGATCATCAATCAGACGTATAGCACGCCTTTGGACAGCGTCGAGAGTATTCAGTAGGTATTGGGGGGCACCACTCCAGAGGTGACATACTAGCTACTTGTACAATGGAATTGCTAGACCCCCACAACCAATATTTTATAACGAAAAACAAAAATTCAAGATGATTTTAGAAAATAAATCAGGAATAATTATTCTTTTAAAAATTATCAAAAGCTTTTGATAATTTTCAAAAGAAATAATCTTAAATTATCATTTTTCACTATAAAATATTGGTTAAAATAAATTCTATGAATCATCCATTCATTACATTCATCACTTGGTCATCAATCAATATAAAATGCATATAATTTCAAAAAGTAATGTGGTGTAGGAATAGTGTAGAAAATATATTGAAAAAAGATTGAATTTGAATTTATAGATTTATGTATCAATATTAATGAATTATTACAATATTTCACATAGACCATTATTTTTTTAAAACTTTATAACAATAAAATAAAGATTTTTAAAATAGTAAACATACCTACATATTATTTATATAATTTTGATAGTTTGTCATATTATGTTTGGCATGTTTTTAGGTGTCCAAATAGTATTGAATAAAAAAGCATTTCTTATTTTATAGATAGATTGAGTTACATAAGTTACATTGTAAATAACAAAAAAATATGACTATTAGAGAATTTAAATGATTTTGTTATAATAATATATTATGTTGTAAAATTGATCAAGTTTAGTTAATTAAATCTATTGTAATTTTATTATGATGACTTCCTAAAGTGATTGGAAAGTGGACCTTCATCGTTGTACCCAGCTATTTCTTGAGGTATTATGGCATTCTCTTCAACACCTGTACATGGTCGACACATACATTCTAGAGGAGCTTTTGTTAAAACCTGAAATATTCAATTAGAATTGTGTTATTTCATACATGCATCAAAAATAGGCCAAGAACAATAGTGTGCCTTCAAGAATCACATTTTCAAAATGATTCTTGAACTTGAAGGCGTATTTTGTTAACAATAAGCTTCATATATCCGTAGGTATTATATACTCCACAGCTGGAGCAGATTCGTTTTTGTTTTGTAGAATGAATACGACTTTGTGAAAAATATATGCACATCCTCATACCTTCCCAATAAATCATAAATGCTTGTGAAAATGGTTGAGGCAGAGTGGGGTTTGATCATTGGATTTGCTGTATTACTAATTCAGAGCGATGCCTGCTCTGCCACCAACCCATCTTTTAATTTTTAATGAATAGTTTATTTTTGCATAAATATATAATCAAAATAAAATCTTAATATTCCTAAAGAAGGTTATATTTTTTATTGATGGCAACTTTGATAATCTAAAAAGGGGTCTCATTAATAATTAATTTGAATATTGTGAATTGCTAAGGTTATTTACATCTCATTTTATTTATGTAAAAAAATTATAATCATTTGATTATAATTATAGATATTGAAACAAAATTGTTCAAAAATATTGATTTAGTTAAAAAAATAAGAAATCTCAATATAATATAGTGATTTACAAATTGACGTCGTAGTTGAAAAACGAAAATATTTTCAATATATATTTAGTACGCCCATAGAATTATCTTTGGTAAACGTAGTTGACAGAAGTTGATCGCGGTGAAATGATGAACTGCGAACTTTTTTCTTACTAGTGTCTTTGTCTTTCATTAAAGATTTAGATATGTTTATTTCACTTTAATGTAGACATCGGCGATTTTTCCGAAAATTGTTTATGGTTAACCGTTCCTTAATTACTGTCAAAAAGTCTCGGTGCTTTGTGATCCTCTTGCTTTCGTAGCTCGGAAAATTCTCGATTTTCTTTCGGAAAACTATAATTGACGTGAATAAATTTAGGGTTGTTGTGCTGCCGCTCCTTCTAAAAATTAAATAAATAGGTGCTTGGGAATGCCCGCTCGCCTAGTTGTTCTTTCACAACATATTCCATATTTCCGTAAGTTAGCTTTGAACGTAACGAGCTATAGGTATGTGGATATATCTCATACGTGTATAATTTTATTATCTAGATTATATTAGAGGTATATTTTAACCAAAAATTAATATTATTTGGTGATCGGTTTGTATACTTTAGGATAATTACATTAAAATGTTTTATCAGAGATAATTTTCACTAAGGATAAGTTCTAAAACTTTTTGTGTAATACGAAAGTTTTTTTCAAGTCTCGTCATGTTGCGGCTTTATTTTGATGTAAAATAATTTGTTTACAATTTGAATTTAAAATTATTTATTTTAAATTATTATGAATAAGAAAAACATCGAATATTTTGTACTCATTAGGTAAATGTCAGGATTTTTCGTGAATATTCTTTGATTATGCATAGAAATAAATTATTTTTATTGATCTTATTTTGTGTTATTGAATGAAATGACTAAACAAAACTACATAAATTACATTTAATCTACAAAAATAATAGAATCCAGAATTATAGCGTGTATGACTATACAATGTATGAAAGATATTGGGTGTAAAATAAGTGATCCAAAGTTAGTTTTATAAAAAAAATCAAATTGTGAAAGTCTACAGATAATTAACACAAAGTAATTTTTCCAGTCATGTATTCAGTTAGTTAGTTAAGGTGTAAAATTATGTTTTAATAAGACAGTTATCAGCAAATCACTTGGGCTCTATAGAGCGCAGATTTTGTTTTTTCTTGGTTGCTATATGTGCAAAATGCCGCCACCCGTCCAAGACAAATGTTTTCAAGTTATTTTTTGGATACTATACCTATGTGTAAAATTTTTTTAACATGTCTAACCTTTCTGAACTTTCTCTCTCCAGGTTTAGCCTTTGGACAGAACAAAGATACGCTGGCTTCTCGCTCTCCAGACTCCTGGCAGCACATACACGATCTCTCCATCTGCCATATCTTACTTCCAGAGACCTAAACACCATATCGTAAGTTATTTTGATATCGTTGTTATCTTAAGGTCTCAGATACTAAATGAAATTGAACCTAACCTGTAAATAACTGGCACATTTACCGATACAAGCGAAAGACGGTATCGGTTTGGGGACGCAGCCTGGATATTGTAACACGTGTATAACTGGTGTAACTTGACACTCATCACCTGTAATAACAGATATTTTCAGTATATAATAATTATTATAACATGAAATAATTACATAAGATTAAGATAGATCTGGTTCAGACGTAACAAATCATAGAGGGTTAAATTAATCAACTATTAATACACGTGAAGTCTCATTATAGCGAAGTTCAGGACCCTAGAAATTGTTTTGTTATACTGAAAATTTGCTATAGTGAATGCTAGTTTTTTATTTTTGTATTTGTCCATTTTCACAGAGTAAAAAAATATTGTAGAAAAAAAATTTTAGAAACACCGAAACACCAAAGATTGGCTTTGCTACAGTGAATAACATTTTGTTCAGTACATATTATTTCAGTACATTTTGTATGTAAGTCTCTTTTACACACAAGTGCTTGCACTCTGGTAAAGGGAAATATGTTTTTTCTTACTATGCATCTTTTTCTATATAGTTTGATTGTTTTATGTTTTGTATATTTAATAAAAAAAAAAGTTTATTGGGGATGAATTTACATACACATTATACTGAAAATTTCGTTATTTGTTATTCAGAGATTTAACCTGTATAGGTTTTTTGCAAAAATTAATGACAATTTCATACGAAACTTTAATCTTAACAAAATTTTATGATTCAATGTAGATGAAGATTGCATTATGATTGAGTGCTGATTTATACATTTTTTTGACACTAACCTAACTCATATTAAGTACATGTGGATTGAATGAAACTATGTAATTTATTATATTGGTAATAATTCCGAATGGCGTTTATTCCAAGGGTGCTTTGACTAAATATTTGGCTCAACGAAACAATTTAGTCTTAGAAATTTACTGATATTGTGTTAATTTATTCCATGTACGCCGATGCTGTAATCGCAATATGCCATTTTATTGACGTCACCTAATAAAGCTCCTTTAAAGAATTGGTACTCTGTAATCCAGACAATCTTATTGTAAGATGTCTTCCTGATGACACATTATTTAATACAGATCTTGTTTATAATTGCGGAGTCATATGATGTACCTATAGCACTGCGGTAACCGATTTTACTGTGATAAATTTGTGTATCTTTACTCAATGATACATTTTTATATATTACTGATTTTACCTTTTTTGCTTTCCACTTTGAGAGCTTTGATTTCACAATATTTTAGCATATTTTTTATTAATCTTCTTCATGTACATTACATTCATTCATAATCTATCTCGCATAAATATACACATAATATTGTTATAATATATTTATAACACATATCCACTTACTTAATACATGCTACATACAAGTATTATATTAATTACTTTATTTTTATTTTATACGCGCAGTATGACGTTATGAGTCCCGTATAAATGCAGTCAACTTTTTGACATTTCTCATATACTAAAATTCAGACAGATTAATTTAGAAGAATCAGAATAGGACATAGTGTGCATATTAAGAGTTTTTGTGTGTATGGAGTATTATGAAATATTGTTTCGACTTTATATTGTTGTGTCAGTTTATATCAATTATAAATGGGTTGGTGGCAGAGCAGACATCACACTGGCTTAGTAATCCAGTGAGGCGAGTTCTAACCCCACCCTAGCTCTCACGACTGATTTCATTTGCCTATAGCATAAATATTTATGCTTAAATTATTACATCTTCCTACGTTCCCTAAACTAAGCATAAATGCTTGTCCTATAGGTGAACGAGATCGGTCGAGGCAGGATTCGAACTCGCGACCACTGGATTACTAACCCAGCGCGCTAACCGCTCTGCCATCCACCCATCCTGTATGTACTCTTGTATGTACTCTTCACAAAGGCATATTCATTCTTTCAAAAAAAAATGTTATTGATGTGTGTTAAGTATTTAAACTTAGATCTGAATAGTTTTCCATAGACATTCATCCAATTTTTAACGGACATCCAAAAATGCAGGAGGTTATCAATTCAACGTGAATTTTTTATGTATGTTCTGCAATAACTTTTTGCCACATTGTTCGATTTCGATGATTCATTTCTCATTAAAAAAGGGATTACTTCTGAGGTGGTTCCATCTGAACTAAGACAAGAAATTTGCTGATGGGAATCATGAGAAATCATGAAACTCGTCAATTTGCCAAGGATATCCGTATTGCGATTCATACAATTGTATGAAAGATAATATTACTACATACATACCATCACACCATGTCCCTCATAGGATAGGCAGAGAGAACCGAATGACACATTTTTTCTATCTAGACTCATTCATTTCGAAGTCAGTTTTTTTTATACGTAAGATTCTATATGATTTTATTTATCTTTCTGTACATAATATAAACAAATATATTGTACACTGGTGGGCTTATTGCCATTAGGCAATTTCTCTTAACCAACCAGAATTTTGATTTCGTCTGTCAATACTTTCAAAAGTATCTCACGCTCTGGAAAATTATATATTTTTGTCGGCCTTCGTGGCTCAGTTGGTTGGGTATCTGACTGCTAATCCAAAGGTCCCGGGTTCGATTCCCGGTGGAGACACAGTTTTTGATTGTGTTTTTAGTCTGGATCTGTGAGACGATTAATATCGTAAGTATCCAGAATGTGGCAACTTGTTATTGGGTGCGTGTTAATGTAATATTTGACATAGTACCTGTTAGTTGCCCGAGAAGCAATATTAAATGCATTCAAGGATTGGCGATTTCTCAAGAATAAAACACTATGTAGTAGAGAGTTTAGTGTTTGCCACAACCCATTCGTTTTATTTTCACCTGATGGTGTCGTGTCGTTGGCGTCCGTCCATTGCACACAGCACACACCGATTACGGTGACTGCGAAGAAGGTGAAGTGGAAGCCGCTGATCTTGGCGCTGGCCGCTGCACTCGGTGACATGACGCCGTCACTCGACTGTGTCTGACGGGAGAGGAGGATGGAGAGTGATGCTACGGCACCGGCACCCTCGCTTGTACTGACGGATGTTCCCTCCTCCCGGCCCTTTTATCAAAGAGGACTCCCTCCCGACCGGCGTTTCGCCACATTCGAATTTTCGTATTCGCGAGAGTGCGTGACGTCGTTAACAATGCTGTTAAACGTTTATACATAAATCACGCCTTCACCATCACGGGGCAGGCAGAGAGAATTGAACGCCACAATTTTCTATCGCGCATCCAACGTATCATCAACATTCATAACATGACCGGGTTTAGTGATGAGCAGTGTTGGCCTTGCAAGTCTCGTAAGACCAAGATCGAAAAAATCGCATAATTTCGTATACATATTTATTTTTAAACAAAAAAATATCGATTAAGTACATACTAGCAACATTATGCTAGATGGGTCGATGGCAGAGCGGTTAGCGCGCTGGGCTAGTAATCCAGTGATCGCGAGTTCGAATCGACCGCCGTGGCACAGTTGGTAAGCCGGTTTCTGTGCGGGCGTCCTGGGTTCGATTCCCAGCAGAGGAGAAATTTATTTAAATTCATTTCTCACGCAAATATTGCTTCTCTGGGCTGGAAACACTGGTTAGTTACTCGCCACTCGCAACTTGTGCAGGGTGCAAGGAAGTGTTTATTATTATTATTATTAATCCTGCCTCGACCGATTTTGTCACCAAGTATTTCGGCACAAGTTGTTATGATTAATTTAGGGAATGTAGGAAGATGTATATGAACTTGTTTAACAATGACATATTCATTTTTTTATGTAAAAAATGGTGAAAAAAACGAGTATATTTTATGAGAGAGAATAAAATAGCATATGGAACATATTTACATTAAAAGTAAATGTAAAAAAAATGTGTGAGATCTGTTAATTGTATATAAAGCCAATTGTCATTTCATTGTAATTACTCGTACTGAATTTTAACAGAAAAATAAAAAAAATATACTTGCAAGACTAAGACTCGATCGAGTATGCAAGACAAAGACTAGGTGTGACTAACTAACTAACCAGATCTACGGCGTAGCACACTATTTGTAGTGTCCAACCGCTCTTCGGCCAAAATGAAGCCGATAGTTTGGCCTCTTAGAAAGAATAGATGAAGAACGTCTGACACGTCTGACGAAGCTGACAGGAATGGAATAAGAGGTATGGGACTCCCATTAAGAAAAGGATGGCACGACAATAATATGAACGATCTTCTGAAAAATGGAAATGTAACAAGCTTGAACAACAGTCAAAGCATAATTGTCGACAAGGCTATGAATGTGTGTCAATATAGTAGCGGTTTGTCCTTTCTGCCTACCCCATGAGGGATATGGCGTGATGGTATGTATGTATCAATGTATCCTGCACAAATACCTTTTAATTCCTCCACAATTTTAAGGATATGGCTAGGAACGAACAATCGATTTTTGCCAAAATCTGACTCTGTCAGACAATAATTATTATTTTCAATTACTAGAGATCTGAATCATTCACGCTTGCGATTAACTGGATAAACCCGATGTTGTTCGTGAATAACGCAAATATTCACGTTTTAGAAAAATAACACCGAAATATGGCTGTTTTAGGAGATTTTGGTAAAAAAAATACACCAATTTTATCCACCGAAACGGCAGAATAAAAAAAAAACAATAATAAGACAACATGACTATAAGAATTTGTTGACAAAATAAATAAAGCTATATCGATTCGTATAGATTTTTATCTTCCTATAATAATATTGTTTTGGCAGACAGAAGAACGAACCCTAAAAAAAACTTGGCTACGATGGCGATTCTTAATTTTTAATCTAATTAAAATTTAATGAAATAAATTGTTGTATTTTATAGGCATATTATACCTACATATAAATAAATGTGTTTTGAATAGAATGTTTTTTTAATTATTTAAGCAATTTATCATTAAAAATAAAGGGTCAGGTGTATAAAACAGTGGTCAGACCAACGATGACCTACTCATCTGAATGCTGGGCATTGAAAAACAATCATGTCCAGACTCTTCACCCTAACGAGATAAGAATGCTCAGATGGGCTGGTGGTGTTACGAGGTTGGACAGGGTGAAGAACGTCCTTATCCGTGGCAGTTTCAAAGTCGCGCCAATCAGTGAAAAACTGACCGAAAATAGACTGAGGTGGTATGGACACGTTATAAGACTGTCACAGGATAATATGATAAAAAGAACGATGGACATAGAGGTGGGGCCCAGAAGACCATTGGCCACTTGGATGTCCACAATAACCAGAGATCTCAAGGAGGCAAGGCTTCGTTCGGAGGACAGAAGGACTTGGAGAATGAGGACTAGGAGAGCCGACCCCAAGTAAATGGAACGAAGGCTAGGGCGAAGAAGAAGATTTAAGCAATTTATAGTGGAAAAAGAACTATTAGTAAATCTAAATCATGTGTTGATTTCTTATAACTCGCATTTCTTTGTAGAAAATAACATATTAACCGAAAAATAACAGCAATTTCATAAAAATATCACTACTTTTCGTTTTTCTACAAAAATAATACCCCCTTTCAAAAAAAAACGCGCATATCATCATCGCTTTTCTACAAACATTCTACATTCCCATTCCAAAAAAAACTCGCATAATAAAATCATTTTTCTTTAAAAATAACACCCCATTTCCAAAAAAACGCGCATAATAACATCGCTTTCCTACAAAAATAACTCCCTATTTCCAAAAAAAACGCGCATAATAACATCGCTTTCCTACAAAAATAACTCCCTATTTCCAAAAAAACGCGCATAATAACATCGCTTTCCTACAAAAATAACTCCCTATTTCCAAAAAAACGCGCATAATAACATCGCTTTTATACAAAAGTAACACCCCGTTTAAAAAAAAAAAGCACAATAACATCACTTTTCTACAATAATATTACCCTTTTTCAAAAAAAAAAAAAACGCGTATGATAACATCGCTTTTCTACAAAAATAACACCTCTTTTCTACAAAAATAACACCCCTTTTTCAAAAAAAAAAAAAAACGCGCATAATAACATCGCTTTTCTACAAAAAAAAACACCCCTTTTCCAAAAAAATTACGCGAATAATAACACCGCTTTTCAAAAACAAAATAACTCGAATAATTCCTCTATCAATAAATTACTGATTTCGAATTGATTTATATAGCTATTTGTCTGAGGTCGTACATAATTAAACTTTACGAATATAAGTTTAATAACTTGAAGGTTTTTTCGTTGACACAGTGGAAGTTCCTTATAAATAGAAACACAGTTATATTCCACAATGAGTATTGTTATTTGCCTAAGCGCTTTCGCCAGTCACAGCTGGCATCCTCAGAGGCACACTATATACACTGTGTATATAGTGTGCCTCTGAGGATGCCAGCTGTGACTGGCGAAAGCGCTTAGGCAAATAAAAATACTCATTGTGGAATATAACTGTGTTTCTATTTATAAGGGTTTTTTTACAATTTATAATATAAGTTTAACTTTACCGGTGAAACGTATATGCCGATATTTTCGCTAAGCGATTAGCACTTTTATAAATATTTGACAATTTTTCAAAATCTCAATAGAGACGAAGTTGAAATATTATAGAAGAACCGGGAACTCCTGACAGGGAAAAATGCAATGTTTGCATATATGCAACTTTTAAAAATATTCGATTTTTATAAATTATTATTTTTATTTTTTTCTGCATTATTATCTCGCCTTCGAATTATTTTCGAAGTATTTTTTGAATCTATGCTGCACCACTTGAACTTATGGTGGATTCGGGCCTGATCTCATAGGCTGCTCGTCTGTATTACTCAAGCTTGTTTTGTTTCCTCTTTCAGGGTGTAATTTACATGGTCATGTCATCCTTTTTTCGGACGGTTCAAGCCTCTTGTTACATTCTTGTCAGCTTTGTATAATTTCTTGGTCAGACGTTCTTCCCAGAACTCATTCTTTTATTTGAGTTCGGTTTCGCCATAATTTGGTAACAACCACTGAACAAAGAATCAAACAACCTATGCGTGGCCGCTATTAACATCTGGAGGGCAAGTCTGATCCAACCGGCGAAATCAAAACCCTCGTGATTACCCATATCATGGATATAATTATCATATGGAGTTCTATGACATCTAAAGATATTATAAAACTACATTTAATAATTATATCCATGGGTTTTGATTTCGCCGGTTGGACCAGACTTGCCCCACTGGATTATTTTTGTATAAAGAGCCACAGAAAAAAATATGTACTTATGTAGATTTTTTTTGCTAATTTACCCGATTAGACTCACAAATTTCCACTTTTCGACACTGAATTTACCCTATGATCTGACTCCGAATGGTGACAGGAAAATTATTCGAAAAACAATTATTCGAATGCTCAATTTTACGAAAATCAATTTTACGAATGGCAATTATTCGAATCACATTTTTTCGAAAAACAATTTTCCGAACACACAATTATCAGAATTTACAATTGTTCGAATTTTTAGACGTCATGTTGGTAGTATTGTGAGAGGAATAAACCATAGATTTTTATTATAATATACTAGATGTCGTAGTTAGCAAATTTTGTATGAATCGAAAACAAATGACTCACTTTTTGCACGGAGTACTACATCTACATAGTATATTATGTATAGTAAAAATCTATGGAATAAACAACATGGCGACGCACCGCGCTGTCAGATATCATAGGATGTACACCTATTTTTTAAACCTAAACCTACAAAACTTTGGTAAAAATAGGTTGGTTAGGTTTGTTTGTAGTTATTGTTTGTAGCGACTGGCGTGAGCCAGTTGCATTATATATTTAAAAAAAGTAACTATAATATTATAATAAAATAACTAAATTGGAGTGAATACTAGATAAACATAAACTGGTGTACAAACTAGGCTATCCCGCGCTGTCAAACATCAGTTATTAAAAATGTGCAAACATACGTACCCAACAATAATACAAGTAATAATAGTCCATCGAATATATTTTACTGGCAACAAATATGTCAAAGGAGGCAACATAATGACACAAAATATATTAAATTCGGTTAATTGGTTTTCCAACAAATGTTAGTTCGAATAATTTGCTTTCGGACAATTGTCATTCTGATAACTGATTTTCGAAAAATTGTTATTCGTACAATTGCGCATTCGAACAATTGTGTTTCGAACAATTTTCATGTAATCACTCCGAATTTACCCTACGCGTTGACTGATTTATCAAAGTATACGTTTAATAGCAATTAAAATCTCGAATTAGAGATATTTTGTTGACGTATGTATGTATACTGAAACATTATTTATTTAAAATATTAGTAAAACTAATGCGACGAATTTATTTTATTATTTTATCATTAGTTTGTTTACTATTCATTCATTTGTTTACCATGTCAAGATAGAAGTAAGTGGCGTTCGGTTCTCTCTGCCTACCCCGTAAGGGACATGGCGTGATGGTATGTATGTATGTACTATTCAAATTAAAATGTCTTGATGAACAGTTATTTTTTTAACGCATTCCCAAAAAAATATTGCTAATAGCACAGTAAATAATTTACTCTCACTCATAATATAATAATATAATTAATAATTTGAATTCACCACAATATCTTAAGGAAGAAGAGAAGCTATTTTCTTGTCAAATCACGGTCTGCCTCTTCGATCTGCTGATCGTACCGCACTAGCTATTCCCATTCATTCTTTTGAATTCTTCAGTTCCTCTATTCGTACATACATACCATCACGCCATGTCCCTTCTTTTCAAATACAAATTTCAAATACTATGGAATACCATAAGTGATGATATAACGACGTCTCAATCAATACAACTCATTAAAAAAAGACTTAAGGGGGTGACTGCTGCCAACATACCTATTTTTTTCAATTTGATATTACGTCATTGCTACAAAACGAATCATTTTGAAAAAAATAACTTAGTTTGGATATTAAAAAGAATAATATACCTTAACTTTTTAATTATGATCTGTATATATTCTCGTATAAACATACCCCGATTTTTGACATTTATCTTTTATTTCTAAAAAACTATAAGGTATAGAGCAATATATATTTTTTTTAAATTAAAGTAGAACAAAATATGTGGAAAAATATGCTGTGATGTTACATTAATGCATCAGGTTAAGTAAATAAACCAAAAAAACTTATTTTGCAATGGCGCTGAATGGAAAATAAATGTTTTTTAGGTTTCTTTACTGAACCTGTAGCAACGTGACGACATATTTTGTCGTCTTTAATTGAAAAAAAAATACATTGAATTACGCCTTATACAGCCTGACGTTGCTTTGATTGGTTGGAAGAAATTGCCTTATGGCAATAAACCTGCCATTGTACACATTATTGTACTTGAAGTAAAAGTCGGCCTTTGTGGCTCAGTTGGTTGGGTATCTGACTGCTGATCCAAAGGTCCCGGATTCGATTCCCGGTGGAGACACAGTTTTTAATCGTGTTTTCAGTCTGGATCTATGCGACAATTAATATCGTTAGTCTCCAGAATGTGGCAACTAGTTGTTGGGTGTGTGTTAAATAAATATTTGACATAGTACCTGTTATTTGCCCGAGAAGCAATATTAAATAAAATAAAATAAAATAAAGAAAAATAATAACGTCTGAGAAAGCAAATATTCAAGACTGATTAGTAGTAGTCAAAATAATAGAAGATTATGTGAATGTGACGATGCATGGGCACAATTACATCTCAACACATTCATCGCCTCATCAACATTCATGTATGTCTCATACATACATGTTCGTCTGTTGTTCACGCTTCTCATTTTTTTTTATTTATTCAAAATCCACAATAACCATACAAAAAATTACAACAATACAATAATGAAAAAATAGACAATTTAGTAGGTATATGTTGGCACTGACAAAAATGAATACAATCTATCAGTACCAACATCCAGTGGATAAGAACTATTCCACTAAGCAGTGCTTGTGTCGGTATAGCTTTCTATTCATTTTAACTGACACAGTCCATATTTATGTATGTATCCCATTATGTCTAACACATAATTATAACATATCATAAAATCAAACATACAAATTATAATATACAGCTGTAAAATCACGGTTTTATATTATTTCATAATTTTAAAAAATATATTTTCTTACATTGTCATCTTTCAGAATATTGTTTACACCTTCAGATACGTAAATTTGTCTAATGTAGAATATATAAAAATATATATAAAACAGTGTGTGCGTGTTTTTGCGTCCGGGCGCCGGAAAAACGGACGGAAAATTTGTCTCCGCGTTGGATCTTGCGTCGCCCCGTGAAAATCGTGAAATTTCCCTGGTGTGTGTTTGTTTTTTTTCTCGTTCGTCTCGAAAGAGGCAACTTAATGGGTGGGGCATAATTCTGTGTCCAGTCCGGAGCTGATCGACCGCCGCACAGTGCGGACCTTTTTGGCCGACCTTCAAATTATAACAATGCATCCGAGCGGTAAGGGACGACAGGAAGGGACACATGCCTCTTATTTATATACCATAATATTATTATCTATCGTTACCTAGGCTGGGCTGGTATATAGGGGGACCCCTACGATATTGCCTGTGTCCCTTGAATCTGGGAAAATGCAATGGTTTCCAATTTAGTTTCATCAACGTATTTACACAGAGTAATTTATGTTGATTTACTTACGTTCATACATACCATCATTCCATGACCCTACGGCGGTAGGCAGAGAGAACCGAGCACCATTCGCCTCTATTCTTTCATACATTCATTGTTTATATTTCTTTCATGTTTCATGTCATATATGTTCGTCATTTGTTTAAGCTTCTTATGTCTTCTTTCAAAATATCATTCACATGGTCATGCTGCACCTTTCTAGGATGACCCCTGCTATTCACTCCATCTCTTACACCCTCATATATATATTTTTTTTGGTCAGCCGTTCATCGTTCAATATGGTCGAAATTCCTCAGGTCATTCATTGGTTTTCTTGCATTCTCTCCTTATGTCAACATTTTTATTCTGTCACACATTGTTTTCCTACATACTCTTTTTAATTATGTTAGAACATAGAAAAAGATTTAAGAAATAATTTGCTTATTATAATTCCTCTTTCCTTTTCAAATTAATATGATCAGTCTATTTATTGTACATATGTAGTTATATTTTATAAAAAAATGAATAAATTATACTTGTCAAATAAATCCTGATCGATATTCCTTCTTTCGTGATCTTTCAAACATTTTTTCCTTAGCTCTTCTACAAACTAGGGTCCTATTTAAGGGAGTTTTTTACGGGAGAAGAAAAATATAAGAAAGAGTTGAGGTTCCGTACTGCAATCTTCTCATAGTCTTAACGTTTCTGATTGCTTTTAATATGTTATTTACATATTCATACCGTTTTAGTCCTATCAGTCTTATTTATTTTATAATGTTTTAGTCAATCATTAATTTGAATTTGTTTTATGTATAATATATATTTTGTGCGGTGTACGGAAATGAATGGTGTTTCTTATCATTTCATTATGACATCGTTCTGTATCTACTGCATTTTGTATTCGTTCTGCATACATGATCGAAAAATCAATAGAAATTACCAGGGTGTATATAACTAAATTCGGATATAGAGCGTTTGCTGTAACAGCACCAAAATGCAAGGCAGACGAACCGAAAAATTTCCTTCTTTATAGAAAGGATCTCAAAACGCACTCTTTTCGCGAATCTTACCAAAGCCAAAATTGATCAATATCCACATAAATGGCGATGTAGTAATCTTCTTCTCCTTATGTTGGGACTAACCGTCTTGTTCACTGCTCCTGTTCGTGGGATATTGATGACCAGCCATCCTTCTTACTTGGTGGTTGTCGAGTCCGCTGTGATCACATGGTCTCTCCTGCAGTGGCGTCTTCTGTTTCTTCTCCATCGTACGACATCTACGAGTTTGCTGGCCCTCCGAATGTCGGAGTTTCGTACTGCGATGGTCACTCCCCTGTTCCGTGATTTGACAGGATATAACTCTTATACTACAAATAAATAAATAAATTTTAACCCCGAGTATTCTTATCGGGTTAAGACAAGGAAAGTAAATTCACTTACAAAATACAAAAAACATACATTGGTGTGAACGGGCTTAGACCACAGATAAAATAGTACTTAACTCCTTTCTTCTCTTTTGGTGTTTATACAAAATCTGGCTTCTGATGGGCCAAAAAGTTTTCATTTCATTGTAAAACATCCAATTTTACTGTCATTTCTTGAGATATATCTTCTAAGATAAGCCATATGATGTTAATGCGTCGTATTTGAGAGCCATTGATATAACGATGGCTGCATATTCGACGGTTTGTATTTTTTGTGGATATAGTTTTGTAGTGCATAGTTTTAGAAAGTAGCCTGTGCCGTGGATTAGTACCAAGTTTTAGCTTTTACTTACCTGATCAGGTATTTGAAGATGTGTATATATATAACATCGTATTTAATGTTGGTCACAGAACCCAAGTACTAACACATAATATAAATTAAATTTACCCATTGCCCATCGACAAATTGTTGCCTTGAATGAGGATATTTTTAAGTGCCCCCACATGATTCACTAGACTGAACTGTAAAATATGATAGAAATGCATAGTAAATACACCAAGTTATGCAGTGAGAAAATTTGTGTTGGATATAACCCAGTTTATTTTAGTAAATTTATGTACCTACTGTTTTGTTATAATAATAATAATAATTGGATAATTTAAATAGCGCTATTTTTGTGTTTCCACCTAAAGAGCTAATAATCACTTATCACTAGATGAGTTTTTAAAAATATGTTTTAACTGTTTTTTTTAATACTTTTTCACTGTCTATTGATTTTAAACTATATATTATGGAAGCATATTCCACTGAACCGGACCCACTACAGCAAATGCTCTTTCACCAAAGTTCGTCATTCGACGCGTATTATGTTCTTTTAGACGATGCATGGTCGTATTACTCGCAGATCGAAGAGTAGGTACTTACACCTATTTTTGGTTCAGATCATCCGGTAGACAAAGATCCATAAGGTTATCATATTTGTTTTTTATTTTTTTATTTTATTTTATGTTTGTTATTTATTTACAGGTTTTAAATCGTGAACTGTAATGAAAATATGGCCATTATTTATAACATAACATTTATTAATTCGGGACAGAAACAGCAATAACATTAATATAAAGAAAATCGTGGTATATTATATTGTTTTAGCTTTGTTTTTAATTATGGAATGTGGCCTTCGTGGCTCAGTTGGTTAGGCATCTGACTCCTGATTCGATTCCCGATGGAGGCACTATTTTTAATTGTGTTTTCAGCCTGGATCTGTGGGACGGTAAATATCGTAGGACTCCAGAATGTGGCAACTTGTTGTTGTTCCCGAGAAGCTATTTAAAAATAAAACACTAAAATCATACATCAGTTAAAACTACTGGCCACAAATTATTATATTTAAGTAAATTGCAAAAAAAAGTAATCAAGTGAAAAGAAAAACGTAATTAAACAAAATAAAATAAAAAAAAACATCCTCCGTTTTTGAAGTTGGTTAAAAATATAACATTACATATATTGAACTAAACATTGTTTTCCGTTTTTATTTTTATGTTTCTCTTTTTTTTGTGTTTACTGTTTTTTTTATTATTAATGTTCTCAATAATAAGATTTTTCAGTTCGTAATGTAAATAAATAAATTTAGCTATTTGATTTGCTAAGATTGCGGACATTTTTTTTCGAGAATACATTGAAAGTGAACACATAGAGATGGTTTGGCCACATGGGGAGAATGAATGAGCAACGCCTGACGAAGAAAATATAAGTACATTGCGGACAGGAATGGAATGAGAGGTCGGGGCCGCCCAAGGAAGGGATGGCACGTCCATGTGAACGGTAATTTGAAAGACGGAAACGTTAGAAGCGTGAACAACAGACGAACATGTATATATGTATAAGACGATGTATGAATGTTGACGAGGCGATGAATGTATGTCAAGATAGAAGTAAAAGTGGCGTTCGGTTCTCTGCCTACCCCGTGAGGGACATGCCTTGATGGTATGTATGTAAAGATTGCTCCTGAGAGGTACGTCGTAAGTAACACAAGTCTTCGTGGTCGCGGGTATTTTTACCGCTTCCACCACCGTCGTAATTTATCCAATGATAGGTTTATCTTTTGTTATGTACCTACATACCCATTACAGAATCGAAGGTCAGGAGCCATTGTGACCACATCCCTTTAGTTCGATAATATTGGCATTTGGGATATTGTAATTAACATAATAATAATCCCTTTTCAACCCTTCGTGTACCCTATCATATCTTTCAAACTAAAACTGTCCGATATGTTGCCCACCATTTTAGGTAGGTATTTCTGATAATATAATAATATGGCTATGGTTATTGTGTGTATTTAATTATGACTGTTTCCAATGATTGGGTCTTTACCAATTACAGCATTAGTTTTCATCAACATAATATTATCACCTGAAATTTGGACATTACAAATAATAGCCTAATTGGATAGGTATCATCTCGCCTCGAAATCGAATTGAAATATTTCGAGGCAAGCAAAGCTCGCGCTATCGTCGTACCGACTCTAATCTAGGTACGCTGAGGTACGCTAGTGAGACATGGACACGGCAGAAAACGCATGAAAGTAGAATTAATGCGGTTGAAATGAGATCACTTAAACGAATGTGTGGTAAAATGGTGTATGATAGAATCAGAAATGAGGATATTAAACGAGAATGTACGAGTGAAACATATGTCGTAAGTAAAATGAAAATAAATTCCCTAAGGTGGTTTGGCCATATACAATGAATAAGTTATGACCGTCTGACAATAAGTACCTACTTATGTAAAGAAGATAAAAGGGGAACGAAAAGTAGAGGTCGGCAAGGAAAAGTTGGCACGATCACATAAATTGAATTTTGAAAGATG
This sequence comes from Molanna angustata, assembly GCA_963576475.1. Classification (NCBI taxonomy): domain Eukaryota; kingdom Metazoa; phylum Arthropoda; class Insecta; order Trichoptera; family Molannidae; genus Molanna; species Molanna angustata. Next base: position 28,787,807 of record OY754980.1, read on the forward strand.
GAGAAGTTAGAAGTAAGAATAACAGCAGAGCGTGTATGAGACGATCCATGGACGCGAATGAAGCGAGAAATGTATATCAAGAGAGAGGAGTCTGGCGTACGGTAACAGTACAATCACGCCATTTCTCTATTAGGAGTAAACAAAAGAGGATTGAACGTCACTCTTGCAATTTACAATTTGTAATTTGCCACGGCGCGGCAGCGCGTAAATTGTTAAACTTAATATTTTTGCGTGTTGAAAGCAATGGGAACGTTCTGAAAATATTTGCTGGGGGCTTGTCCTCTCAGTTCACAGCTGAGTGCGGTATTTTTAGGTACAAAGTTGTTTATATCCATACGTATGTTCATTTTTTTTCTTAATTTTGTAAAAAAAAAATCCCTCTAAATTACTAATAATCGATCGATATTATTACTTTTTACCTTTTTCGTATGGCCCTTATTTGCTTTTATGAGTTGCGTCCAGGACAAAATGACTCACTCCGCCGCCTTATCATATCTAAAACATTAATTTTGTATACTTAGGGCTGTATTTATAAACCATTTTCAGTACTTATATAAGTCAATACTTAGCACACCGAAATGTATGGAATTTGTCATGCTAAGCATTGAGAAAAATCTGAGTAAGTTTTAAAAATTCGGACCTTAGACGTTAGCGGCAGATTATACCTAACGCTCCCTCGGCCTGAAGGTAAAAGAAAAAAGGTCCAAGGTTACAAGGGACGGGATGGGACGGATGGTACGTAGTCTCATTTTACGATGGGGACAGAACCGACACCTGCGCCTTCTTCGAAATTTCCATCCCTAACAAATTAAGGCACAACTTAATTAAGTTATTCTTTATCGTCAATTGAATAATATACGATTTCCCTTTAATTTTACAAAAACCCACACGGCTTTACCGATTCAGCCTTGAATATTATCGATATGTTTTGAATATTAGGTGGTACCCTACCCTAAATGCCATCACCAATACTAATTAGTGGCCTTCGTGGTTATTTAGATATATGACACCTGAGCCAAAGGTCCCGGGTTCGATTCCCGACGGAGGCACAGTATTTTTTTAAATTTATTTACATCATACTATAATAAAGAAATTATATTAAAGATAACTGCTTCACTAGACAGTCTGTTTCGAAGCAACTACCTGTATAGTTTACATAGTTATTACATTTTATTATTATAAAATATGTAAGTACAAAATATTACCCACACATACTATACATAATAAATTACAAAAAATACAAGAAAAAGAAAATAATAGCTATCGTAACAATAAATAAATCATAATAAAAATAACCACCAAAAACACAATTTAGAGTAGAAAGACAATAGTTACCTATATTATTGCTGAAACATTTTTTTATGTTTTTTTTTAATGAATGTCCTTGTAACAAGTACATATACATCCTCATACATTCCCTAAACTAAGCATAAATGCTTGTGCTATAGGTGAACGAAATCGGTCGAGGCAGGTTTCGAACTTGCGACCACTGGATTACTAACCCGGCGCGCTAACCGCTCTGCCATCACCCATCTTATTTATTTAATTTCGATGTCTACCTACTTCAAGTAGCCACTTTGTTCCTGACATTTTGAATTTTTTTAACCCTTTAAGTGCCGATGTCAGTTTGTGCTACATTCATGGTGCTATAAATGTAAAAAATCTTTGTCCAAATTTTGTATTCATTTTCGGAATTCTGTACCTACCCGACGTTTATTTGATTGTGATTTTGATCTGGATCCGTGAGACGATAAACAACAATAGCCTCCAGAATATGGCAACTTGTTGGGTACGTGTTATATCAACAAAAAAAGAATGTATACCCCGACGTATGCCATTAAAATTCAGACATGGCAGAATCCGAACGCAATCGTCATCATCATCCTTTGATGGATCCTATTCTCCATACTGTTCTTTCGCTGGCCGCCACCTTCCAGTCCTGCTGCCCCATAGCCCGACAATCCGCGACAACGCCGTCCAACCATCGTAGTTTAGGTCTCCCTTCGCTTCTTCTACCGGTTGGGACATTAGATTAGATAACACCCTTTTTGGTAGCTCCAGATCATCCATACGGTGTAAGTCTCCTAACCAGCGTAGTCTGTTAATCTTTATGAATTTGACTACGCTGATGTCCTGGTAAAGATCATAGATTAATAATTTTTTTAGAATTAATCCCGTAGAAACGAGACAATTATAAAAAAAAAAATATGTTGCACAACGAATAAAAAATATAGAAATAACAAAATGAATGCAATTTAATATTAATAATAAGTAGTGATGAGCAAATGCAAGACCATCTAGTCTTGGCCTTGTATATCCAGTCTTGGTTTTGTATACCCAGTTTTGGTTTTGTATACCCAGTTTTGGTTTTGTATACCCAGTTTTGGTTTTGTATACCCAGTTTTGGTTTTGTATACCCAGTTTTGGTTTTGTATACCCAGTTTTGGTTTTGTATACCCAGTTTTGGTTTTGTATACCCAGTTTTGGTTTTGTATACCCAGTTTTGGTTTTGTATACCCAGTTTTGGTTTTGTATACCCAATCTTGTCTTGATTTTGTATACCCAGTCATGGTTTTGCATACCCAGTATTGGTAATGCAGGTCTTGCAACTTTTACAAAAAAAAAATTATGCTAAAATTCTATAATTACAATGTAGGTCTTCGTGGCTCAGTTGGTTAGGTATCTGACTGCTGTTACCAAGTGTCCCGGGTTGGATTCCATTGGAGACACATTTTTTAATTGTGTTTTCAGTCTGGATCTGTGATACGATTAATATCGCAAGTCTCCAGAATGTGGCAACTTGTTATTGGGTGCGTGTTAAACAATTATTTGACACAGTACATGTTAGTTGCCCGAGAAGCTATATAAAATAAAATAAATATGACAAATAACACCAATTTATAGTATTGTAACTTTGCGAGACCGCATTTATTTATTTATTTATCACGCCATAAATTTAATGGGGTAGGCAGAATGAACCATCTCCCTCATCTTATATTATAATATAAAGAAGCTATGATATTTTAAAAATATCTTGTAATGTAATTTTTGCTTTTTAACATACATGATATATATTTTTTTGCTGTTAGTTGATCGAAGTAGTGTTTCATGTATCGCGCGATAGTAGGTACCTGTTCAGTATGTCTGTGTCTGGTATATAGTATAATGAGGTTTGTATGTTTTACCAGCAGCTATAATGATGGATCGCTCTGCCGGGGTCCTCGGACTGCCCGCGGATCGTCCATTAACGACCCCTGTTTAATCACATTATATTTATAAATTGTATTATTTTTCTAAAGTTTCTTTGTTCGCGAATATTCATCGTACGCTCTATAACTTATTTATAAGTGCGCACCATCGCAGTCCTTTATGGGGTAGGCAGAGAGAACCGAACGTCACATTATTATATATTGACACGCATCCCTCGCCTCATCAACATTCATGGATCGTCTCCTTTTCATCGACCTTTTCTCGGACGGCCTGGACCTCTTATTCCATTCCTGTCAGCTATGTACCTATATTTTCTTCACACGTTTTTCATTCGTTCATTTATATATGAACACTTTCTCGTAAATGGAAATTTATAATCTGTCTTTTCAGCCCAGAGGGGATGGGGGTTTATTTAAACGAAATTGCGCTTTGATATTAGAAATACAGAAATATGATGGGTGGTGGCAGAGTGGTTAGTAATACAGTGGTCGCGAGTTCGCATCCTGTCACGACTGATTTCGTTCACCTATAGCACAAGCATACCTACGCTTAATTTAGCGAATGTATGAGGATATATTATGTACTTGTTACAAGGTCATATTCATTCTTTAAAAAATATAAAATTAGGGTATGGAATAGTATGAAAAGTTCTGATATTACAAAACTATTAGGTAATGTTCCATAGTTTACATGTTTTTATAATTAATTGTCATACTCTTACCATACGTATTGTTTTAAAAAAAAATATTTTTATGTATTTTTTGTTTATACTAGATGTATTAATTTTATATAAGTTTTTACATCTAAATTTTTTTTACGGCGCTGGCCGATTTACTAATGATATTAATAACAATTAAGCACTACAAATAATAACACTCAATTATTATTATTATTACCATTATACACATCATCAAAAGAATTAGCAGATCAATGCGTAAATTGTAAATTATTTAAAAGAGCAAAATAAAATTTAACAAACACAACATCAAGCTTTCAATATTGGGAATAGTTCACCCATCCAGGCTCTGAGGAGGTCTCTATACTACCTATCAACCCTACTGATTCCCGATTATTAGCGTTTAAAAAATCTGCAACGATTCTACATGTATTCATTATTACCGTTTTTTACATTTTTATTATTAAGTTTATCAATATATCTAAAATTTCTAAATTACGGATTAACTAATATTTTGGAATAATGCCAGTGGCTGATATTATAATGAACGGTAATATTATTATTTTACGAGAATGCCAAAGTCTTTTAATCTCGTTACCTAAAGCGGTGTATTTTATAATTTTTTCATCAAAAGATTTTATAATATTACTAGAATTTGGAATAGCTACGTCGCAAATGTATGTTATTTTTATTAAAAATAACATACATTTGAAATTTAAAAATGTACTATTATTATTAAACATTTTCAAAAAAAGCCTAAAGCAAAATATCTATCTAATAATACGTAATTTCTTCTTCCTCTCCTTATACTTTTGTTTTCCTTTCATTGCTATGAAATGTTCTTATATTCAATCTTTTTTATGTCGTTTTCCTTTTCTTTGCTTTTCTTCTGCTATGTAAATATAGTCAATTAAAGACATAATTTTTCGTAATAATGTTTATTTAAATTTAATAATATAAAATAATAAATTTGAGATATTGTATTTGTCGATATTTATACAAATTTTCAGCGTTATAGCTTTTTTGGTTAATAAGATTTTCGGAAAAATAAAGTAAAAAATCAAAAGTTAATAACCCCTGTAAATAATTCTGAGTATAAGTTTTCTGAAATTTTTGGCTCTGTGAATCAAGCGGGTCAAAAGTTATTAATAAAGGAGTTAATCCATACATGTAAAACATATTATATACTCCGAAGCCTCTTAAGTTGATGTGACCTGACCATACAAAATCTCGCGGATCTTGGCTTGAAATTTTGTCGATCTGTTAAGACTGTTAAGAGAAATGAAATCACTCGAACAAATCGATAGAATATGCTATGAAAATATTCAGTATTGGAGTCTAACTTATCAATTACTTTTAAGAATGACCAATCGAAGGTCGAAAGATGGTCGTTTATATTATTATGTAGTCCGCCTTGTGGAAGAGCTTATTTTTTTTGGGTGGTGCGACAATTATTATGAATTAGGATTTGAGAATAACTTCAATCGAAATAGCAGGATGATGTAAATTTTCCCTCACCAGTAGATAGTTAGAAACATCGCACCCAACCTGAACTTTAAATAAATAAGATCCAATATTCTATTGTTATTATCATTATATTGATGTAGGTAACTCAGTATATGAAATAGCGTCTTTCATTATCTTTATCCTCTTTATTCATTATCGATGTACTTATCAGGGTGTTCTGCACTTATATCCATTTTCGGGTCCCCACATTGTTTTTTCAAGAAACAAATATGTATATGTACATATTTGATAAATCGCCTGAATACCTGCGCATATTTATATATTTTACGCCACTTTGGCAAAATATCGACATATTGTGGCAAAAATGTAAACTATAGTTTACATTTCTTGCATAGCTACATCAGAGCTGCGCACTGCGCACCATTTGCATCGGGTAAATTCATTCTATAGTTCATTTTCATTTCGTCGGTCTCGTCATTGCGGAGGTCATTTGCTGGTATATGGTGCGTTATTTTTTTGTCGTTTTTTAAAAGTGAATTTTCGCCTTGTAAAATATTGAATATTGCCTCTCTGCGATTTTTTTCGTATAAATTTGTTTGTATTGAAATAAGTATGTATTTCTCTATATTAATTAATAATATCAATTACTTTTGTCGTGAAAACTTTTTTAAAAACGAAGTAATTCAATAACTCTCGTGTATATTTTAAATACTTTATTTATAACTTCATTTTTTTATGTTATTTCATAACACAGGGTTGGTTTGTTTCAATTCTATAATTCTTTCATTAGTGATTTTTTTTAATAATAATAATTTATCAAGCGCCGTTTAGTGATACAATATAGCTCCAAGGGCGCTATCGTATTTAGAAAAACTATCAAATAAAAATAACTAAATTAGTTATCTTTCATATTATGTACCTACTTTATAAATATCAAAAATGGTCTTACATAGTTTTTTTTCACAATTTTATTGCAGTCATTGAATGGATCGTTTTGATTTTATTTTTCAATACGTCTACATCTCGTTTCGTGTAAGCTTTTATTGAATTAAATATCTACGTTTTGCTTAATATTAAGCCAACATTTTTTTTTTCGATGGTCATTATTTTTTTACAATATTGTGCATTATGTTTTTTTTTAATAAACTCGTTTCTTTTATCATAATATCATTTGTATAGTTTATTATATACACACGCACTTATCGTGTTAAGGTATTGCGATATCGGGTTTTAATTATTTTAAAATAAAGGGTCTCATCAAATCAATGGTCTCATCTTAATTAAATATCGGAAGTTTAGGTTATGTAAAGTTTTCTTTCTGTCGCCATGCACCGCGGCGCCCTCGATCCGTAGTGACGGCGGTTTCACACATTTTTCATTCCGACAATCGATGTTGCCCACAAGTAAAATTAAAAATCATTTATAATGTTACTCATGAAGGTATTATACTAATGTAACGTGAATATATTCTTTCGCATTTTGATTTACCTTATTTATGTATTTCATTGCTATTATGTTGAAATTTATAATGCACCGTATTTATTAAAAAAATAATATTGGATAAAGTGTATGTACTAATTAATCATAAATTAAACATGTCCTAGATTATTTGAATATTTTATAGCAGGATTTGCATCCTTGGATTGACCCTGAACCTGTAGCGACGCTTTATAAATCTTTGTACGAGAAATGTTTGTGCTAAAGTTGAATGAAGTCGGTCAAGGTAGAATTTAAAACTGGAACCCTGAATAGCTCTGCTTCCGATTATTGTTGTTGTTTTTTTATTGCGAGGTTTCGAAAATTGACCTTTGAAATCTTGAAGCGCTTTTGCCCTTTATCGCCGCGACGTTTTATAAATAATTAAATTTAGTGTGTATTTTTTTTTATTTATTTTTTTATTATTTTTACACAAAACAAACCCACCATTATATAAACTAACTAATAACGCCCCACGTATTCGTAACATATAGGGATTTTTTTTGTTGCTGGCAATTTGTAATTGTAATATTTGTTTTCATTTTCACCATAGTAAAATTAGGTAAATATTTCACTTATCCCATCCCGACCTACCTCATTTGTTTTTAGTTTCGTGAAAGCCGTGTTAGTGTGACGTTCGAGTCTGCGCTCTGTGCTCCTTTCGAAATATAACAATTTTCTCAATTGTTACTGTGGATGCATAACGAAAATGTTTGATATTTATATATGGAAAATACTACGATGAAATATTGTATCGATCCAAAAGTGAAAAGTGAGTTTCATCACAACTTTTAATCAGATTTTTTTAATAAATTGTGCCAGAATATGCCTCACTATCTTTGTGTTGTGGATTGTCATTTTGACGTACGTATGTAATGGCCGCCATTGTTGAGAGTTGCTTTTCATGTGTGGTTTTTTCGAATATTTAGCGGTTTAATGATGCTCATATTTTTGTTATTATGATAAAATATGTTCAGTGCGAAATTTCAAGCAACCATTTCACAAAATGGATGCACAGTTTAGTAATTATTTATATTTAAAACTGATTTTTCCCTCACTTTTATTGAACATCAGCCTATATAATTGCGCTAGTAAAATGTATTTGTGAATGTATCTATAATTATTTCTATCCGATAATACAAATTTAAATACTCCATAATATGCAATTGGGTTTTCATTACTTATTTGGATTGAAAACTTAATTCTAAAAATGTTTTTAGAATAAGAAATTTTTGTTGTGTAAAAATGTGGAAAATGGGAAAAATTGGGAAAGTTTTCGTCTATTTTTTTATTTATGGTACTTTGTATAAACATGTATACTTTAAAGAATCAACTAAACCAAAATTTTTCACGAACATTTGAGTAAAGTATAGATACTAAAATTCGAAATTAAGTTGTAAGGACATAGACAATCAACATTTTAGCAATTATCATGGTGCAATCATAGAATAATAATAAAACTATAGAATACTCATTCCCATACAATACCTCGCTGAAAAAGTGAAGCCGTTTTATTGGCCGGCTCGTGTCAATATATGTATGACTCTGCTGGTAGACATTGTTCGTATAGTACCTACTACTCGTTATGACTGCGTAAATAATTTTGCAAGTAGTTAAAAAAATCCCTATTTGTAGAATGTATCATGCAGACAGCCAAATTATTACTGAATGCTCGTAGCAAAATGTTTACCAAATTAGTCAACAAAAAGCAGTCGCGTTTACTGCAGGCTAAAGAGTATTCTATACTATTATTATTCTATGGGTGCAATGTAAATTTAAACTATATCGAATATAATTTGCAAATTATTTAAATTTATAATTCAACATTACCTCCGCCCCTTATGAATTATAAAATTCTATATTTTAGAGTTGTGCAAATTATCTCCCTCTCAGATCATGAAGCAATATTTCAATTACTTTTATTTTATTAATTCTTGATAAACTACTTTGATAATAGATAAATGTGTTATCGAATAAGAAAATATATTTTTATTTAATATGAAGTAAGGATTTTTTTTGAGGTATCTCCATAATATGTTTATTTTTTATAGCTAAATAATTTTAAAATATTTGTATTTTCAGACATCCATTTGTAAATGCAATTAGCTGCACAGCCGCGAGCATCCAGTTCAACATCGAGACCTAGCGATAGGTTGCTATAAAAAGTAAGTATATTAATATAATACTTCTTCTATTTAATAGTAGAGATTTTTGATTTCATAATATTTATTTATTTTTTATTAATACAAAAATAAAATTTTTGCAATAAAATAAGAATAACATAAGTAATTGTATCTTAATCAGCTCACCTTTAATTTCATGTTACATGTACTCACTACTTACGTTAGGTTCAATACCCATTCTGAGTGTAGTGGCATTATGGTGTGACGAGACGAAGCTGGTGTGTGGGGATACACACATGTATCGCGCTTCCTTTTATAAATACCCATGCACACATAGCTGTTTACTCCACATTGTGGGATATGCTGTGATGGTAAAGAAAGTATTAACTTTCCCAGTGTACATGAAAGCACAGAAAAGCTTCAACTTCTGTTTTTGAATTTTTTTTGAATTGTGTGTATTATATTTTAACTTTCGATATTTTCATCATCATCATCCGTGGCTGTACAACCCAGGTTGGGTCTTGGCCTCCTGTAGAGCTCGCCTCCATGATTTAACAATCGTTTGTCGTTTGTCGATAATGAAATAATAATTTATTTGTTGCATGTATATAAAAATAACAACAATTATAAATGTTTTGCATTATTTACAACAAATAGGCTATTGCTCAGCTGTACACCCGTGGAGATCCACAGTGCAGCTGGTTTTCGACGATCACAAAATATATATATATAGGTACATAAAGATAATAACACAAAAATAAAATTTATATGAAAACAACTAAACAGGAAAAGAATTGGAAAAAAAAACAAGAAAAAAAATAATAAAGAACGCATTATTACTTGTATTATTAGTTAATTTTGTGTACTTAACAGCCATTCACTGCAATGAGGCTGCCGTACATTGACTACTGAGGAAGGTAGATTTAAGCTTGTTTTCTGAGTGCGCTATTATATCTTTAGCATAGGTTAGGAGTTGCACGGATTTATTAAATATATGGCCAGTAGTTAGAATGCCTGCATCTTCGATGGCCTTTTTCAACGCAATACTAAATATTGTACAGGCGAATGCATCTCCTTGTCTTAGCCCATTTTAAGTCCTTAGAGGTTCAGATCTTCTTGTATCAAAATTATGAACTTTACTAGGTTTATCAGCTTAGTTGGGATATTAAATTCACCAATTGCTCTGTATAGTAGTCATTCTCTGTTTACCATGCCATAAGCAGCCTTATACTCTATAAAGTGGTGGTAGGACATTGTTCGGGCGTTTAAGATCCAACTTACCCATATTCCATCCTTAGCTTTTTATCACCACGCTGAGACCAGACGTCATCCATCGCCGCCCAGAGAAGAAAGTACCTACGCACAATTCGGAATCTTCATTTCAATAATTCAAATAATTCGAAATATTTTCAAAAAAAGGAACATTCATTTGTTTTTAGTTAGTTGCAATTTTTCACTAGTGTCAGACATGTTATTTCGTCTTTCATATTTTCGATAAAAACTTTTACATTTCCTACTAAGTGTTATGTACCATTTTAAGAAGAATTTAAGAAGCTCTGGTCGAGAAAAGCGGAAGGCAACATCCGGTGCATCGCCGAAAACCTGGGTAAGTCGATCTCAGTTCCTGGATAAATTTCTTTTGTCCTATCCCAACCCGACCAATTCCTTCAAAATAAACAGTCCACTTAAGCGAGTCGGGCAGTATCGTCCAGAGCTAATATTACCAATTTTCATTTCACCAGGGCCACAACAGATATTAAATTCAATTGTTTTTTCCAGTATTTACCTTCTCAGTGAAGAAAATCTGGTCAGTAGTTGATTTTCCTTTGTGGAACCCGGTTTGGTATTTCCCAATTTATTATTCCATCTGAATATTTTTGTTATCTACCACACAGTATGTTTGACATGATCTTATATGCGATGTTCAGTATGGTGATACCCCTGTATTTGGAGCAGTTCATGGTATCTCCTTTCTTGTGCAGGGGACAGGTTATTCCACAGCTCCATTCATTCGGCAATACTTCAGAGCTCTATATACTATGAATAATTTTATATATATGGGTGTGGAGTCTCCCTCACCACTATTGAACAGTTCTTCGGGAACATTGTCACTTCCAGGCGATTTATCATTGTTAAGACGCTTGGTGGCTCAAACCATTTTGAGTGATGGCGGTTGTTCAGTTTCATCAGTATCATTGGTGACAGGGCATCGAAGTACTCCACCCACCTGCTTAGAATCCAATGGTCGAGCTTGGTCTTTACATGTCTTGCATGACACTGTTGTTAGGTTACAATAATCTATTATAATTAAATCAGAGTTTTCATTTGTACTTTAATAAATTTATGTAATATGTTTTAAGAATTGGTACCATATTTTTAAGAAACATTAAAAGAAATAAATAGGTACTTAATTTTATTTAGTTTGTGGGCAACATTATTATTTTGAATAATTATTACTATTACTGACCACAGGTGTTATTTTATTATATTTTCATGTGAATACAAGTTTCGTACAAGTTTCATTTTCATTGTTTTTTTCATTTGATATTTTTATAGACTTTTTACTTTTTATAAATCCTCTGACATTTATTTCAAGCAACTGGACTTTCCCCTTCTAAGGGCATTGTCATATTGTACACCAGGTCAGTGAGTCAAGTTTATATAATATTATGTTGATTGCCCATTATGTGTCAGTTACCATTCTCTGAAATTGCATGCACAATATATCTTATAAAAAAAGAAGAAAAACTCCAAATGACCAGCGGCCATACTCTTGAAACTATATTTCAAATTCAATTAGAATCTATGCTTAGAAACCTACCTGCCGTATTATTATTATCTTGCCATACATTCTATAACTATTACGATAAACATACACTATTATTAAAGACCACCAATACAAACTAAACAAGTATAAGGAACTGGTAGATAGAACAGTTCAAGATGGCTTTAGCACAAGTATGTATGCTGTAGAGGTGGGGGCGAGAGGCCTGCCCGCGAAATCTTTATATTCCTACTTAAAAGATCTGGGTCTCCCAAGAGGTAAAATAAAATAATTTTTGGATAGGGTGGTAAAAGCAGCACATCTGCATCCTATTGGATTTGATTGCGCAGGGGAGTGGAGTATCAGTCGGAGATTGGTGGGTGAGGGGTGAGCGTGACTTGAGTCATAAAGGGGCCCTTTAATCCCGCATACATGGTCGCAAGCCGATGTGGCCCGCCTGTTCTGGCTGGTACTCTGGTCGCCTGTGCTCGTGGGCCTGGATTCATGAATCCAGTGAAACCACGATTGCCTTTCTATTTTGTATTACTAGTTGCACGTAACACATGAGATCCAACTGTCGATGGCGATAGTATGTATAATTTAACAAACTTAAACTTAAAGATATTTTATTTTCTATATAAAACATGTAAGGTGTGTATGTATGGATAGGATAGTATGTAGGTCAGTCTTTTTTCTTACCCAGAATATGAAAACAGGATGATGGTATGTATGTTTGTTTGGAGATAAAGTATCAAACTATTAGTCCCCGTAGATATTGTGTAGTGTATACTGCCTTACAAATTGTATGAAACGATGTCATCACTGAATTCAATTTTTAAAAAAGTTCAGGGTGTACTACAATGTTAATATTTTTTATAGAAAATTAAATTATCTAGTTGGGGAAAATTAAATTAAATTATCTAGTTAATATGTATTAATTATTTGGTTAGTCAAAACTTTTAAAACTGAAATATTTAAACAGAAATACAAATACTACAAAGAAATCAAACAGAATAGTAAAAATGACTTCCGGTCTAAAAGCATACACACCATCAAAATACCTATACCCAAAAGAAACAAAACATACAGAAGATGGCATAGTATGAAACATTAAAACTAATACACAATAAAAATAGAAGACCCTGAACTAAGACTTAAGAAGCAAACACAAATCCCCAACTACAACACATACAAAAAATTACTTTGTAACTGAGAAAGCTACAAAAAAATTGAACACGAAAGAATAATGTGGCTGTGGACTCTGTGACTTGTCAGAACAACTAAAAACTATGAGCGAAAAAGTATTCCAACAGGAATTGAAAACCAGACATTGTGTCAAGTACTGAACTAAAGTGTTGCTGTATATGAAAAACTACTAAATTATAATTACAATGTTAACTATAAATTATTGTCATGAGCCAATCGGCTCTTTTAATAATTATTATAAGAAAAGAAAAATTGAATTGAAGAAAAAAATTATCTTACACAATAAATAAAACATACTAAAAGTACAGTGGTATTTGTCATAATATAATTATTATTAAAGGTATCACCATATTGTGGTAATATATCTACCGTCTCACAACAGTATTCACTTGCTCAGTCTGTCAAGTTTATTTTTAAACACATAACACTTTGTGCAGCAACAAGTTCCAGTGGCGTACTATTCCACACGTCCACAAGTCTGTTGGTCAAGAAATGCACCCAGGGATTCCGCATGAAACTGTGTTTGTTAAGCTTTAAACCATGACCATAATATGTGCTGCTATTTCTGTTAAGATTATAACGCGACGTTCTACGTGAGCGATCTGAACGGGAACTCGAAGCGGCACGTCGCGAAAATCAGTCTGTAACTATGGAAGTGGCCTACGTTACCAAACGCGGTGCCATCATTTTTTTGGTTAAGTATAATGTCAGAAGAGTGATTCGCGCGCACGTATGACCGCCGCCGCGTCAAACCGCATCGAATCGCGTCGCTATGTAAGACGTCGCGTAAGTTTAAACTTTGTAGCCGCATGTTCAAAGCTGTGTCAAGTATTATTATTATTTTCAATCTATATATCTAAAAGATAATAGTTATATTGTATTCCTCGGAACAATTACACATTCCAAATGCTTGTGCTTATGGTGGATCCACTCTATATCTAAAATTCTAACGGTTTCCATGTTTTTTTTCTTTCAGTTACGTCCCGTTGTCCATTTAAGATAGGAAAATTGCGAGAAAGTTTCTATTCCAAAAAATTACCGAAATGGCAGAGTTGACGAACATAGCGGAGGAGCACAGCCCCGCTAAGGGGGAGGGGCTCGGAGAGGGCGGCGGCAGGGAGACTGCTGTGAACCTGGTGATAGGTAGCGGTGGGTGGGAGGGACCGGAACCTCCTCCTGAGCCTCGGGGGCCTCCCCCTCCGGACACCCCCCCTAGCCCACAGCCCCCTCCACCTCCAGATCAACAGACGTACACGCCAAAGTATGGGTATGTATCGACACATTTCATTCTTGATAATTTCATTTAAAAATAATACTTATATTTACTGCATGCATATGAACTTAATTTAATTAAGATATTTATGCTTAATAATTTATAACTTTTCTACATTGAAATTGTTTAATCAAATATAATTCTGTCTGATTCATACTGATACACGAGCCTTACACGGTTTGTAACTAAAACATTGGCCAATGGGTGTGCAGTAGATTTTTATTAGTAAGACTTAATAATGTAGATATTGTGGAAAAAGAGGTTATCCAACTGTCGATTTGTTCAAGAGAATTTATTCTCTTAACATATCAACAAAGTATTAAGCCAAGACCCGCGTATAAGGAATACTAGGAACATTTTGTATGGCGTAGTGGACTTTTTGCATGCTAAAAACACCAACTTAGAGGCTTCGCAGCATATATGTTCCCATACATGGATTTACTCAGAATTCGGAGTAGAACATTTTATGTGAGTTTTGTGTGTCTGTGTGTGTTTGTCCCCCCCCCCTTATAACTTTTGATGCGCTGGATTCACAAAGCCTAAAATTTCAGAATATGTAAATAGTTATAGGCCTACAAAACTTTTATACTCAGAATTGTGAATTTTTGTTTTAGTCAGGGGTTATCAACTTTTGATATTTTGGTTTATTTTTCCATATATCTCAGAAACCATAAAAGCTAGAATGCTGAAAATTGGTATAAACATAGACAAATACAAAATATCAAATTGGTTATTTCGAAAAAATTCCAGGGTTTCTCAAACATTTTTTTTTAAGAAAAATATTTTTTTTATGATAAATTTATGAGTTTTAACTGCCTATATTTCTGATTTTTTTTTAAATATCGAAAAAAGCCAAATCACCCCAACTAGATAATTTAATTTTCTATAAAAAATATTAATGTTGTAGAAGTACATATCAAATTTTTTTTATTTTATAAAAATTGGTTTTAGTGACGACATCGCTTCATACAATTTGTATGGCAGTCGCCTATACACAATATGTAAGAAGACTTATAGTTTGATACTTAATCTCCAAACATACATACAGAACCATCATGCTGTTTTCATATTCCGGGTAGGAAAAGAGGACTGACCTCCATACTGTCCTATCTTGACATACATACCAACATGTGTTAAAATTTTCAATAATTTGGATTTATGGGTTTATAGTTTGATTCTTATTCTTCAACTATACATACTATCGCTATCGACAGTTGGATCTCATGTGTTACATGCAACTAGTTAGTAGTGTATGTAAGAGTGAATGGTATAAATGTAATCTTGGTCACATTGAGGGAATGAATGTTGAGCATCGAACTAAATGGTACTATAGGTAGAGTTGGACCACTGATATGAGTTGTCTTTTATATTTTTGTAATAAGAACAATTATGGTATATTAATTATTGTTTGTTGAGTTTCCAGTCATGCTTTGATCTGATCACAGTCCATACAATTGCATTACCAATACCTGGGTTTGTTGTCTTTTAAGGTTTACTTGCAAAGATTTTTTGAAAGGCACGTGCAAACGTCCAATTTGCAAGTTCAAACATGAGATCACCAGCAAGGCGGTACTGAAGGAGTTCATCAGCTTCTGCCACGACTATCAGAACAAGAACTGCCCTCGGCCCAGCTGCAAGTTCATCCACTGCACAACGACGGAGGAAACTAACTTCCACAAGACCAGTATTCTGCCTCAAGCCATCGTGGAAAAATACAATCTTCAGAATGTTATTCCTGTATGCCTTCCCCCTCTCACTAAAGGCACGATTATTTGCAGGTAATTTCATATTTCATACATCGTAGTCTCATGTTTTGCATTTAAATGTGTTGGCCTTATCGGTTATCTCTGATAGAATATTAATCTGACGTTATTTGTCAACATCGATTAACGCAAATTTCTATCTTAATTTTATCCCCATTTTACAGTGTTTTAATAAATATTTACTATAATAACATTTATTTATATAAAAATGCTTTTTACATACAAATAACAAGAGAAAACCAAAGGAGATATATTCAGTTGAGCTTGGGTATCTGACTGCTGATCCCAAAGTCCCGGGTTCGATTCTCGGTGGAGACACAGTTTTTAATTGTGTTTTCAGTCTGGATCTGTGAGACAATTAATTATCGTGTCTCCAGAATGTGGCTCTTTGTTATTGGGTTCGTGTTAAATTTATATTTGACATAGTACCTGTTAGTTAACCCGAGAAGTAATATAAAATATATAAATGAACAACTTATATCTCACAAGGATCATGATGAACTTTATTGCTGGAGTATAAACTCTGATTTTCAACATGATACCATCACTAACACACAATACAGTTAAATTAAAAGAAATAACAACTATCAAATACAATAACAAAACTAGGCACATACTATAAGTTATACATACATAACATCAGGCCATGTCCCTTACGGGGTAAGCAGAAAGAACCGAGCGCCATACTCTATTTTCGCACACATTCCTGGCATTCTTTAAATAGATGCTCATCAATTGTTCAAGCTCTTTATGTTACCATTAATAATTATTAATACTATAAATTATTTTTCACATAAGGCATGTGTAGATGCCATAAATTTTATGGCTTTTTTTTTGGCAAGTTACAATTTTTTGGGGTGAATGGTTATGGGAAAAGGACTAAAATACATATGTCATATATCTGCAGGCATTTTGCGGTGGGTAGATGCAAACAGGGAGCAGAGTGTAAGTACTCTCACGAGAAAGGAGACGCAACTAAAGATAAACAACAGAGACAACAGCAACAACCACAGCTACAGCCGCAGCCGCCAGTGATTTGGCAGCAGATGCCTCCTCCTCCGCCTCCGTTGCCCCAGGCCCCCCTACCCAGGGGGCCCCCACCGCCTCCACCGCAGCAGCCCCCCTCACCGCAAGGGCCACCACCTCCACCACAAGAACACACCTCGCCGCAACACAATAATATACAAATGCCGCAACAGTTTCCTATGGGTGAGTACTTGAATTGTATCACATCACAGTCGTGTTAAACCAAATCAAGACTGACAGATCAGTCTTCTTTTATCTTTTATTTTTCAGTGTAGTATTTTTTCTATGGTACTAAATATGATTGTACCGAATTAACTACAGTGTCTTTGTACAGTATCTTGTACTTGGGGTGGAACTCTGTTATTTTATGCAGTAAAAGATATATCTTCTTTTACACTTTACTAACACGATCAATATAGGTATACAATATATAAATTAAGGACAATATTAATTATACACAAGACAGAGGTAATACTATAATTTTTTATTTATTTATTTTTTTATTTTAATTCTTTACACTTGTTTTTTATTTTTTATGTGCGACCGACACCCGCTTCACTGGGAACATACCCGTGTCGGAGCGAGTATCAAAATGACATTTATTAATTAGATTGTCACATCACAAATGTACCTTAAAAATAACACATAAAATAACTCATAAAATTCATAATAAATTTCAAGTTGCAGGTTATCATCAGCAACAATACAAAAATACAAAAACAAATGTACCTTAAAAATAACACAATAAAGTTGCAGGTTATCATCAGCAACAATACAAAAATACAAAAACAATTTAAAATTTTCTGCAGTCGACCTTGTATTTCTTGGGTTATGGATAAGCCAGTCCTCGGGAAAAATGTACGTCAGTAAATCTCTTGCAAATAATTAATAAATTGTCATTACACCAAGGTTTTTATATATATTTTCTGTAGGGGTTCTTAGAGGTACTTTTAGTATGACTTTTATAATGGATTTTTGTGCCATCACTATTTGGTGTATGGTTGTTCTGTTTGCGCAGCCCCATCCTATAAGTCCATATTCCAGAGTCGATTGGCATAAAGGTAGCATAATAAACTTTTTTGATCGTACCCAAACTGAGGATGTTTCTTATGTTTAGAAATATGTAAATTAATTTTTTCGTTCTCTTGAATGATTTCCGTGTTAATATGATATTTCCAATCCATCAGTTGGTCTATGGTTACTCCTAAGTATTTTATTGAATTTGTTTTATTGAGTGAGGGGCAGCGGATAATACGGCGGAACGCAGAATGACGTACCGTGCGCTCATTCAGACAGTATATAGTCACACGCTACAGACATGCTATCTCTTTCATTCACATATCGCACATTAACTTTTGAAATTTCACATTGATCGGGTTGGTTGGAATAGATTGCCTTATGGCAATAAGCCTGCCTGTGTGCACTTGCTGTACATAAAGCTAAATACATACAGTTTCAAACAGAATCCATGGAAGCATTTCTTGTCCAATATAGTTGTGGATATGGAGAATAGTTTGCCACTTTTTTTTTTTTTTGCGGGTGGCAGTTCTTGAGGAGAACACACTTAGGCCAATTGGCCCTTTGTGATACCACATTGGGGCTGTCCTCCCACTCACTCATCCCCCTTGAACCAGCCTGAGCGGCAAATGAATGTCATAATGTCTGCAATGTCGGCCGACGCTATGTCAATTAAATCATCATAGAAGAAACTTCCCAAGGAGCTTCTCCTAATTCTAGAGAGAGCAGGACAGTGACAGAGGAAGTGGACCACCGTCTCCTCCTCCTCCTCGTCTTGGCATGCTCTGCAGTAATCGTATGCCTCCAGCCCTAGCCTTCTGGCATGCTTTCCTATAATCCAGTGTCCCGTTAATACTGATATGACTCTGGCGAGTGAGTCTCTTCTGAACGAGAGTATTTCTCTGGTTCTTCTGAGATCATATTTTGGCCATGTTTGTCTGGCAATGGAGCATGTGCTCTCCTCAGACCACCTTTGGTCAGCACAAGCAATAATTTTCTCACTGACCCGGAGTTTACATGTTGCCATGGGGACTCCAGGTCTGTGTTTGATATTGTCTAGAGATAACAGGGTACCTGCTCTGGCAAGTTCGTCTGCCCTACAATTCCCCGCTATATTACTGTGACCCGGCACCCACATGATTTGTAGATTGAACCGCTCCGCTGCCCCATTTAAGATGTTGCGGCAGTTCAGGGCCACTCTAGAAGTAGTACTTACGCCTTTTAAGGCTTTAATAGCCGCTTGGCTGTCTGTGAGAATACGGACAATGCTGTTTGATACTGTATTGCCTTGTATCCATTCTACTGCTTCCTGGATTGCCAAGATCTCTGCTTGAAAAACACTACAGTGGTCCGGCAACCTGAAAGAAATATTAATATTTAATTGCTCCGAAAAGACTCCTCCGCCCACCTTAACTTCCAGTTTTGACCCATCAGTGAAAAACACCTGAGCTTCATCATGACGGATCAGATTCTCCTTCCACATTTCCCGCGAGGGGATTTGGGTTGAGAACCTGTTCTCGAAGAAAGGCTTGGGAATGACATAGTCGATACCTTCGGATGGCTTTTTGAACTCCTGAAGAACCATGGAGTGTCCAATGTGTGTCTCCCTCCAAGGGTTGACACAATTCATTCTTATGGCAGCTTTCGTTGCCATTTGCTTTCCTAGGAGGTCAAGCGGCATCAGATGCAGGATGGTGTCAAGGGCTTTTGATGGTGTAGTTCTCAGACAGCCAGTGGTTGTCACTTCTGCTAGTCTTTGAACTTTTGCCAGCTCTTTTAGGTACACTCCTTTTTTCAAGCAGTGCCACCATACCACCACTCCGTACATCATGACTGGCCTTATGACCGCCTTGTACATCCAGTGGGTTATCTTGGGGTGTAGTCCCCACCGTTTTCCCACGATCTTTCTGCAGGTGTACAGTGCATAGTTTGCCACTTATTGTGTGTTAAGATAATATTCATAATAATAGTAAATTTTTAGTCAAATGTTGATGTTTGCGCGATCACTAGTAATAAAATAATAATTTTATTTCCTTTGAAATATAGGTAAAATAAGAGTAGAGAATGAATGGCTCGATCAAGTCGACGAGTATGTATATCTGGGAAGCATGTATCAACGGAATGGACGACCTGATAAGGATATCGAAAGAAGAGTTATGGCAGGAAACAGAGTGAATGGAGCACTGAGACCTGTTATGAATGATCGCAACATATCAAAGGTTGCCAAAGTTGCCATTCATAATGCTATCTTAGTGCCAACGTTGACGTATGCAAGTGAAACCTGGACATGGCAGAAGTCGCACGAAAGCAGAATAAATGCTGTTGAAATGAGATCGCTAAGAAGAATCTGCAGTAGAACGATGTATGACAGGGTAAGAAATGAGAACATAAGGAAAGAATGTAAGATGAAGAAAGATATCATTAATAGAATGAAAGTGAACACACTGAGATGGTTTGGCCACATGGGTAGAATGAATGAGAAACGCCTGATGAAGAAAATATACAATGCGGATAGGATTGGATTGAGAGACCGGGGCCGCCTAAGAAAGGGATGGCACGACCATGTGAACGATATTCTGAAAGAAGGAAATGTTAGAAGCGTGTACAATAGACGAACATGTATGAGGAGATGCATGAATGTTGACGAGGCGATGAATGTGTGCCAGGATAGAAAGATATGGCGTTCGGTTCTCTCTGCCTACCCCGTAAGGGACATGGCGTGATGGTATGTATGAAATATAGGTATATATTTTTCTTCGTATTGCTTGTGAAGCAATTAACAGCTTTGTACTAATTTGATTAACGGAGAGAATTCTATTAGGATGAATTGAATAATAGGGGATATACTGATGTGCGAATATTAAGGTACAAATTTTGCTTAAATCTCGGAATGATAATAATTATATTTTTTCCTAAACTTTGAAGGGCTGTAAAATCGAATCCATATACATTAGAGAAAAATGAGTTATGCAGATCTTTTAAATCTATATAAAAAATAAAACATAGCAAGTTTCATCAAGATCCGAGTCGGTGGGTGTCGAAATTCCTTTATATGTTGAAATTAAATGAAAATGAATACCCCAATACAATTAAAAAATATGTTTTGTCTGTTTTATGTATGAGGATAGAGCTAATGAAAATATATATATCTTTCCTTTCAGGTAATCCACCCATGATGGAAATGTACTATCCGGATGCGCAGTTTTCCATTCCTCCACCTCGTATACCTCCGCTTCGAATGCCACAAGACGCCCAACAACAGCAGCAACCAGGATATTATACCTCGACACCGGAGGAGAATCATCTTAATATGGGGTTATTTCATATTTCAATACCTTTACTTCGTTATAGTCTATACTTTTATAAGTTAATTTCACTCAATTTATATTATAGCTGTCCAAAAGGTACTGAATTTATTTATCATAATGAGTTGGTAACACTTTCTTGCTTAGCAAATAAAATATTGATATCGGGTGGAACACTAAAGTATTAATAAAAAAAAAATCCTACAATTTGTATATCGTAGTTTTACAATTTGAGATGAAGTTATTGAGTATTTCTAATATACAAAGGAGAAAGGCAATCGTGGTTTCACTGGGTTCACAAATCCAGGCCCACGAGCACAGGTGACCAGAGTACAAACCAGAATAGGCGAGCCACATGGGCTTGCGACCATGTATGCGGGATTAAGGGGCCCCTTTATGACTCAAGTCATGATTACCACTCACCCACCAACCTCCGACTGATACTCCTCTCCTCTGCGCAACCCAATCCAATTGGACATGGATAATGCTCCTTTTACCACCCTATTCAAAAGTCCTTTTATTTTACCTCTAGTGAGACCTAGGTACTTAAAGTAGGAACATAAAGATTCTGCGGGCAGACCTCTCGCCCCCACCTATACAGCATATATATATTTGTGCTAAATTCATTTTGAACTATTTTATCCAACAGTTCCTTATACTTGTTAAACTTGTATAGGTGATCCTTTGGAATATTTGTGTCCCATGGAACAGTCAGCTCCACATAAATAACTCTTTTCAATGAAAGAGAGTATATTCTCAAGTCAGGCCTAAGATATGAGATGCAGATATATCTCTGTTCTTGTATCCATTAGGATGTTCCAGTCATCTGCCCCCCTAGACAACGTGTCATTTAGATCAAGAAAAGATAACTCAATGTATGGAAGTGACAGTGACAGTCACGTGACTTCCTAATTATTGATACTAATTTCTTTGTTGTAGGTCTGACTTTTTGACCCGGTTTTACAAATGTTATAACTGACTGTTTATTTAACATAATACGTATTTCATAATTATATATTTTCATAATTATGAAATTTAATTTATTTATAAAAATATGGAGCAGAGCCGTTTACATGCTGGATTAGTAATCCAGTGGTTGTGAGTTCTAATCCTGCCATGACCAATTTTGTTCTCCTATAGCACATATGATTTATTTAGGGAATGTATGAGGATGTATGTGTGCTTGTTTCAAGGACAAATTCACTATCTTAAAGAAAAATATGTATTATATAAAAAAAATTACAATTGGACATAGTATGTTCTGTTTTTTTGAATATTTCCATTTAATTATTATATTTGATTGGTAATTTCAGAGTTCAACCATTGAATCCTGTCAGTAATATGGAAGAGGAGATGGTCTACGAGAGGAGGATGTCCCTCAGACAGGAAGAGTCTTCCCCTCCTTCTCAATACCACACTCCACTGGGTACCTCTGCCTCCCATGTCGGAGTCAAGCGGGAGATTCCGCAGCATCAGGTGCCGATAACAACACATTCGTCGACTATGGCGTTACCACACTGGCCAGATAATATGACTACACTCGAAGGTAACAAACATTTATCACTAAAGGTCCGTGATATTTGCTTGAATCAGAAATTAATACAATACATAATGAGTGCAAGGTAAAGAAGGATATATTGAGAAAAGGCTGACTTGAAATTGCTACACTAATTACAGGTGTTTTATTGAAAATAATAAGTTTTTGAATATTTTGACCATGAAAGAGAACTGGGAATAGTGACAGAAGTCGATTGCTGACAAGACTAGACATGATACTGGTAGTATTTAAAATTCAAAAATGACTGAATTCTGACATAAAAGACCTTCATCAAAAAATAAATAGCTACCTCCACTCAATCAATACCTGGGGTGAAAGTAATCTTGTTTCATTTAACGTCTCAAAAACCCATGCCTGTCTAATTTCTGCGAAGAGAAACCCCAATGAATTGCAAGTGTCTTTCAACGGAAGCACCCTACCTAACAGCAGCTCTATCGACCTGCTTGGAGTATCTATAACGAACCAATTACACTACAAGGGCTCCATCGAAGCTAAGGTGAAACTCGCCTCCAAAAAATTGAGCGTACTATATAGAGCGCGTAGATATTTTACTAAGACCCAGATCTGTATACTCTACAAAGCGCAAATACGTCCAATTATTGAATATGGCAGTCACCTCTGGAGTGGCGCCCCCCAATACCTACTGAATACCCTTGACGCTGTCCAAAGGCGTGCTATACGTCTGATTGATGATCCATCACTGACTGATGGATTGCAATCACTAGAACACAGACGCAGAGTCGGTATTTTAAGTTTATTCTATAGATACTACCACGGGAATTGCTCAGAAGAACTTGCATCTTTGGTCCCTCCTCCACCCACTCGCAACAGAGTCACTCGCTTCACTCAATCGCAGCACCCATTCACAGTGGACCTTCAACATATACGAACAAGTCGCTTCTCGAACTCCTTTATTAATACAGCAGCCCGACTGTGGAACGATCTTCCGAATTCTGTGTTTCCACCTTCGTACAACCCGGGTCTTTTTAAAATCCGAATTAATAAACTCTTTTCTAGATTGCAAACCCCTCCCGACGCTACGTAGTGCGCTTCTTCGGAAGAGTAAAATGGACCCAAATCCTAATATCTGGCGTCCCCTACGTAGACATGTTAAAAAAGAAAAAAGTATGAAAATTCATGTAAAATGGAGAATGTATCTATTTGGATGTGTTGAATTAATGAAGCATGAATGATTATCAGGTCATCATCAATCCCTGGTAGAGGATGGTATGATGGAGTAAATGATATCTTGAATGACACCAAATGTAAGAAGGCTGAAGATCAAACATTGTATTTAAAGATTGTCTTCTTGTTTGATATTGTGAGACATAGATCATCATCAGTTCATCATCAATCCTTGGAAGAGGATGGTATGATGGAGTAAATGATATTATATATTCATGGTTTCATTTTTTATCATCTAGGTTTTTCTTAATCAACGTTGACCGTGGGGGATGTTTCTATAAAGATATTATTTATTAATTTTGTTTTAGTAGTTTTTGTGCAGTTTAAAGCTTCACCGACAAATCAATCATGAAAGATTATCAAAGCAGATAATCAAAACAAAATAAAAAATTTATTTGGTCATAAACAAAACTGACCTATCAATGGTTGATTTAGAAAATCATTTTATGATCAGATAGGACTTAACAGGCTTGCGTAACATTCACCATGCCTTCTTTTTTGAAAGAAAAATGGTTGTGCTCAAAATTTTATCAAACGCTTGAGTTTTATTTTTATAATTTTCATTATGTACATAATGTCTTTATTTGTATCATAAAACTATTTTTGAAAAAAATTAACAAATAAATACTAAGCATTTTTATTTTTCGTTATTCAAATCTCGTAATCTAAATTTGCCAAATACCTTTATCTTTTATTGGAAATACGCGGATGTGTTTGTAACATATTAATGTTGTACAATATGCAATTTAGAACTGTACACCCATTCTTCAGTAAAATGGAGAATTTTTGCTACCATTTCCTTTTCCTGGCTGCATCATAGTAATATTTGAATAAATCAAAAATAATTTATCAAATTGAAGAAAAACATTGGCCATGCAAACAAACGATAATAAAAAAAATATATTTGAAATCGTCTTGCGTTTATTTTGATATTTATATACCTTTAATAGATATCAATGTTGGATATTTATTGATCTGTTTTTTGCTCTGTGACTGTTGAAACTATTTTTGCCATTGCAATATGTTTTTCTAATTTGTGTAATAGTTTTGTTGATAGACCGTTCACTATGTGTATCCAGTGGGACGGTCGGAGGGTATAGCTTACAATGGTTTAATTGTGTGTTATTAGGTAAATTTGTCAAGCAGGAAATGAAACCATCTCAGGCAGCCTTCCCCGGTACACCATCGAGGCTCAACGGGGAGAGCGGTCAGTATCAAATCACGCCTTATCAATGTTTGTATTTTTTTTTCTTTTTATTTTTTAAATTTGTTTATTTTATTGTCATCATTGATTTAACTGGACTGGTCGTAATTTTCAAATATTTGTGTCTCATGCACATACTCAAATGAATCAGCAAATTTTTCTGCGTTTATTCGCACTAAACACATTGTGCACAACTGGAATTAGTTGACATCTAAGGCTTATTGTTCTCCCCCTACTTACAACCTCCTGAATAAAACTTGAATTATTATCATATTACAATAGATCCACACTACAATAGATAAAATTTAATACTTTTTTGCTTCATTATTAGACCTATCCAGTTTATCTTTGATTGCTACAATGGGTCTTTATAAAGAACTTACAATTCTTCATATTAACTAGTTACATGTTACACATGAGATCCAACTGTCGATGGCGATAATATGTATAATTGAAGAATACGTACCAAACTATTAACACAAACTAATAAATATTTTAAGATATTTTGTTTTCTATATAAAACATGTCTAGGTATGTATGTCAGGATAAGATAGTATTGATGTCAGTCCTTTTTTCCTACCCAGAATATGAAAACAGCATGATGTTTGGAGAATAAATATCAAACTATTGAGTCCCCGTAAATATTGTGTAGTGTATACTGTCTTACAAATTGTATGAAAAGATATCATCACTAAATTATATTTTAATAAAAATTGTTAAAAAAGTTTGAGATGTACTACTACAATGTTCATATTTTTTATAGCAAATTAAATTATCTAGTTGGGATGTTTCGGCTTTTTTCGATATTTTTAAAAATTTTATAAATATAGGCAGTTAAACACATAAATTTAACATAAAGAAATGTTTTTCGTAATAAAAAATGGTTTTTGAGATATATTGAAAGATTAAGTAAAAATTCAAAGGTTGATAACCCCTGACTGAAACAATAATTCAAATTTTAGAGTATAAAAGTTTTGTAGGCTTATTATATATTCTGAAATTTTAGGCTGTGCATTAAGTGGATCAAAAGTTATAAGGGGGGATGGACACACACACACACACACAGACAGACACACTAAATGTTCGAATTCTGAGTAAATCCATGTATGAAACATATATGCTGCAAAGCCTCTAAGTTAGTGTTTATTTACTTCAAAGTTGAAAAAACTGTGAATAATATAGACCCTGCATACAAATCTCGTGTATCTTGGCTTGGTACTTTGTTGATATGTTAAGAGAATTAAATTTTCTTGAACAAATCGACAGTTGGATGATTGATTATTTCTTATAATATTTTTAAGGTGGATCTTATTTATATAGATTTGTAAGTTTGACCCATTGTCTCAAAGTGTATATTATGGGCCGGTATTACAGTCTCAGTTTAAGAGCTAAACTCAAGTTTTACAAAAATATAGAGTATTACAGTGTCCGTTTAGGCCTAATCTTCCCTCAAATACGTCACTAAAACGACAAATATTTAACTTAACGTTTCTAGGGATTAAGTACTTAACGGTGAGTCAACTGTCATTTGCTAGGCAACGCGTGTAGTTTCAGTTTCTATCACTAGAGGCGTTAGTTGTATCGACGGTGGCGCCACACAACAAAACAAACTGGCAGGCATATTGAAACGAACATGGGCATTTAAAAGCATTATTTTGGTGAAAAAAAATAAATTTACCATGTTGGATAGTAAAACAATAGTATTTCAAGTCGTAGCGTCTCGTTTTGTAGTTGGTATTATTTGAGGTTATTTAAAATTTGACCTTAGAAAAAGTAAAATATGTTTATAATTGAAGATTTAGTAACTGACATGTCATATAGCACTGTAATACGGAAATGGATTCAACCTCCCCTTAACATTAATCTTGAGTTTAACAAACTCAATGAGTTGAGGGCCGACTGTAATACCGGGCCTATGTGACTTTAATATTGTATGAATGTTTTTATATTATACGGGAGTATTTAATTGTATGAATGATTTTTTACTATGTGTATTTTCATTAATTTACTAAGTCAATATTTTTTATTTCAGTAAGTGCATTTTGATCATGATTTATTTCATTCAACATAATATATTGTCGGCCTTCGTGGTTTAGTTGGTTTAGTATCTGACTACTGATCCAAGGGTCCTGGGTTTGATTCCCGGTGGAGACACAGTTTTTAATTGTTTTTCAGTCTGGATCTGTGAGACGATAAATATTGCAAGTCTCCAGAATGTGGCAACTTGTTATTGGGTGCGTGTTAAATAATTTGACATAGCACCTCTTAGTTGCCCGAGAAGCTACGTAAAATAAAAATAAAATAAATTTTTAATAATACAGCAATAATGTCAGCCTTTGCGGCTAAGTATCTGACTGCTGATCCAAAGGCCTCGGGTTTGATTCCCGGTGGAGACACAGTTTTTAATTTTTTTCAGTCTGGATCTGTGAGATTATTAATATCGTAAGTCTCCAGAATATGGCAACTTGTTATTGGGCGCGTTTTAAATTAATATTTGGCAATAGTACCTGTTAGTTGCCCGAGAAACTATATTGAATTAATGCAAAAATAGATCTTCTTTGTATAACTTATTTGAGCTCTTGACTATGGCACAAACAAAATGTTCCAATTGCAGAAAAGTATTTCTCAACGATTTGCGATTACAATTTTTCCAAGGGTAGTCTATTCCTTCGGTTTTCATGTGTACAATTTTTTTAGATATATCATTCGATATCGGGTGGAATTCCAATAAATGAATGGTTATCTAAATGTGTGGTTGCTTAAAAAATATTAAGTGGAAAGATTCAAAAGGCTGTGGAAGGTTGGAGACCCTTGCTCTAGAATGATAATTATTTGTAAAATTTGAGATGTATGATCATTTTTAATACTTTAATATTACATTATTTTTGTGTAAAATAAACATTAATAATATTGTTCTATTTGTTGTGTGGCATATAGCAATTGTGCAGAATCGTATATATTCTGATAAACCGCATTTAATTGTGCCAAAAATAATATAAAGTGCACATGGTGTGCCAATATGATTGTGTTATATTTTTTGCTGTATAATGTCTATGGATATTTGCGCATCATCTGTAGGCAATGGAAACTTGGGGGCGTTTAGCGGAAGCAGTGGTTGCGGTGGCGGTATGTCCGTTTACGCTGAACCTATAAAAGATGAACCTGATGCCAAGAGACAGCGCTTCTCTACTAACAACAGTCTGGATGATTCTAAACCTTCTACCTATGTATCCAGATGCCTCAACTGTGAGAGACTGGAAGAGAGGTTTGTTATTGAACTATGTATCTTGGCGAATGGAGAATATTTCAAAACTGGCTCTATTTTTTTCACATTTAATTCCATAAATGATCAGATTGTGATGTTGAAAAAATGTCATTTTGAAATGTTTTATCGTTCGACCGCTATTATCTTTTAGGTTGTCAAAAAAATGATATTTTTATAATATATTTTTAATGTTCTCGAGACCCCGAGAAAAACGTTAGATAATTGTGTGTAATTTTATCAATTTGACGTAATATTTTTTTTATCAAAGGAGAATATGTCTGCCATGAAACAAGTATACATCACCTGCAAAGTCAGTGATGTTTGTGATATAGGTGAATTGAATTAGTTGAGGCATGATTATAAACCCTGGATTTCTAATTCTTTTGGTTATAGCTCTGTCGCTTACTCGTCACAATTTTTATTTAATGAGTTCATTTTTGCTTATGAATGATAATATAACTCTCAAACTTGTTCTAAAAAGGATGTCAAAGGCAATCTATTAAAATTCTTAACAATTACCACAAATATCATTTGATGTTTTTTGATGACATTTCACACAAAAGAAATCCTAAAAATAAATTTGCTATTTAATTTAAGTAATATTTATTGAAAACTCAAAAGTATTGGTTAATAAATAAAATGACTGTTTATTATGAGAGGTTACCTTAAAAATAAAAAATTACCATGACGTTTCACTGATATTGGTGCCGTTGTTTTCAGCCTCATAAACGTAACAACCTTTTGATCCATCAATGCAGGGCTAGACTCACGTGTCGGTAAGAATAAAAAAAAAACAAATATGCTGCTCTTATGATATGAAAAATCAAAAAGATACTTTGGTGAACTATAACAGCCATTCCGCATTTTTAGCAAAAACACTAATAATAAAATACGATGATGATGATTGTTCTCATTTGAGCAATACGAATGTTGATGTATAATTATATCTTAACCAAATTACAGCGAGGCAATATTGAATAATGTGTCTTGGCGAGACTGTGTAAGTCGCTCCTTTGGCGTGGATAACATCAGACCATTGCAAGGCATTTTATTTTTGTTTATTTTACAGCATTAACTGGCGACATTAATATTATCTTCTTTTTCTTTACTACTATTTCTGACAAGTCAATTGATATAGTCTATTATTTATATTTTGTATTTATCATATCATATCTTTTGCATCATCTTATATATTATGTTAATATTATTTTTATTTTATTTATTACCTATATAATTAGTCCAAACATAAAATATATTTATAAAAAGTTATTTAAAAATAATTTCAAATCAATTGCAGATAATATAAAATCTGAGATTTGTGAGTAGAATCAATACCACATTGTTTTAAGGGCGTAAAAGTAAACTTAAATTTCACATTATTAATAATCAAGCAATGAAATTCTTGCATTTTGACTGCGGTGATCCTAATTTAACCATATTATTATTTATATTTGTTATATCGGGAATTGCAATTGAAGTAAGCAAATAACCCTGGAATGAGGGATGGGGTCTGACCAGTTAAATTATTATTTTAAAATTGAATCTTTTTCAATTTATTATTATGGTAAATGAACAAAAGCATTATCACAATATCATTTTCTACATAAATGTCTCATATATTTTATATTGGTTATGAAAAAATAAGGATCACTCATTAAAAACAAAAAAATCTTGTTTAAGAACATATTTGCTTAATATTTTTATTAACAAAATAAAAATATTCATATTAATCCAAGGCTCTATTTCTATTGGTTTACTGTGACAGCAATTGAATTTCAGCGTAATTACATTCCATTAAATTTAAATTATTTAATAACACTAGTTGTATGTAACACATAAGATCCAAATGTCGATGGCGATAGTACCTATGCATAATCAAATAATACGTACCAAACTATAAACAACACAAATTAATAAATATTAGAAGATATTTTATTTTCTATATAAAACATGTAGGTATGTTTGTCAGGATAGGATAGTATGGAGGTCAGTCTGTTTTTCCTACACAGAATATGAAAACAGCATGATGGTATGTATGTATGTTTGGAGATTTAAGTATCAAACTATTAAGTCTTCTTACATATTGTGTATAGGCGACTACCATACAAATTGTATGAAGTGATGTCGTCACTAAATTCAATTTTTATAAAAATTGTTAAAAATTGTTTTTTATAGATAATTAAATTATCTAGTTGGGGTGTTTCGGCTTTTTTTGATATTTAAAAAAAAATGGAAATATAGGCAGTTAAACTCATAAATTTATCATAAAAAAAATATTTTTCTTAATAAAAAATGTTTGAGAAACCCTGGAAATTGAAAAAAAAAACTAATTTGAAATTTTGTATTTGTCTATGTTTATACCAAATTTCAGCGTTCTAGCTTTTATGGTTTCTGAGATACATGGAAAAATAAACCAAAATTTCAAAAGTTGATAACCCCTGACTGAAACAAAAATTCACAATTCTGAGTATAAAAGTTTTGTAAGCCTATAACTGTTTATATAGTCTGAAAATTTTTAATAATCAAGACTTTTTTTTATTAATAAATTATTTTTAATTAATCTCTTCTGAAAGGAATGTCATAGTTGTCATTACAAACTTAGATAATTTATTAGAAAGGGATTGAAAAAAAACATATATATGATATATTAAAAAACTAAAATATATATAAATAGCATCAAATGTATACGTCTGTTTATGTCAGGGTGGGAATGTGTGGATTTGCGTCTATTTTAAACACAAAAAAAATATATAAAAATAAAAAAAACGTTAAAAAAAATACCTTTCAATAAAATATTTTTGACAAAATAAATAATTTTGTTACATTAGCATACATTTATACGTATAATATTTTAACTATTATAGTCATAATTAATGCATTCAGTAGTGTACAACGTAATTTTATAATTTGTATTATTTTATGCAAATGTGACATGCTTTTTTGTATGTTAAAATAATATTTATCCTTTGAAAAAATATTTAAATTGCAACACACTTCTTTAGTTAACCTGGGAATCCAACATATTTACATAATGTATAAAGTTGTATTTATAACTTTATGGTCTCTTTTTTGTATTAGAATCATATAATTCATTGAATATAATCAATCGTAAAGGGGACAAAATCTTGCTAATTATTCAAGTAAACCTTGAAAGTATATTTTTATCTATAAATTTTAATACATAGAAAATAATACCTTTGTCTCTAGTGAACATAAATACGCTGTAAAATATCTTATTCCGTGCAGTATAAATATTTCAATTAATATATTTATTAAGATTTTACTTTTTTACATAATATTTGTTTGAATATTCTTAAAATAAATTATATACATACTTTTTAATTGTTTGTTTAATTGAAATAGATTATTATTTTATATATGTACGTATAAAGACAATATAAAATAAAATCAAGTACCTTAGGTGAATAATTAGTTTTATCATTCTATTGTATTTTTTAATATTGTATTTCTTATTTATTTATAAAATATTTGTAATCTGTATTGATTGACTTGCCAAAATAGAATATTTTTAGCAAGCTCGGCTCTGTTTATTGAATATGTGTTAATGTTTAGGTTTTTGGTTTTTGCTTTATTCCCTCAATCATTATCTGTCTCCGGGTATATTTCAATAGCGAATATTGCATTATATTTCAGAACTGATCTAATATTTTCATATTATTGTTTATCTGTGGGTATTGATTTTAGGTGGCGAAAGCAGAATCTGACAACAGAGATCAAAATAACTTTGTTCTCCTCAGATATGCCCTGTTGACTGTTGACTGTTGAATATATTTATTTATTTATATTTGTTTCTAGAATATTTTGTTTAGATTTTTTTTGTAATTTTTTTCCAATGCAAGCGATTTATAATAAAAAGTCAGTAGGACAACACAAGATAATTTTCTGAATGTTTTCATATTTTCATTTACATCACAATTTTACGGGTAAATAATATAGTAACAATTTTTTATAATGTTTTCTATTTAATATTTATTTTTGTTTTATTAAATTCACAAAAATCCAAATAAGGCAGTTTGATCTTTCTTTGACAACAATTGAGAGGAAAAAAATGCATAAAAATGTGGTATGATTCATTGCATCAAAGGGATTCTGAAAGAAAAATATATTTAAATAAGTTAGCTTGTAGTTTTATACTGAAAGCAAGTTGGTATAATTATCTATTGTAGTTCTAAAAGAATTTATGTGTGAATCTATATTTTATTCTGTACAAAATTGGCATTAATTTTTATACTGAGAGCAATTAGTATGGTAGACCATTTATTTCTATGTTATCCCAAAATAAAATTGGCAGTATGACCAT
Organism: Molanna angustata; assembly: GCA_963576475.1. Classification (NCBI taxonomy): domain Eukaryota; kingdom Metazoa; phylum Arthropoda; class Insecta; order Trichoptera; family Molannidae; genus Molanna; species Molanna angustata. Next base: position 28,820,646 of record OY754980.1, read on the forward strand.
TTATGTGTTATTCTAAAAGAAAGTTGACATGAATATTACTTTTGTATTGAAAGTAATTTGGTATATGATTATTTTAATTATATATGAATGACCATTTCTGTTATTCTAAAAGAAAATTGACATGAATGTTACTTTTGTACTGAAGGTAAGTTGGTGTATGATTATTTTATTTGTGTATGAAAAGAAAATTGACATGAAGGTAATTTTTATAGTAAGAAGGTGTTGCAAGGGCCAAAAAAGTTGATAAAATCTTTTTTTTTGTAAAAGAGTATATATTTTTTTAATAAATTCATTTTGCAATTCGTAAAAATGCTATTTTATCTGCAAAAACAATACTAGATATAAAATAATGTATCCTGACTCTTTTTTTGTAAAATATACAAGACAGTTGCATCAATTATTATTTAATGTCGAAATTGCTGTACTTTATTTTATTCTTGTTTTTTATTTATTTTTTATTTTAAAACAATTTTTTCTCAGAACAACCAATATTTTTTTCTCACATCAATACATACCAAGATTAATAGATAAACCTTTAAGAGAAGACGCTTGCGATTTTCGAGTCATTCACAACAATTTTATTGTATACAATATAATTTTAAGAAATTCTGCATTTTTACAATAGAAACCAATCTATGACTTGAGTCTGGTGTGGGCATATCTGAGATAAAAAAGCATTACTGAATGTATTTTTCATACAAGTATTTTATTTTTCAGCAACAAGGCACTGGAAAAGAGTTTCAATCTTACTTTGAAGCAAATAAGCGAATATCAATGTCAGGTTTGTATTTTTACTTATTTGGCAGGGTAAACAAATTAAAATGATTCCATGATCATTAAAACTATCAATTTATGAAATTGTTGGACGTTTTTATAAGAATCAGTGAGATATGTCAGCCTTTGTGGAGAGGAATTGTTTTCAGTCTCCAGAATGTGGCAATTTGTTATTAGGTGCGTGTTAAATGAATATTGGCATAGTGTCTAATACATAGTTGCCAAAACAAGATAAATTAAATCATTCCACAGCAACACACTATTTTGTTTTTTGTAAATGTTATCATTTTGCTATCCTTTCATGTTTATAATTTTTTAAGAGCTTTAAGATTTTTTCACACTGTGGAAATGAGGTCCCTGAGAGGAATGAGTGATAAAACAATCTATGATAGGATAAGAAATATGGATATCAGACGAGAATGCAAGATTGAAAGATATATTGTGAGTAGAGTGAAAATAAATGCTCTGCAATGGTTCTGACATGTAGAGAGAATGAACGATGAACGCCTGACAAAAAAAATATACAACACTGAAAAGAGTGGCTTGAGATGGCATGATCATATAAATGATATTTTGAAAGATGGTATTATACCGTCAGAATAATAGGAGAGCATTTATGACGCAATGCATGGATGTAAGTGAGGCAAAACATGTCTGTCAAGATAGAGGAGTCTGGCATTCTGTTCTCTCTGCCTACCCCAAGTAGGGATACGGTGTGATGGTATGTATGCATGTAAGAGCTTTAAATCAAATCCAAGTAGAATCTTGTTGTGGATTCAGCAGGGCAAGTCTGGTCCAACGGGCGAAATCAAAACCCTCGTGATTTACCCATATCATGGATATAATTATCATATGGAGATCTATGGGCCGGTATTACAGTCGACCCTCAACTCATTGAGTTTGTTAAACTCAAGATTAATGTTAAGGGGAGATTGATGAATCCATTTCCGTATTACAGTGCAATATGACATGTCAGTTACTAAATCTTCAATATTATAGACATATTTTACTTTTTCTGTGGTTATTATTTGTCAAATTTTAATTTACATCAAATAATACGAACTACAAAACGGGACGCTACGACTTGAAATACTATTGTTTTACTATCCAACATGGTAAATTGAATTTTTTTCACCAAAATAATGCTTTTAAATGCCCATGTTCGTTTCAATATGGTTGTCAGTTTGTTTTGTTGTGTGGCGCCACCGTCGATACAACTAACGCATCTAGTGATAGAACACTGAAACTGCACGCGTTGCCTAGCAACGAGTCAAGAAATGACAGTTGACTTGCGGTTAAGTACTTAATCTTAGCGCGGTTAAGTACTTAGTGACGTATTTGAGGGAAGATTAGGCCTAAATGGACACTGTAATACGCTATATTTTTGTAAAACTTGAGTTTAGCTCTTAAACTGAGACTGTAATACCGGCCCTATGACATCTAAAGATATTATAGAACTCCATATAATAATTGTATCCATGAAATGGGTAATCGTGAGGGTTTTGATTTCGCCGGTTGGACCAGACTTGCACCCCAGGATGTTTCACTTTTAATTTTATTGAGTATGATTAAAATGTATTCAACCCTTACAAATGTGTATGTTTTTATTTACAGATTCAAGTATTGAAAGCAACAAATGAATTTTTGTTTGATCAGACAGCAATGTTGAAGGGCTTTAAAAAGCAGCAGTCGACATCGGAACTTTCACCATTAATGCAGACCACGCAAACAAATAGAGCGTCTATTGGAAATGTAAGTTGTAATTTAAATGTTTGTAATCAATTTATTAACAAAACAAGCTATCTTAGAAATAATATTATAAACATTTTTTTAGGCTTTGCAACCTTCTTTGCAAAGTTTGGACCCGGGTCTAGCTGCCCCCATGCAGATATCACAACCTCTGTCGGGATTGTCAGACCAGGCACAGATATATAGCAATGCCTCACAGTCTGCAAGAATACAACAGCTCACTACACAGTTGGCTCAGGTATGTATGGCTATAGATACATATATGACTATTGACATTTCATTTTGGTTATTTGTATTGTGTGTAAATTATAGAACAAGTAGAGGAATATTTATACTTGGAGAGTATGTTTGAACGGAATGGAAGACCTGATAAAGATATTTTCTTTGGAAATATCTTCCAAATTCTATGTTTCCACCTTCCTACAACCTGGGTCTTTAAGATTCAAATTAATATTTTCTTGAGCAGATTACAAACCCTCCACAATGCTTATTTAGTGTGCTCTACTATACTGGACTCAAATCTTATTATCTGATGTCTATGTTGAAAAAATATTCCGATTATGTGTGTTGCATAAAATTAGTCAATAACCAAAATAGAACAAGACCATGAATTATTTTAAGAGATAATTACCTTACTATAAATTCATTTGTATCATCACAATGTGGATTAACCAGCGATAGGTGTACGGGCGTGCATCACCTTATTAAACGACACAAGCATATATCCTCACCACACCACAAGCATCCTGCCATTTCAATTTATCAGATTAATTTATTTAAATTCCAGACACTGAAACTTGATCGCAGTAAAATCAGCCCGCCTTTTAATTATTAGGTATTCCACTGTCTCATTTATGTATAAAGATTGATAATGTAGTGTATGTTTTAGGCTCAAGCTCAGTCACCGCAGGCTCAACAATTAGCCCTGGCTCAACACAATCTCAATACACAAAACATTGGTCCTCAACATGGTTTGGGACTGAGTGCACAGACACTTCTTAATTCTCAACAGGTACGATACATTTTTGTATTTATCGGTAACTTAAATACCTACATATTTTATTTATTTGGAAGGGTACTTGTTGGAAGAAATTGTTTAATAATTAATAATAATACTGTTAAGAGTCTTATAGCAATATTAATGTTGTTTAAATTAATCAGGTTTTAGGTGGTCAGCAACAGTTGATGGCACCAAACACACAACAGGCCTTGCAGCAATCACTCAACAACCAACAGGTAACCAACTTTACATACATAAAAAACAAAATTCCAACATATGTTAACACAGTCCCAGGCAGTTTTAACTGCATCATAATTAAATTATAGGAACCAAACATTTTGTATTAATCCCGAATGTATTCAGGATTGAGATATACTAATTTATCATCACAAGCCCTATCTGGCTGCTACTCTGGTCGCCTGTGTTCGGGCCTGTATTTGTGAATCCAGTGAAACCACAATTGCCTTTCTCTTTTGTATCTATGGTTATATTACATGTCAGTAATTTTGGACAAATGAAGTGGTGTAAGTAATTGTGTTTCTGATTAACTTAAAACAGAGATTATCAAACTTATTTCTTTTACCGCCCCCTTTGAAAATCAATTATTTTTCAGCGCCCCCAATTTTTTTATACACTCCTAAAACTTAAAAATCACAATTTCATTACTTTAATTAATTTAGTTAATAAGACACCGGTCAAAGGTCACCGACATTGCAGAAAGAGTGGGAAGGCTGAAGTGGCAATGGGCAGGTCATGTGGCAAGACAGAGAGATGATAGATGGACCCCCAAAATTCTGAATTGGAGACCCTATCATAATAGAAGAGGTGTAGGGAGACCACAGAGGAGATGGACTGACGACATTGTCGAACTGGTGGGACATGGGTGGAAACAGAGCGCCCAGGATAGCGAGAAGTGGAAAACTCAGGAAGAGGCCTTTATCCAGCAGTGGAGTGAAAGGGGCAGAAGAAGAAGAAGAATTAATTTAGTTATAGTGTGTTGATTTAGTTATATGGTGTTTAAACTTACATTCTAAATTAGAAATTTTTACCAGTGAGAGCAATCAAAACGTAACTTTATAATATTTAGAATATAATATTTTAATCAAATTAAAAGAAACAATATAGATAGGTAATTAATTTTAGTCTTAAAACTAATCTAATGAGATGGATGAATTTGATGATTTTTAACAAGTTTGTTGATATCAGGTTCTTTTTTAGTCAAAAACATCAGTATCATACAGGGTAGAAATATAAACTAATTATTTGATACTGAGTAGTAGGTAGGTTTTAATTTTAGTGAAATTTAATAAATCAAGTAAGTGAAATTGCAAATCAACTATCGCCCCCCTACACCACGCCAACGCTCCCCATTTTTTTCTGGGCCCCTTAACGCCCCCCTCTAGGTCTCCAACGCCCACAAGGGGGCGTTATCGCCCACTTTGAGAAAGACTGATTTAAAATAAATAAATAACATATTTTAAATATTATTTCCACATTATATGCCATTTCATTGCCATTAATTAATGAAAAAAACTTCTTCTTCTTCTTCAATGGCGCTACAGCCCATATCGAGCCTTGGCCTCCGTCAGTCTTCGCCTCCAGCTTCTCCTATCTTCTGCAGCAACTTTCCAACTGCCCGGCACTTGCAATAGTTGGGAAGCATCCCTTCCAACTTCGTCCTCCCATCGCAGCCGCGGTCTTCCAACCTTTCGTCTTCCACCTGGATGTCCACACAACTTTCTTTGGTATTCGCTGTGGTGGCATTCTCTGTACATGTCCGGCCCATCTCAATCTGCTCAATCTGACATGCACAGAGAGCCTGGAAGTTTTGTAGATAGCATACAGCTCATTATTGTATCTAATCCTCCAGGCGTCACCATCAGGCACAGGTCCTAGGATTCTATGAAAAAAACTAATGAAGTTAATTATAGTAAATGAATGAGGTATTATTAATATGACCAAACGTACTTACTGCTTCATGTCGCAAATAGCCAAAAATATTTGACATGAATTTGAAGATAATCACTTTCTCATTATTTATTATACTATATTATATGTACTCACTACCGTTTTTGAAATAAATATCTAAATAATGATATTCACCGAATAAAAAATGAAAATGAGTTATAGAATAATGTCAAATAATGGAAAAACACAAATAAATTGTGACGTTGGCAGATCAAACAACACGATTAATTTATTATGAATAGTCTGATGTGTCTTATTATGAAGTGTTTTTCATAAGAAGACCATTATGTGTACTTCATACATTTTGTTTGCCCGATTATAATTTTCCAAACTCTTATGTGTTGAAAATTTCAAGTAATAAAAATTGTTGAAAAGTATAATTTTAGATTTTGGTTTAAATTGATAAAAAAATCATTGTCATTCAGTTTCATAAAATTAAAAATACAAATCATTCTTCTCTGGGCTGGCAATACTGGTTAGTTGAAAGCAATTGGCATTTGTAAATAGACTCGCAACTTACATACACAGGCTGTAAGGAAGTGTTAAATAAATATAAGTAAAGACCATGTATTGTCTTCTAATGCAATATTTTTATATAGGTATTTTAAAAAATAATGAATATGTCCTTGTAACAAGCACAAATACATCATCATACATTCCCTAAACTAATCATAAATGCTTGTGCTATAGGTGAACGAAATGAAGGTACAAGAATACAATAATAATAGAAGTTTATTCTGAGACATAATTTTTGAAGTTGGTAACAACATATATTGGTATTCCTTTAATACCCTCGTGGGTATTCCAGTCCAGTCATCTTCATCAACATCATGTGCCCCTTGTCTAAATGATTACATATTATATAGGTATCTGTTAGTAATGAATCTTTTGTTTTAATAACACTTTTCAAAGCAACTGGAGTCACTCTGAGAAATCAACTTTCATATAATATTTTTTTCAGTTCTAATTTATTAATTACTCATCTTTAATAGTTTATAACATAGACAGATTCAATTATATGCAAAAATAATCTATAAATATAAATAAATTGTTTCAGTTAATGCAAGTGAATCAAAACCAGCAGCAGTTGACAAATCAACATTTGGCTCTTCTGTTGAATCAGCAACAACAGCATTTACGTATCGATGACAGCCTTTTCAGTAAGCATCATTATTTCATATATTTATTACATTGTGGTTACTTAACACTACAATGTTTAGACTTACCATGGAGTGCAGGGAATATATAAAAAAAGATGGGTTTTGATTTCTCTGTTGTAGTTGTGAAAAAAATTAAGCATGTGCACGAGGAATGACTACTCATGGTCGCTATGGTCATGCCCCTAAAACTTTTTGCCAAAATAATTAAGGCCGGAAATTTTTTGAACAGACCTTGTAACAGATTATTAGGAGACTCCTGGATTCAGCCAAGGCCCACCCAGGGCTGTCGAGCTTATGATGATGATGATGTAACAGATTATTGCATTTATACATTAATGCAATAGTCTCGCAGTCTTGAAAAATTTCATAAATCTTAAAAGTTAGAAGTTTTATCATATTATGTTTCAATACCCCCTATTCAGTAACTATTGTAACTAAAATAGGAACATACTAAAATTGTACATTTTAGATTTCCGGTCTTATTTCAGCGTTATAAAATATCAACTTGGACTAAATGGAATAGGAACGTACCTATATTGGCCGGAACATTCTTAAAAAGTTACTGATTCAGACGTATTTTGAATAATTATGAAATTTTTATTTTTATATATATAAGAATATTTTTTATTAATTTGTTTTTATAAAACCAGTCTCTTGTTTATTTTTCAGACAATGCCTCGCAGCAGATGCTGGTTCAACAAAACGTGCAGCAGTTGGCCCAGCAGCAGCAGAATGCCCAGCAACAGTTGGCACAACAACAGCAGCAGAACTGTCAACAGCAACAGCAGCAGCAGCACGTGCAACAACAGCAGCAGCAGCAGCATGTACAACAACAGAACGCCCAGCAACAGAATGTGTTACAGCAGCAACAGAACGTGTTGCAAAACAGCAACTCCACATCGTCTCTTGTTATATCTAGTTCCCAGCCTCAACAGCAGTCCATTATGACGTTTCCAGCAAATAGGTGAGAAAATTAATTTAGTCTTCTAAATCTACTTACTAATTTAGTCTTCTTATTTTAAGCGCTGCTATATTTTAAGATTTCAGCTATTGTCACAAAACAGTATCTTCATTCTGAAAAACATCCCGCGAACTGTTTCCATGCGGCACCTTAGTTCTTTGTCAGGATCTAAATTATCAGTGAGAAAACTTTCAAGATATTTAAAAGTTTTGACTCTTTCTATGGCTTGTCCTTCAATTTGCTAAGTCAAGTTATTATGAGACTGTCGCCTTTTAATTCTTAATGACATGTAATTAGACAGTATAATGGCGCTCATAAGTGAATAATTGCTATAGAGGTGTTAGTTATGTTATAACATTAAAAACTTATACTTGGGGCTACATTATGTTAGCATTTTTGATGTTTGGATTTTTGGATTGTATCACTGTGACAATCTTACCAAAAAGTAACTACAGGTTTAATATGTATTTTGTTATAAATGCACATCAATCTAAGCAATTTTACTTTCATGAATTACTGATAATAACTTCAAAATATTATTGTTTAGGATATTTTCAATCGTTTTATTTTCATTTTTCAGGTTACCAAATAACTTTTGAAGTGTCTCCCAGATCTTCAACTAATATGATGTGAAACAGACATGCGAATTGCATTTAAATTGTTATATGTATATATCAATAAATAAATATAAGTCAGATGACTTTGGATTGTACTATGATGAAAGTAGGACTGCGTGTTTTATACAAAAAGTTACTATATAAGTGTATAATATATAGTTATATATTTTTGTTTAAATTATGTCAGAAGTTAGGGATTTAAACATGCCATTTGTTTCTCTAAAATACACACATTGTATTTTATCCTTTAACCAAAATATTTTTATTTAAATATGTATTTAGTAAATAAGCTATTTGTTGTGACAATTGCAATTATGTACGTGTATATTGATCAAAATATACAAAAAAATAGATGTAAAAAATATACTTGCTGGGTTACAAGTATTTCTTGCAGGATATGTTACATGGACTAAAATGCCGCATATTCGACCCCCCAATAGTATGTCTGCCTAGTTAAAAAAGTGTGGCATTCTATTCTCTCTGCCTTACTACTAGTGAGGGACATAGTTGGATGGTATATACATATATATCATACAACTATGTCCATACATACATACATTCATTCATACATACATATATATGTATTTAAATGTGATTTCGTTAAATATTAAGGAAAATATACTTTCTTAGAATTTATTTGTATGTTATTTACATACAATACATTCATACAAACATATACGGGTTTGATTCCAGGTGCAGACACTGTTTTTAATTGTGTTTTCAGTCTGGATCTGTGAGACGATTAATATTGTAAGTCTCCAGAATGTGGCAACTTGTTATTGGGTGCTTGTTAAATAATTATTTGACATAGTACCTGTTAGTTGCCCGAGAAGCTACATAAAATAAATATACATACATATATATGTATTTAAATCTGATTTTGTTAAATTGGAAAATATACTTTCTTGGGATTTATTTGTATGTTATTTACAAACATTCATACATACATACATTCATTCATTCATCATACATATATATATGTATTTAAATCTGATTTCGATAAATATTAAGGAATATATACTTTCTTAGGATTTATTTGTATGTTATTTATTGTAATTTTATAAGCTGATTTATTTGGTAAATATAGGATCTGTAAGTTTTATACACTCCCACTGATAAATATTTATACATACCATCACACCATGTCCTAATTTCACTCTGATTCTATTAAAAAGGAAAAATATGTATTTTTGGCAAAAAAATAATCCTTACATTGTGCCAGGTTAACCGATTATTGTCAGTGCATTTTTATTTAGCCGAACCACATTTTTTGAGTTCAGCTCTCAATTAATTTATTGTCTAACTAGGCATTCATATGGGTTCAATTCTAATATTAATCTGTTTTTATGTAGTGAAGAGATAAGTTTCCTTCAATTTTTAAGGCTATTTTTAATACACAAAATTCTCGAACGGTATATAATATGATGTCAGGAGTGAGTTTTGTATTGATTTTGAATCATATTATGTCCTATTCTGATTCGTTTCAAAGTAAGAAAACGTCTGTAACTAACGGGCGACCGTGGATAAAAGGATTTCATCTACGCGGTGAGACGTAATGAGTCCCGTTTAAATGCATTCAATTTTTTGACATTTCTCATATACCATTCTGACGGATAAATTTAGACGAATCAGAATAGGACATATTGTGTACAGCTCAAACCATAAGTAATTAAAACCAATTCCAAAATACAAGTTGAAATTATGTACCAACTATAATTTGAAATGAAAATTTTGTTCCTGCGTATTTAAAATTCATAGTAATTTACTCGGGGTTATTAATATTGGCTTTGGAAGTAAGCAACTATTGTGTTGAGATAGAATGAAATATTTTCTGTAATAAAAATAGATATTAAAAAAAATATTCCATCAATCCTCATTTTAAAAAATAAATTGTTTCATCTAACAAAATATTCCAATTTCAGTTTTATATTAATTTCATTTGTTGATAACTCAATTATTAATATAATATTATGAATTTTTTATTTCATTAGAGACATACTATCATAATATTATGTAAAATTTGAATGTGTGCTCAGAATTGATCCCATTGTCGTATTATAAGTGATGTTTATTAATGTTACCTTTTGCCAATTTTTATTCCAAATGGATGTGCTTAAAAATATATTGAACAAAACTAAAACAATATTTATTAATTGCCCATCATTTTGCAAATAATAAATATTAACTCCAATCTCAGGGCTCTCATTTATCCCTCGAAAAATACAGTATTTTTTATTGAGAATAATACTGGTTCAGTTAACATCTTTGTATGCGATGATTCAACTTGATTGGAACAATTTAATAATTACATATATCATCTGTATTATGTGCTTATTATTTTCATTTATATGTACATATCTCCTTAATCATATATTTTTTTAAATCATTTTCAAGATTAAATATTTACATTTTGAATAAATTGAATTTTCCTGCATGTTGAACGTGTAAAAAGCAAGAGACATTGGATAAAAGCATTATTTTGTTACATCAATGTATTCAGTTTTAAATGAAACAAATATATATATATTTATATGATATTAATTTTTATTTAAAATAATTTTATTAACATGTAGGTATGTTTGTATTGAGTTTTTTTATAGTTTGTAGGAATTATTATGAAAAACAAAACATTGTCCTACAGTAATACATTTCCTAATATAAACAAAACATGGAAAAATATGTTGATTTTTTATTTCAATCCTTATATCTTGTTTGAGCCAGTTCATCTATAGCAAATTATCATAATCAATACAATTGGTAATTTATACATAATTATCAATTAATGGTGGAACTTTTGACCAGATAAATTATTCATTAGGATTACACAAGTTTATAATATGTATAATATTATTGTATAATCAAAAAATAAAATGTCTTTTATTAGATAACATTAGAATAAAATCATTTTCATTGACAACAAGGATTAGTTAAAAGAAATCGTAAATGTTAATTTTGATATGTGTATTATTCTTCATTGTCTTAAGAACTCGACTTAAGAAATAAATACAACAAAATAATAAATTAATAATAATAAATAAATAGTGGACGAACGCTAAAAAATATGCTGTGAACCATTAGCGAAAGGACTAACTCGTACTGTCCACCTCATGACTAGATGTATGATTGGTTCATTGTATTTATATTGTAAACACGTCTCCTTATATTAATGTAAAAAAAATATAAATGCAAATATGCAGATGAGGAGTTGGCAAAAGAAACATTCTAATTCGAAAAGAATATTACAAAAGAAACTGTTTTAATATTTTGTAAGATCTAATTGAAATTTTTACTGTGGTGGATTTGAATCGATTCACTTTGAAAACAAAAATTAATAGGATGAAGAAGCCCATTATGAGATGATTTTTTATAGAGGTTCATAGTTGGGTATTTTTATATCTTGTATGGGCAGTAGAAAAATGGCAGTCTCTTAGCAAAAATGTATTTTAAATCATTTGATTTGTTAATTGATCAACATAAATTATTGGTCCATGCGAACAGCTTGTATCTAAATAATATTGTCTCAGAATGTAATTAAAATAAACTCAGTCATTTTTGCCATCTCCTCAAAGTACAACACATTGAATTGTGCAGTGCGAAACAAATTTAAACATCTAACAACGAAATTTGATGAACAAAGTTTTTTACACAAATGATTTAGACACTTTTATTCTTCCTCATCACCTGTAACTTCGGCTTCTGCCGCGTCGTTGTATTCGCTGACATCTTCATTTACAACTGGCTCTTCGGTCTGGACTTCGGGGGTTTCTGGCTCTTCCACCTGTGGTTCTGGTTCAGGTTCCTCCGAGGCAGCCTCCTCTGTCACTTCGGCCTCCTGCTTCTCCAACTCTGCCAGTTCCGCCTCCTGTTTGGCGAGGGCAGCCAATTCCGACTCTTGTCTGGCTATTTCTGCCAACTCAGCGGCCTTAAAAGGAAAAGTAAATAAATATTTTATTTTGAACAAATAAATAATACAGTTATGAAAATACACTATCTTGCATGTGCATTTTTTTAAACACATTCATATTATTTGAAGCCAGTACAACAGGATCTGACTTACGTTTCTCTGAGAATTGTCAATTTTATGGGATGTAAATTTTAGGTTAAACAAAAATTTTAATAACAGGAAAAAAGTCTCAGTGAAAAATTCAATAATTGGTTGTTGATTGAAGTTTATGGAATAGTGTTGAGAGTGTTTTATTTTGGTATCTTTCATTATTTGATAAAAGTAAATAAAATGGGTCGGGTGGCAGAGCACCAAGCATCTGCTTGTTTAAGTGAACGTATGTAAGTATTTTCATAATTCGTGGATATATTCATTATTTTGAAATTCAGATTTAACATTTATTAGACAAAAATTTGTATTTTCTTGTTATGTCAATTTTAATAGAATTATATATATATATATATATATATATATATATATATATATATATATATATATATATATATATATATATATATATATATATATATATATATATATATATATATATATATATATATATATATATATATATATATATATATATATATATATATATATATATATATATATATCTACCTGTCTTGCCAATTCAGCTTCCTTTTCCTCTCCTGCTTGTTTCTCGATTTCCTCTAATCTAGCCAATTCCTTTTGTCTTTCTTCTTCTTGTCTCGCCTCCTCGGCTAATCTGGCTTCTTCTGCTAATTTGGCTTCCTCGGCTAGTCTGGCCTCTTCGGCTAACCTAGCTTCCTCGGCTAATTTGGCTTCTTCCGCCAGCCTAGCTTCTTCGGCTAATCTGGCTGCTTCAGCTAGTTTTGCTTCCTCGGCTAGCCTGGCTTCCTCAGCGAGTCTTTCTTCTTCTGCGCGCTTAGCTTCTGCTTTTTTTATTTCCTCTTCAGCAGCCTTTTTCTCCTGCTCAGCCTGAACCAAAATATAATTTAATATAATTTAACCAAGGATTATTTACCCAAGGATTTTTTGCTTCTGTTATGTTCATACATATTATTCTAGAATCTTACTTCATTAATGTACTTTAATTTTCAGTTAAGAATTCAAATGAATATAGACAAATTTCCTTGGAGGAATAATAGGCAAATTTCAAACCAAATTTGAAATATAAACAAAGATTTTCATCAAGGTTTTATTTTTAAAGCATTCAACCAATAATAATTAAATGAGTTCCACACCCAAAGTCGCAATAATTGGTCATTCACCTGTCTAGTAAGTTCAGCTTTCCTTTCAAGTTCTGCGGCTCTTTCAGCAGCAGCCTGAGCAGCCATCTCCTCTTGTCTAGCTAATTCAGCCGCCCTGGCGGCCTCGTCCTTCTTCGCTTGCTCCTTCTTGCGGGCTAATTCCTCAGCCAGTGCCCTAACAATCATTCATTTATTTTAATTTTATTGGCTTTTTAGATGTCATTGTTATAAAGGTAATGCTGGGTTCTGCCATCTATTGAAACATAGTATAACTATAATATGTGCACAGACAGCACTGAAATATAATTTCATTTCTTTTATTTTATGATTATAATGCTTTTGATTAATTTTTTTTATAGAATTAATTAATCCAAGAAAGATAGACTAATAAAATTAATTTTCGTGGAAAAGTTTGTTAATTTGAAATTCAAACCTCAGTCCGTTAAATAGTCTAAAAAAATTATAAACTGAAAAAAATTGTAATATTCACAAGTTGTTACAAATCTTTAGCCATCTTAATATTGTAAAGCCTGATTTATGTACCAACAATTTAAATTTTTTATAAATATTTCACTGAGAATTTAAACAATGTGTTTTTCAAATATTTGATTCTTTTTACCTCTCTTCAGCCAGCTTAGCTTCCTCCTGTCTCTTCTTCTTCCTCTCTGCCAGGCGTTCAGCTTCTGCAGAATTGTCAACGGGAGAAGGCTCGATAGTTTTGAATCTTTGCATTCTCTCTGCCTTGGCTGCCTTTATGTCCATATTGGGATCTTCCAACATCATTGGTGGTTGGAATTTCCTGCTGGGACGGTCAGGAAGCAGCTTCACTATTTACATGCATACAATAACATCATGTTATTATTTCAACTTAATGATTACTTAACCCTGAAAACTATTAAAGTAAATTTAGCGTAGAAATATAAGTCAATCGATTCTTGTGCTGAATAGTCCATTACATAAACAGAGAACAATTTATTAGGTTCCATTTATCTTTTACTCAGTACCAAATAAACTGATTCATGAATCAATTATGCATGTATTATATAGCTTTAAAATGTAAGATTGTGTGAGAATATGTTTAAGATACAACTTTTCCTCCACTAGGAAACAAACCTAATTCAATGACATAAAATTTAAACAAATGATCTCTAATTCTAATGCGGTCAGTGTTTTAATTAAGGCTAGGTATATTTTTACGACTCAACCATAGATAAATTCTTATCATTCTTTCCATACCCATAGAAAACGCAGATAAATCAAGTTATAAAAATATTTACCTTTGTTTATACTTTGTTATAATAGTAGATCTCGATGAAAAAATGATTTATAAAATTAAGTAAATGTAATAGGATGCCAATATTATTTATTTTTTCTTCAAGTTGGTTTCCATGATGCATTTATGACCATTGAAAAAATGACAAAGGTAAATATTTTTGTAACTTGATTTATCTGCGCTTTCTATGGTTATAAATGACCTAAACACATAGACGACGTCAGAAAATTTGTCATGTAAATAGACACTTTTTGGCGGGAAAACGCTTTTCCCGCCAATTCCGGTCGTAAAAATAGTGGCACCGTTTAATTAAACACACTGAATAAAATAGGAATATAAAAAAGATCAAACCATTTATAGATATCTTTCAATTTTGTACTCATAAAAACTAAATATGAGATCAATTGTAGGAATAAAAACAATAAATTATTTTTTTATTACATATACTGAATGTTAGATTTCTTATAAAATAAATTGACTATATCATGAACTATAGAGGTCGCCTTTTAAACAAAAACACATAATGGATTAAATACTCATGGACATTTGTATATCAATAGTTTTATTTTATTTACCTCATATTCAGAAATTAAAAAAACTGTTATTTTTGATAAAATTGCTAAAAATAATTTCAGAAAATAATTTTGGTTTATATGACTAAATTCTATCAATGATTGGTTGATAGAATTAATTGAAAAAAAAAGATAGTTAAACATATTAAGCAATAAACATAAAATTTTATAATTAGATTATATTTCAAATAATACATAATTATGTTTTTATTTTTGTTTTATTTCGGGGAAAATAATTATGAACATGCATGAGATAAAAAATGTAAAACAGTCATGTCAATCAGTTAATCTATTAAACATTGAAAAAATATTTTTAATTTGTATTGAGTCATAATAAAATTTAACTGTCAGATATTTTACAGTTAGCTCCGATTATTTATTGCATGCATTGAATAATGTCATCATGAATTTATTTAAATAAATACTTATTTACCGTCGGCTACCTTTTATTGAATTATTTGAAATGACTTAAAAATGATATACATAAGTACATACTTAGTACATTTATAAATTATTTCTTTTTTAATGAACTTTCTACTTTTTCAAAGCTATGCGGAACTGTTCTTGCAGAGAAAAGATGTAATATGTTGGCATTTTGTAACAAGTAAATTTTCATATTTTTGATGGAAAAATATTGAGACTAAAAAAAATATTAATTATTTTTTAACTTACATATTTTTTGATGTTCTGCATCTCTGGAATATACTGAAGCTGCATTCTAAGTCTATTCAGCCCCAATAAATACAGCGAGCATTTTGGATTGTGTATCTTTTCAGGAAATATTTACATTTTTCATGCTAGTAACATAATCGCCAACAAAGAAATATTCTTGGCTTATTTATATACAATATCCTTTGGAGCAAAATGAACATTTTTTAATCAAAAATAGAATGTATGAACTTTTTTGAATTGAGCATAGAATATTGAAACTTTTTTGTATTGTAATTAGAATGTTTGAACTATTTTTTTTAAATAAAAAAAATACTATTTTGTCGGAGCTTTTATTTAATATAACCACAATTTTAAAATATTTTATTTGAAAAATGAAAAAATTCATCAATATGTTTCAATTTAGAAAAGTATGTTTTTTTTTCACATATCAAATTGGTCCTAGGATAAGTATACATATTTTAAAAAGCCAAACTCATTTCAGCGTGTTTGATTTCATGAACATTTCTGTACTTTCAATACATTTGATGTCACTAACATTCTTTTATAACATTACATTTCCTATATATTATTCAATTATGTATGAAATGTAATAATGTCTATAATAAATGGGTAAGTATTTTTTTGTCAATTTCATTTTAGGTCTAGTTTCTTTGTATATTTCATTAATATGCATAATAATAAATAAATAAATAATTAATATAATAATGCCTCTTTGAGACTTAGAAATATGCTTGTTTTAATTTGTTGTATTTAAGTTTTAACTCGTTCATACTAAAATTGGTTAAGATGAATTTGAATTTGTGTCCATTTCTAATTCAGAAAAGCAATGGTTGCCTGAAAAATATATTTTAATCATATCCTTGGAGATCAAACCAAAGACAATTGAACCAATGACTTACCACTACCCACACAGCACTCAAATTACTGCCTAGGTATAAAAATATATCATTTGTTTGATTAGTGACAATAAATGCGATGAAATCTATGTTTTAAATTCCTTTAGTTCAATATTCAATATAATATGTTGGCTACATTTTAGTCAAATGTTTCGTGAGTGATATTGGATAGTTCTATTTAAAATGATTGCCTGTGCCTTGTTATTAAAAAAAAATGTTTTGTTCCAATTTTAAAATACATTCATTGCCATTGTATAGTTTTATAAAATGCTGTGTATCACGCCGGTGGCACTCTATTGGTAGCACTGGTTTTACTTTACGCTTACATCTCCAAAGGTGGCGCTATTTATTTTTTT
Source organism: Molanna angustata (assembly GCA_963576475.1). Taxonomy (NCBI): domain Eukaryota; kingdom Metazoa; phylum Arthropoda; class Insecta; order Trichoptera; family Molannidae; genus Molanna; species Molanna angustata. The sequence goes on from OY754980.1 coordinate 28,837,819, forward strand.
TTTATGTTGGTATTTTTGAAAATGCAATGTAAAATTTTCAAACCTTCAGCATACTTCAGTTGTGTTTTGTTGTTTGTTGTGACGCGAAACATTTTGATCCTTTAAAATCTTGAAGTAAACCAGATAATAAATATAACACGTGTGATTTTGTAAAATTCTTGTTGTTTTCGGTGTTCATCTACATACACACTATCACGCCATGTGATGGTGATGGTGTTAATCTATTGCCAGCTTTTTGTGTTTTTCGATTATCTTCGCAAGATGGCTGACAAGTTTTGTTGTGTTTTGAATAAATTGTCAAGTGAAATACGGCGAAGTGAAGTTATATAGTTTCCCGAAAATCAGTATTAAATCTTTCTTTGTGGAAAATAAATTTAAAAATCTAATAATCTACAATGCACATTTTATTTAGAACAATGTATTTTATGAATTATTTGGCATGATTTTTGAAAGATTGCAAATAAAATCCATCATAAGTGTTTTTTTTTTAATAAATAATGATTGAAAAATGGTTATTTTTTATTGAAGTTATCCTTGAATCCATTCCTTAAAGCTGGAAACATTAAAAATGGAAATTAAAATTTGCCATGGACCGGTCGCGTATTCATTGCCCCTATAGCGGAGATGCGAGAAACCTTATGATTATCCGGTTACAGCTTCTATGTATTGAGTGACACATCTGAAGTATACTGAAAGTTTACTTCCATATTATCTGTGCTGTGTATATAAAGTCCTCGAGAGTTAATAAAAGCATCTATGGCACACAAAAGTATTAGACTTTTAGTAATCGAGAAAATATAAAGTAATTTGAAGAAAGAATGAGAAGAACAATAAAATTCAGTTATCCACATGCGGTAAAGTAGGTTATATTATCATTCAATAAGCGGGAAAACTTTAAAAAATTGTTTTATTTTTTTTTTTACATAATATTCATTTTACAAAATTTTTATAATACAATAATACACATTGATTGAACAATGCACTATATAATGAATCAAAATAAGAATTATTGATTAAAAATAGTACAAAATACACAATCGATTTGAATAATTCACCTCTCTCCTGTCTAATGTCTAATTATCTTGAATATGTTCTACCATTTTACTTAAATATTTTTCTATTAAAACTATTTGGTACATTTTAATATTGTACTTGATTAATTGATCATTTTGAAATCTATTGTTGATGCTGTTATTTAAACAAAAATAAAAATAATTTTTTATTTTTTTATTTATTATTGTTTATAAATAGTGCATGAATAAAATCTAATTATGTTTTTAATTATAACAAATTATAATATGTATTTCTCTTATAGCAATAAAATTGAATGTTTTTCGACTAGAAATGTTTCCTTAAAAATATAAAGTTATATAATTAAAAAAATAGTGATATCATTTTTAAAACTTTATTATAGTGCAAACGCATATCAATGGAAAAAAATATTACTAAAAAGCAGTTCTTTAAGAAAAAGTTATTTTCCTTGTCAACGCAAAGACATTAAAAATTAATGAATTTTCAACTCTGTGTCATCGAGAATGGATTCTTTAATAACACTTGAAACTTCTCAGCATCTTGCTCAAAATTAAAATTACACTACCATGCGTACATTTATTGATAAATCTATTGACAGATCTTCTAAGACATATTTGTGACATTTCAAATAAGAAATATAGACTGACTTATAATTTGTGCAAGAAGTTCATTTTGTATAAAATTCTACTTTGCATTATTATCATCATCAACATTTATATGTGATGGTTTTATTAACTCATTTTTGTATAATCTATTCATGAAGTAGACAATGGTACAGTATAATTATTAAATGAGATCTTTTATTGATTGTGGTAAGCAAAATATTCAATAGATGTCATCTTTTATATAAAAAAAATACATTGTTCATTTTATAATAATTTGAAATGCATGTCACAGATGTCGCCGAGTTTTATATTTCAAAACAATCTTTTTATTTATGTTTCTTATTATTCTTATGTTATTTTAAGTAGTGTAATTAAATTGTTGAATACTTAGTAATTATTAGAGATTGTGTTATTATAAAATAATATAGTAGTATGTGTTGTAATGGTGATGGTTGGGGGGCATAAAATATGTAGTGGTGGTTGGGTAATGAAGAGTTAGATTAGGAGGAGCATTCCACCAAAGTTGGTTGGTCCTTGAGTTCAGGTGCCGCTGCAAGAGACACGTTCACACACACAGTTAGTTATTGCTTTCGTTTTTACTAATATTAATTTCTCCCTTTTAAACCATTCACCCAACAATTCTCATCATATTCTATTCAAACTACATTGGTCAAATGTAGTGTAACAAGTAATAAATATTCCGGTGAGTGAAAATCCAACCTGTCGATATTTTATTTTCATCAAAAAGAAAATTAATGCAATGAAACATGTTTCAACCAAATATAGGTTATTCCAATAAATATATATAGCACACTAATAAATGAATGTTGTTATAAATAAAAAGTCTTAAGTTGTAGGTTATTTATTGATTATAAAATATCTTTACTTAAATTGTTCACTATTGTATAGATTTACAAGAAATTAATTATGTAACTTCAAAAGAACAAGAAATTTTTTTCGATACCTAAATATTTTATATTATATTTATTTTGTCGAACAAACTGCCAAATAAACTCATAGATTGTCACTAGGTTGTTGTAAAAATTGCCATGTCTATGATAGTCAATTTATAAATCTTTTGTTTTAATAACATACCAGCATATTTTGTCATACAAGTGGCTGATGTATATATTTTGATAAAAATTACTCGCGCAATTTAATCAATTTCCTTTGAATTTGATGTCTTTGCATAATTTGTTTGGATGGATTTTCTCTAGCTTCTGAATTGAATTATTTTAGTTGGTACTATATATCTTACAAAAATAATACATATGATTAAGAGGAATTAAATTTCTTTATACAAATAGAATATGCAAGAAACGTTATATGGAATAGCGTTCAACCCACAATTTGAACTCGCATAATATTTCCTTCGTGCAAAAGCTTCAGGAAATGTTATTCTTGGTGCAACATATATTGTGAATGGTTAGGGGAGGAGATTTTAAAAGAAAGATATTTTTATATGAATTGTAATTGTATGTCTGAACTTAAATAAATATTTTTATTATTATTATCAACATCAAAGCGTGCGTTGAATGATATTCAACAAACACAAACGTTAGAATTTCTTTAATACTACAGACATCCATTATTTTTTTCCGCTCGGATTCTGACTTTTGGCAGTGCAACCATGATTTGCGAATTATCTTTGATTAAACATGTTTACGAGGAATTCAAATTTAATAACTCGTTTAATCTCAGACATAAAAATACATTTCAATTCACAAGTTTCATCTGACATGAAACAATATAAAGATCTTATCAGAAATTTTAAAGCAATTTTTTTTAATATTATTTAAGATAGTACAAATACTGCGAGTGGGGAAATAGAACAACTATGTTTCAACAGATACTATTGAAGTGTGAAAATATTTCGGGCGGTGGGGGATAGAAATATACTCTATTTAACAAAAAGCATTTGTACTGCCGGTTGGGGGGGTGGGGGGGGTAGTAAGCATTTTGCAATCGTTCTTAGGAGGGATAATATATATAATATTTGAGATGTTGTTTAGACAATTGTACCTGTAACAGAGTCGAGGGCCAAGCCTGCTGCGGCAAGTCTATTCCTGGCATAAAATGACAGGAGAGTGACATCATCCCTTACTGACATGTCCTGGTACAGAGGCTTACGGTTCTGGAAGGCTTTGGCTCCTGAATATCTGATACAAGCCAGATGACCACGGCCTGGTAGATATGGTTAAGTAACAACACAGGATAGTATTAAATCAATGAGAAAATTTCACAGTCCATTATATATTATTTACATTACAATATTTTCATAATCCATTAAAAATATTGCTTAACATTACTATTCTACATAACAAAATTATACAGTAAGAAATATATACATATGTAAATTAGTTTGCTTTATAACTATAGAAATTTCGGCAAAAAATATGATTCAAGATTGTCTATGTTTTTACAAAATGTTTTTTTTTTTGAATATCAAGTTTAAAAGCTGAAATGTGAGTGGCATTTGCGATTCTCACTTTTTGTCAAAACATTGAAGTATAAAAAATATCTTTAATAAGAACAATTAAAATAAACTTAGGAATGTAAACACAGCAAAAGATTATCTATATACATTAACCTAAATGAAAAACTACACTAATAAATGTATGAATGATAAACTGAACCAGTATGATCTTAATGAAAAATGGATGATATAGGTAATTACAATGATTGTAATTGGACTGTTGTATTATTTTCTCAATGACATAATGAATTAAGTTGATGTTATTTACAACATTTATTTGAACTTAATGTCATTAAGTCTTTCGAGAACACAAAACATATATTTATACAGGAGAAGGGATTGGCCAGTTTGGATAATATGTTTTGTTTTTGAATATTTGTGATGTTGTTAATGAAGTATTATGAGTTATTGTTATTATAAATTAGAAAAATAAAACAGAAAACCATTTCCATATTTAAATATGGGTTATTATACCTATGAAATATGAAACGCATCAATGATATGATGTATTAAAGTATTGTATTCAAACTTAATACAAACTAATAGTAAGGTATGTGTCGATTTAATCATAAAATAAAATAGGTATATTTGATATTTTCTTTAATCAAAAAGTTCTTGGAATATATATGTTCCGTTTTTCAAAGCACTGTTGTAATCAAATATATTTTAAATTGAACATAATTAAGGATATCTTATGCACAAGAGAAAAAATATGGATTCCATCAAGAATCATCAATGTGACAGGTTGTCACAGCCTTTAACTTCCACATTTGTTATCAAAATAAAAGTTGGCTATATTTTAGGTACTTAAATAAAATTAATTAAATTTGTTAAAAAAAAATAATTATGTGTGACAATTTTTTTTTAAGTAATAGAAAATACATGTCAATTTTTTAAGGATATTTTTAGTACATGGCTCTCGACTTTTATATTATTTGGTATTTCATACCTGTCTTTATATTGTGTTTTTTTTTCAATAATGGAAACCCCTGATTATACTCTGATAAAATGAACTTGAGTATGCTCTGCTTTTGTATATTTGGAGTTCGTATATTTTGTCAGAAATAATCTACATATGAACGCCGAGAGTCATTTAAATTTTAATATCCTAAAATTTGATATAATTTTTGATTAATTTGTAAGTAGTTATACTTATTTAGTTAAACTGTAACTTCTTGTTGTTGATTATGAGTTTTGTGACAATGTTATTTAATAAATAGTGGGTACATCACAATTTGTTTAAAAACATTGTTCTAGTATATAATACCTGTGAACTTCTTAGCAGGATCAGGATACCATGACATGCTGTTGATTTCCCTGGCAACGTTACGTACTGGGAGAAGTATGCGGGAGATGTACTCATCTGATGTTATTCTCGGTGAATAGACGGGTTCGTTGTATCCATATCTGTATATAATATATTAAATATTTCAGTGTCCAATTGATATAGCCAAAAGAAACAAAAAAATAGAAATTATATTGTTTATTGTATTTTATCCCCCCTAGGTTTTTTACAGAACACTTGGGTTCATCGTTACATGGTTCACAATATTATGGTCACAAAAATTGATATAATACATTGAGATAACATGACATCATGGTTTGACAGAGTACAGATATAGCATATTAAAGAGTAAATAAAAATATAAAGAATATAGAGAAACAAAAAATATGTATACAAAATAAGTAATTCGGGAAATAAAGAAAAGAAAATTGAGTGCTAGAAGGATGTAAAGGGTCCCACTAGCACCATGTCCAATAAACAGTTATTTAAGATAAAAGTAAGGTACATAGCATTGAAAAAGCAGAAAGAATACAAGAACAAAGTCAAGGACGACAAACCATGAACTTTGGTGTATTTGACCCATTACAAAATGTGGAGATTAAAAAATATTCATGAATCAATAAGGATATCAATTTCTAAACATGTTTTAATACAAATGGAGATAGGTCCACATTGTTTTTATGTGTACTCTTGTGCCGTAACATTGGAAAGCTTCCAAATCTCTCTAATAATAGAATATGTCTATATTTGAATAATATGTTATTTATTATTGATTGTAAGTATATTGTGACTAACCTGGAAATAGTACTGTATGGTACAACACTCTTACAACGAGGTACAGGACTCTGGACTCTCTGCATCAGGGATATTGTGTCAGCTCGAATCTTTCTCTTCTCGTCTTCCCAATCCTGAGATAATACAAATCAATCAACTTAAGACCGACGTTAATTTGATGCTCAGTACATGTGTACTTTGGTTTAAGATAACTTAACAATGTTTTTCAGTGTTAAAAGTTAATGTTGATTGTAATGTGTATAAATAGTGAAAGTCTATATATGAAACCTACATGTACATAAGTATTCCATTGTAGCAAATTGTTTTGATTATAAGATATACAAGTTATAATTAATTTTTCAGTATTTTAAATGTTCCTAATTTATTTTTAACTATATTTCTTGCAAATAATTAATATTATGGTAAATATTTAATATAGACCTAAAAACAAGTTTCTATACTATAAACTTTCCGATATCTATCCATTCCTGATCCTAACTAAAAACGGATGAAGTCCTACCTACAAAAATAGTGACCTTATTTGGCATCAAACTCATGTGTCAAATGACAATACATCAAACCATTGCATGGAGTATGAGTGATGGACATTTTCAACAAGCAAATTTTTCTTAAAAATCTTGATTAACCAGATGTGACAAATGCTCTATGGTAAGTAATAACAATTATTACCTTATCCTGATTTACAAACACTTCTGCAGTACCTATATTTTAAAGAAGGTACATAACTTACTTTAACAATGTTACCAGAAGGGGAAAGTTCAAGTGTTCAACTTACATAATATAGAATCAATCTTTGTGTTTCATTATATAAATAACATAATCAATAAAAGGATTAAATATAAGTTGTAGTGTAATTGGCTACTGCAACGTCATTATAATGTCAAGTAGAACAATACATAGCTAAGTATTGAGTAGGGTGAATACTATTTTGCATCATATTTTTAAATGAATAACATTAACTTAGTTACAGTTATAAAATAAATCTTTTTAAAATGCCTTAACACCTTTGGCAATGAAAGTGATAGAACTTCATTTATGGACAAAAATTGTTCCAAAATAGTTATAAAATTTCTAGTTGCTTATATAATCAATTTAAAAATAATGAATTTATAAAGATATGTAGTAAAACTCTATTGATTTTGATCGCCAATGCGACTTCCATTAACTGATAACGCTCTTCATTGTCGGAATGGTGAACATCAATGGCAGTGAAAGGAAGTTACGTTGGCCATCAAAATAATCTGATAGACCTATATGATTTTCAAATTAACTGTGGAGTTATATCAAGAAGTATAAGTGAAGCATCATACCTTGGAGACATTTGAGGAGAGAAATTCCTCTGATGCTGAGTAACCCACATGAGGTCTGGACCTGTTCTCGATGCGATCCAACTCCCTGATGACAACCGAGGGACGGACGCGGATTGTGACAACTGAATGGGGCGCCGAGCGAGACATGATCAACCTCCTCTGGCCCATAATGGGGCCCACAGATGGATAGAACGCCGATACCAAATGTACCTGTACAGAACACACAATTTATCTTTTATTTTATCATTCTTGAAAAATATGGTACATTCCTATATATTTATGCATGTGTTATTTGATTTTTGTATTGGTTCTCGGGTAACAAACAGGTACTATGTCAAATATTAATTAAACATGCACCCAATAACAAGTTGCCACATTCTGGAGACTTACAATATTAATCGTCTCACTGATCCAAGCTGAAAATACAATTAAATACTGTGTAATAAATAAAATTGTTTAACTTGTGCCACAAGAATAAGTTACTACTTATTCTTCACAAAGAAATATATTTGTAAAATTATGAAGTGTTATTTGAATTATTTACCTAGAGAAAATTTAGAACTTAGCTTACAAAAAATAAATAGATTACCAAAGATAGTTTTTTTTATAATTTTTTTGCGAAAATTGTAAGAATTTTGCAAATTTGATATGGCCAGGTCTATATTTTTTTAATCTGAAGTTAAAATCACCAACTTAGAGGCTTCACAGCATATATATGTTATGTATATGGATACTCAGAATTCGAGTAGAACATTTAGTGTCTGTGTGTGTGTCTGTCCCCCTTTTATAACTTTTGAATCTGCTTGATTCACAGAGCTTTAAATTTCAAATAGTATAGAAAGAGTTTGGCCTAAACTAGTTGCATGTAACACATGAGATCCAACTGTCAAAAGCGATAGTATGTAAAGTTGAAGAATAAGAATCAAACTATAAATCCATATTATTGAAAATTTTAACACATGTTGGTATGTACCTATGTCAAGATAGGACAGTATGGAGGTCAGTCCTTTGATCCTACCCAGAATATGAAAACAGCATGGTGGTATGTATGTATGTTTGGAGATTAGTATCAAACTATTAAGTCTTCTTAGATATTGTGTGTAGGCTACTGCCATACACTAAATTCAATTGTTAAAATATAAGTAGAAAATCAAATTTTCTAGTTGGTGTGTTTCGGCTTTTTTCGATATTTTTAAAAAAATTGGAAATATAGGCATTTAAACTCATAAATTTATCATAAAAAAAATATTTTTCTTAATAAAAAATGTTTGAGAAACCCTGGAATTTAAAAAAAAAACTTATTTGAGATTTTGTATTTCTCTATGTTTATACCACTTTTCAGCGTTCTAGCTTTTATGGTTTCTGAGATACATGGAAAAATAAACCAAAAATTCAAAAGTTGATAACCCCTGACTGAAACAAAAATTCACCATTCTGAGTATAAAAGTTTTGTAAGCCTATAACTGTTTATATATTTTGAAATTTTGGGATCTGTAAATTGAGCGGATCCAAAGTTATAAGGGGGGGACAGACAGACACACAATACTCACATAAAATGTTGTACTCCGAATTCTGAGTAAATCCATCTATGGGAACATATATGCTGCAAGGCCTCTAGTTGGTGTTATTGGCATGCAAAAAGTCCACTACGCCATACAAAATGTTCCTTCGTACACGCATCTTGGCTTAATAATGTCGATTCATTCAGAGAATTGAATTCTCATGAACGAATCGACAGTTGGAAAACTATATAGGTAGGTACTCAGTATTTTGAATGTTCGTTCCAGTCAGGAGTTATCAATATTTGGATTTTTATTTCATTTTTCCATATACTTATCTCAAAAATCATCAAAGCTTGAATGCTGAGAATTTGGACAATATCTCAAATCAATTTTTATGAAAAAGTTCCAGAGTTTCTAAAACTTTTTTTTATTACAAATTTATATTTTTAACTGCCAATATTTCCATTTTTTTAAATACTGACAAACGCCCAAAGAGTACATACATTATAGTAGGATATCTTAAACTTTTTTTTTAACAATTTTTGTAAAAATTGAATTTGGAGACGACATTGTTTCATACAATTTGTGTGGCAGTATTCCTGTATACATAATATCTACGGGGACACTCAATATTTTGATACTTTATCTTCATACATATCATCTAGCTGTTTACATATTCGGGGTTGGAAAATAGGGTACTGTCCCTCGCCGATCGCAATAATTTTTATATCAATAGATAGATAATCGTGTATGTATTACGGGAAAATAAATTTTATTTGGCGGTCATGCTTTAAAACAATATAAAAAATAAAATAAAATTGCGAGAAATGTATGAAGGAATCTATAGTAAAAATGATTGGTTTCCTGACTCTACTCAAGTTTCTGAAATTCACCACCAGACTTGAACACTAGCGCAATACAATTATATTACAACATAATATTTAAATCATACTCACATTTTAATTTCTTGAAAAATTTATATGACTCATTTTGATAATTAATGCAACTCGCTCACGCGAGTCGCAATAATAACTACATACAAACTTAACCAACCTATTTTACCAAAAGTTTGGTTTGAATAGGTTGGTTAGGTTAGTGTGTAGTCATTATTGCGACTCACGTGAGCGAGTTGCATCATATACCTACTGTATTATTATATTTATACCATGGGTGTGAATGTGGCAAATTGTGATTGTATTATTGTTTAGAATTTGCTTTCAAAACGCTAGTTGTTTGGGAATTTAGCGGTGAGTTTCGGAAATTTAAATTGTTTCAGAAAACCAACAAATTGTAATGGATTCCTCCGTACATTTTTTGGAAATTTATTTATTTTTTTAAAGTCTTACCGCCAAAAGTTTATATTTTTCCCGTAATATATACGCGTTTATCTATCTATTCGTATAAAAATTATTGTGATCGGCCAGGGACATTACTTGTAAACAATTACCGAAAAAATGACTGACCACTACTCTATCCTATCTTCACATACCTACATGTTTTGTATAGAAAACAAATTATCTTAAAATATTGAATAATTTGGATTTAAGGGTTTATATTTTGGTACGTATTCTTCAACTATACCTACATAATATCGACATTTGGATCTCATGTGGTGCATGCAACTAATATTTGTATTTCAGTTCGTTTGTTTTTCGATAATTGTATGAATGTAATGTGTACTATGTGCGTACTATTCTTTTTACAATAAAATAAAAATGACCACGACTTTCCTAATTATATTTCGCCATCACTGCAAAAAATGGTCGGTAGGTATATGTGTAAACCGCTCCCCTCCATGACGAAAATTCTCAAGTCATTTGCCATGAAGATATTATGATACTACCGGAAACTTGACTGTATAATTCTCAAGCCACTTTTTAACATTTCATATATTTCTGCCCAAAAACAATATGATTTTCTCCAACAGAAACGAGAAATAATTTCTCATTCTTGAGTAATGACTGCCTAGATATCAGATTGACTCAATTTTTGTACAGTCAAAGTCCTTTTCCTATGCTACATATATAAGAGAAACGGAACTAATAAATTGGAGAAGACTGGCGGTCGATAGGGAGAGGACTGTAGCGCCAGTGATTATGATGATGAAAGTCCTTTTCCTCATATCATTCGTGTTTGTTTTTGAATAACCTTACAGATAGTTCCTGTTACATGTATTTTTCTTTATTGGGGGAAGGAGTATTACCTACCTATATGTATATACCTTCTAATATTTTAATTATATCAATTTAAGATTAAAATATAATGAATAAGCTTCAGTATCAAGATAGGTTAAAAAGTGACTTAGGTACACCCCCACATCCTAAATGCATATTCACATCATCTCAAAGTACAACAATCTTACATTATTCGAGTGTATGTATAATTTATACCTACGTACATATGTAAACGTCAACCATGACACATAATTCTTACATCTTTACCTCCTTGGTCAACAAATCGGTACTCAACTTTAATGTGTGGTGCATCATATGCACAATGCATATTGCAAATATGACCTTCAAATTCGCGCCAATAAAATTTATGTTCGACAACTGAGCTTACTGAAAACTGTGGGCGAGTAGTATATAATATCCATAGATATTACATACTCGAATCTTTGGTGGCGAAGACATTTGGAATGTTTCGGACATTTTGATATGCACCTGTGGAATCAAATTTAGAATCCACGAAAATACTTAGATTTAAGTTGGTAGATATTTTTATCCAAGATATTTAATAACTTTGGTAGTTAGGTAATTTTAATGCTACATTTTATTACCGAAAATGAGTCATTTTAACTATCATTTCAAGTTTTGAGCCATTTTTATGATCTTTTAAAATTATTACATATAAAACGATAATTTAGCAAAAATATATATTATATCTGACTATAATGAACATGGGTTTTTTGTTTCGCTTTTCGCAATATTATATTGTATGATATATCATTTTGTAAAGTTTTAAAATTTTTATCAAAACTAATAATCTTCCACTCAAATGTTCAATACGATTTATTAACAGCGGTCGTATTGTTAAAAATTTTAGAATTTTATAAGGAATAAATGTGAATTTTCTTCATAAGGAACATGTGAAAAACTCAAAGAAAACGCAGCCGTCGCCTTTCATTTTCCCGGATTTTACAAAAATTCGCGTTTATTTCCCGCCTATTTTTTTATTTAATTTAGATTCTTTGTTTTATTCTTTCTGAAAATCAGAAAATTTAGTCAATACGACCGCTGGGTGTCCCTAATTACGAATTTTATGAATGATATTGCAATTTTCATTGAGAAAACAAATCATTAAAATACTATTTATACCTACAACCAAACGCATTTTTGCCAAGTATCAGCATTCAAGGTGGGATACAAGTTGTCCGCCATATTTATAACACGTTCCAAATATAAATTTAGCTGTCGAATCATCTACGAGGAATTTTCCCGACTTTTCATTGGAGGCAATGATAGTAATGTTGTGTTCGTTTTACAAATGAATTAGATTAGGCTAACTCTCACTTCTGGCACAATGAAATCAAACGTGTTAATAATTTATCTGTGAATAATACTTAATTAATAAATCATGTTCTTAATACCGAAATAGGTACATTTAATTATAAAGATACCTATGTTGTGAATCATAAGCGTAAAATTTTAAAAGTATTGTGATTATACGCGTATTATAAAGTCAAAGATTTCCATATAATATACTATATGGAGTACTTCGTGCAATAAGTGAGTCATGGTAGGTATATCGCGCGTTTGATTTCTTGATTGGCAACATATTGCAGTTTTCCATACATTTCAACACTTTGTAGCTAACTGTTCTCTAAATCTTAACGGACAAAGTGTTTTTTTCGACAAATATTTAAATCCGAAAACTATTCACATTAGTCGTTATTCTCTATAGAAAAACGATGTGGTCTGCCCACCTTGTTGTCAATAGCCCCGCGGAAAAAATCCTCACTTCGATTCATACAAAATTTGCTAACTGCGACATCTAGTATACTATAAAACGTTCATCTTCACCTACTCATTCAACCGACTCTGAATCTGATGGATTGTATGAAAAAATCACCAAACACATCGACGAAAAATTTTCTGACATGAAGCGTGTATTTGAAGAGGAAATTAGACAAATAAAGAAAAACAGTGAATTTATTAGCCAGCAATATGACGATATAATACAAAAGCTAAACAATATGCAAGAACTACAAAAAGAGGTGCATTCCCTTCGCGAGGAGGTAAAAACAAAAAGCACCAGAATAGACAATCTGGAGTCACGGATCGCCATTATGGAGCAAGAATCCCTCTTGGACTGTTTGGAGATAGCAGGAGTGCAGGTGCAAGAGGGAGAACAACTGACCGAAGCAGCCGTGCGAGTAGCAACATCACTAGGCATGCCTCTGCAACTTCAAGACCTGAGACGAGTTATTCGGACACCAGACCGCAGACCCAATACTCCAGACAAACTACATATACAACTATACTCCAGATGTATCAGAGACAATTTACTAACTTATAAATATAAAGCTAAAGAACTAAACAGCGCGACACCCATCTACATCAGTGAAGTACTCACTCCGTACTTCAAATAACTTATGTGGAAAGCCAAAAAAAGGGCTAAAGAGGCCGGTTTTGAATTTGTATGGTTTAAAGAAAACAAATTATTTGCTAGGAAAGGTCCAGGTGAAAGAATTGTACTGATTAAACAAACTTGCGATATAGAAAAAATTGCCTAAAACAAAGAATCCTTCCCAGAACTGGCTTACTTATGCTTCTTAAAATGTCTAAACACATTATATATCATATAATATCTTTTTTTCTGAAAACATATCTTGTGTATCTCTTTTCGTTCATCTATAACAATTTACTGTATTTATTATTATACTTTTCTCTCATATATATCAATTTACTATATTTTTTATTATTTCACTATTTTATCTTACATAAGAAAATAATACAAGAAAGATTCTCATGCTTACGAATAACATCATATATTTCAACAAACCAATATAATCCAAATATCATAAGAAGTATTATTAAAATTGCGCATAAATTTAAGAATAAACCAGATAAAATGCTAGAGATTAATGCACTAAAAATAAAAAATGGACATGCTCGATGAAATTGAAGATAACACTAATACAATATATATAAACAACCCAAATGAATGCTTACATCTAATTAATAATATCAACATCCTTCAACAGAATATAAGAAGTATCAATAAAAATTTTGATGAACTGGTTATACTCCTTCAAAGTCTACCAATTAAAATCGATATAATAATACTGACAGAATGTCGATTAACTAATAGTTTCAGTCCTAAATTTCTTGATGGTTATACATGCCATTCTACATCGTTGCATTATAAACAAAACGATGGCGTTATAGTATATATAAGCAATGAATTAGAAGCACAAATAACAGAACTAAAAATTAATGACACAAACTGTCTACAAATTTCTTTTGGTAAAGAAAACACCCTTCTAGCAATATACAGATCACCAGCAACCCGTAATATAAATACATTTCTTTCAGAAATAGAAAGAGAAATTAATAACCTAAAAATGGTAAAGAATTTATATATTATGGGTGATTTGAACATAGACATATTGCGAAATGGACATCCGCAAAAAGATGAATATATACAAACCTTAGCTCACCTCGGACTAATCAACGACATAAATATCCCTACGAGAATTACTCATAACTCACAAACATGTATTGATCATGTTTTTAAAAAAACGAAAAATTCTACACAATCTTTAGTGTATAAATCAACAATAACAGATCATTACACAACAATTTTGTCAATTAAAGAAAACAGTCCTCTAAAAAAAGACATGAAAAAAGAATATATTAAATATGACATAAATTATGAAGACCTAAAAAATGAATTAAAATTAGAAAATTGGGTACAATTAAAAAACATAGACGATACCAATGACTCATGGGAATATTTCACTAAATATTTACAGAATAAAATACAAAAATTTACTTCTAAAAAAACAATACGACCACCCCATAAAAATAAAAGACTCAAACCATGGATAACACAGAGCATATTAAATAGTATAAGGAAAAGAGACAAACTGCATGAAAAAATTAAAAGAAATCCAATCGATATATATATACCATTGATTTTTATAAAAGATACAGAAACATTTGTACTAATATTATACACAAAGCAAAGGAAACATACTACATAAACAAAATTAATGAATGCAACCAGAACACTAAAAAAATCTGGCAAATACTCAAAGAAATCACACATTCAAAAAAAAATAAGGACTCATTTATTAAAAAAATTAAGATTAATGAAGAAACAATGCTATTCGAAAAGAACCCAGATATGATAGTAAAACATATAAACCATTATTTTGCAAATTGTGGAGAAGAAACTGCAAAAAAAATCATAACACATAAACCACAAAACCAAATCGACAGAATGGTAACAACAGACACAAACTCCGAAATTCGCTCTAAATTTGAATTAAAGGAAATTAAAATTACGGACATAGAAAAAACTATTTCATCACTGAAAACAAACAGTGCACCTGGGAAAGATAATATTTCATCAAAAACACTCAAAATACTACAGCAAGAACTATGTGAACCACTAACACACCTTATAAACTTATCAATAAAAAAAGGAGAATTTCCAAACATACTTAAACAAGGAACAATATTACCGATTCACAAAAATGGTAGTAAGGAAGAAATAAATAACTACAGACCAATAAGTTTACTAAATTCAATGTCAAAAATTTTGGAAAAGGTAATAAAGAAGCAACTGATGAACTATTTAAACAAATATGACATCCTCTCTAAAAACCAATACGGTTTCAGAGAAAATAAAAGTACCTCAGATGCAATTTCGTATGTCACTGACCATATAAAAGAATTAATGGATAAAGGCAACAAGTGTCTTGCAGTTTTTATTGACCTAACCAAAGCTTTTGATACCATTAACCACAATTTGCTCTTCAAAAAGCTTGAAAACATTGGTGTAAAAGATACTTCCCTAAAAATTCTCAAAAATTACATGACATGCAGAAAGCAATGTGTAAAAGTGGGAAAACACATAAGCGAAAACCTAACAATTAACTGTGGTGTGCCTCAGGGAAGTGTATTAGGGCCTATCCTGTTTCTTATATATATGAATGACCTATGCAATATTCCCACAAAAGGACATATCATCAGTTATGCTGATGACACAGTTTTCATCTATTACGAAAAAACTTGGAAAATAGTATACAAAATGGCTGAAACGGAATTGACAGAAGTAAAAAAATGGCTTGACAGGAACTCTCTGGCACTAAATACAAACAAAACAAAATACATTGCATACAGCATAACCTCCCGAAATAAACCTAGTGACGAACATAAACTAAGAATTCATGATTACTGTACCGAAAACTTAAGTGATCAACCAACATGTAACTGCCCGATCATTGAACGAACAGAGAGCATAAAATATCTAGGAATTATATTTGATGAAAACTTGAGATGGGACTATCACATTGACTGCGTGACATCTAAAATGAATAGATTAATATACTTCTTTAAATCAATCAGAAATGTTATTGACCTAAAACATTTGAAAAATATATACTATGCTCTTTGTCATTCAATAATGGAATATGGAATTATTGGATGGGGAAGTGCAACGCCAACAATAATAAAGAAAATAGACATAGCCCAAAAAGCTATTATAAAAGTTATACTTAAGGTACCTATTCGAACGAATACTGAAGAGATTTTTACTAAATTCAAAGTTCCAACAATTACAAAAATATATGCAAAAAATCTGCTAATATACAAGCTAAAAAGAGAAGATCAATATACTAGCTCACAACAATATAAACACACTAGATTAAGTACAACAAATACCTTAAATATACCATATATTAAAACAACTTTTGGACAACGTAGTGTACGATATTTTTCAACAAAACTTTTCAATAGTTTACCAACAAATATTAAAAACATCAGTAATGCAAAAGAATTTAAAAAACTATCACTAAGATGGGTTTATGAAATAGATGAAAAAATCCTTAAGGAAATAATTCTTCCAAATAAAATGTAAATGCACTATTACAAACAACAGAATAGACAATTGAAAAAAAGTGAAACAAATAATTTATTTCCACAATTTTTGGTTGTGTGTGCATGACTCAATATGAAATATTGTATTTAGAAGGAAAGATGCATACGTTTGAATGCGTAGCGTATGTATGTACATGTACTTATATAATATGTAAATGTATCTATAAATAAACAACGTAATAGACAATAACATAAAACTAGCTCACCTTAGCACAGGCTATGCCTAGTGAGGGGGCTAGTAACAAAGATACAAACAAAAAGATATGGCTTCAACTATGTAAGCACCAGTGAAGTGGTAAATTGATATTTATTGAAATGAGATAACTTATATTTACATTATATGTTAACTATGTATGAATAAGCTTATATTATCTTAAGATATTTTGTATCTCATATATACTGTATATTTTTGGATAGAAATAAATAAAAAATAAATAAATAAATAAATAAATATAAAAATCTATGGTAAAAGTATATTATATAATACCTACTAATATTAAAAGTAGATAAGTAGAGTAAATTGGAACGCCAAAAATGGCAAAGATTGTGAAGCAAATAATGATCTTTTTTCTTTAAATTCGGAAGGTGTGAAAATGAATACGCTGAATAAATTGTTGAATCTTTTCTGTATTCGACCATTTCTATTTCATTTTCTTTTTATTTCGAATCTGAGTCTATTTTTAACATTGTTAAGAGACGCAAAGTCGAATACTTTGGCCACATATTGCGTGGTGTTAAAATATGTAATCTCAGGGTTTCGGGGTGGCTTCAAGGTGGTTTAAAAATCTCAGGGTTCGGGATTCCGGATGCGACGTCACAACATTAGGTTGGCGCAAGATTCATAATATGAGGATGGTGTGCTGTGTGATGGTCGCCAACCTCCGTTTGGAGCGGCACAAGAAGAAGAAGAAGAGTTCAAGTGACGTCTTTCAAAAATATTTATAAAAATAGTGCTATTTCAAATACCTACATAAAGACATAGGAAGGTCACACCATGCCTTTGTACGTGTGCAATGGAGAGTAATAGATAAAATGTAACAATGGGTTGGTGTGGTTCAAGCAATTCAAAAGAAAAATTAAATAGACTTGATAAATTTGACTGATTTGTAAGTTATACCTATTCACTTGTTTTTGTGTAGCAATAATTAATATTATATATATATATATATATATATATATATATATATATATATATATATATATATATATATATATATATATATATATATATATATATATATATATATATATATATATATATATATATATATATATATATATATATATATATATATATATATATATATATATATATATATATATATATATATATATATATATATATATATATATATATATATATATATATATATATATATATATATATATATATATATATATATATATATATATATATATATATATATATATATATATATATATATATATATATATATATATATATATATATATATATATATATATATATATATATATATATATATATATATATATATATATATATATATATATATATATATATATATATATATATATATATATATATATATATATATATATATATATATATATATATATATATATATATATATATATATATATATATATATATATATATATATATATATATATATATATATATATCAGTACTGACATGGTTCAAAGATTATCTATATAATCGCACACAAGCTATTAAAACGGCGGAGAAAATATCTGATCATATCACTCTTAAGGCTGGGGTCCCTCAAGGTGGTGTCTTGTCTCCACTTCTATTCTCTATCTTTATAAACTCAATAACTCACAAATTAAAGTGTCAGTACCATCTCTTTGCAGACGATCTTCAACTGTATATTCAATTTAATGTGAATGAGTATGTTGATGCTATTAATATCATGAACGAAGATCTCAGCTTTATCTCATCATGGTCCTCCCAGAACGGTCTTCTTGTCAACCCGTCTAAATCTCAGGCTATTATCATTGGTAGTCCCCGATTGCTGTCTAAACTTAAAAATTCACCTCTCCCATCTCTTCAAATTAACAATCAACACATACCCTTCTCAAAAATGGTGAAAAATCTTGGTATTCTTTTTGATGAAGATCTTTCGTGGCATGGACAGATTTCTCATGTCAGTAAAACTCTGTTTTATAATATCCATTCTCTCAATAGATTGAAGAACTTTCTTCCAATACATTGTAAAATTACATTAGCTCAATCCTTACTTCTTCCATTGCTTGATTACGGTGATGTGTGTTATCTGGATGCCAATCAAGAATTATTAAATAAACTGGAACGATTACAGAATGTCTGTATACGGTTCATTTACAATCTTAAAAAATATGATCATGTTTCGACTTGTAGAAATATACTTCGTTGGCCAAAGATACGAGATCGTCGTAACATTCACATTCTGTCACTACTTTATAAGACTATTTATGATCCCTATTCACCACAATATTTAAAAAATAACGTCGTTTTCTTGTCAAGTCACGGCCTATCCCTTCGATCTGCTGAACGTACTACACTAGCTATCCCCATTCACAATACAGAAGTTTTCAGCTCCTCTTTTCAAGTACAATCAGCTAGACTATGGAATGGCCTAAGTGATGAAGTAACGTCATCTCAATCCATTCAAATATTTAAAGGTAAATTAAAAAAAACTTTATTTGTCAAATAGTTCCTAAATTCCTTCTATATCCTTCCGTAACCTCCTTTTCCTCATTGCTATGATCAGTGTTATTTTTATTATTCTTTTATTTTTAAAACTCTCTTTTAATTTTTTTCTCTTTGTAATTTTTTTTTTTTTTTTTATATTTCTTACTCTTTTATGTTATTTTTTATCAATTTATTTCTCACTTAATTAGTACTGTACCAATTTAACTAAGAGACTTCACGTTGCTCGGGTTGGTTGGAAGAAATTGCCTTATGGCAATAAACCTGCCTTTGTACACATGTACATAAATTATATAAATAAATAAATAAATAAATATATATATATATATATATATATATATATATATATATATATATATATATATATATATATATATAATATTTTGTTTCTTTTGTTTTTAAATGTATCCATTACACATGAGTGCTTGCAATCTGGTAAAGGGAAATATGTTTTTATTATTGTGTATCTTTTTCTGTATTTTTTAATTGTGTTTTTTAATATATGTATTATTAATTAAATAAATAAAAAAAAAATCTTTAGAAAATGTGATTATTTTATGAAATTTAATCGAAGTGAAAGATCGATTAGCGATTAGTCGCTAATCCTGTTTCGTCCGATTTTATTTAATTACCTTATCCAACTGTCGATTCGTTCATGAGAATTCAATTCTGTGAATGAATCGACATTATTAAGCCAAGATGCGTGTACGAAGGAACATTTTTTATGGTGTAGTGGACTTTTTGCATGCTAATAACACCAACTAGAGGCCTCGCAGCATATATGTTCCCATACATGGATTTACTCAGAATTCGGAGTAGAACATTTAATGTCAGTTTTGTGTGGCTGTGTGTGAGTCTGTGTGTCTGTCTGTCCCCCCCTTATAACTTTTGATCCGCTCAATTTACAGAGCCCAAAATTTCAAAATGAATAAACACTTATAAGCCTACAAAACTTTTATACTCAGAATGGTGAATTTTCGTTTCAGTCAAGGGTTATCAACTTTTGAATTTTTGGTTTATTTTTCCATATATCTCAGAAACCATCAAAGTAAGAACGCTGAAAATTGGTATAAACATAGACAAATACAAAATCTCAAATTAGTTTTTTTTTTAAATCCAGGGTTTCTCAAACATTTTTTATTAAGAAAAATATTTTTTTTTTATGATAAATTTATGAGTTTAACTGCCTATATTTCCAATTTTTTTAGAAATATCGAAAAAAGCCGAAACACCCCAACTAGATAATTTAATTTTCTATAAAAAATATCAGAATTGTATTAGCACATCTCAATTTTTTTTAACAATTTTTATAAAAATTGAATTTAGTGACGATATTGCTTCATACATTTTGTATGTCAGTAGCCTACACACAATATCTAAGAAGACTTAATAGTTTTATACTAATCTCCAAACATACATACATACATACCATCTGACTGACCTCCATACTATCCTATCTTGACATACATATCTAGGTACATGTGTTGTATAGAAAACCAAATATCTTAAAATATTTAATATTTTGTATTTATGGGTTTATAGTTTGGTACTTATTCTTTAACTATACATACTATCGCTATCGACAGTTGGATCTCATGTGTTACATGCAACTCGTTTTAAATGTATTCATAGTTAGTTTATTAAAATAAACAAATAAGTTGCTAACATGGGATATTAAACATATTTTTAAACCCATAACCCTTAAACCCATTTAAACTTATTTTCAGAATTTAGTATTTACCTCACGCATGCTTGAACCAATGGTTCAAATTAGTATCATAACTTCATGGTTCAAATAGTGCACAATAGTATTTTTAAATTATTTACATAAGTATTTTTAAATTAAACAATTTTTATTTTGTTGTAGTAAAGTTTTATTATTTTTGATTTTTTTGAAAATTTATATTACTGACTACCGATTTCGAAGGGAACGGAGACACTTTTAAATTTAGCCCGCCACGCCATAAATATGGCCTTGTTGCTTGTTAATGACTTTTTTAAGGCCCTTGAATACCCTGGGCATACAGATTTACACAAAAATGCACACTAAATAACCTTATAGTGTATAAAACACGAAAAAATATTGTACATCACCTAATCTGTGATATATAATATTTTTTCGTGAAGAAAAAGTAAAATTTAGATATTTTATTTAAATAGCAAAAATAGTAGGTAATTGATATATTAAAATAATAAAAAAAACTCGGTAGATATTCAAATTCTCTTACGATTGAAGTAAAAATCTACTTCATAGGCCTTGTAGTTTTTTTAATTGCTCTCAATAAAAAGTGGTTTTACTAAAAAAGTATATTAAAAAAATTAAAATAAAAAAAAAACATGCAACTATATAGCCTACTATAGCCTCTTAAAAAAATTTGCAGTATTTCGTGCATTGAAATAAAATAATGAGTTTGAATATCTTCGATAATATTATATTAACATACCTAATACTGAAATAAAAATATTTATTCAACACAATATTGGCTCAGAGCCATCAGAAATGTGGTGTTATTATGTAACTTGAGTGCATTTATTTTACACATTGATATATTATCACGATAAAATTATAATGGCGCAAATCATGTTTATTTGAAATTAGAACAACATAATACTTAATTAAATTCGTAATAACATGAAGCCAATTTTCAAGAATTCTAATATGTATATACTTTATAAACTTTCTTGTAGGTATTTGTGTTAAAACAGTGATCGACAAAACGCAGCTCGCGATCCACATGTCGCTCTTTGGCCCCTTGAGTTCTTCCATTCTTCGTTTTATTTACGCGAAATCAAATCTTCCATTCTAAATATTTACGCTGAAAATCATTTTCAAGATAAAATTTGCTTAAGAGGTCATATAAATTTTAAAATCGCATTTTGTAATCAAATTTCTCAAATATGTTAAATAAGATGGGTTCCAACTGTCGATTTGTTCAAGAGAATTTATTTCTCTAAACATATCGACAAAGTATCAAGCCAAGATACGCGAGATTTGTACACACAGGTCTATATTTTTCACGGTTTTTCCAACTTTGAAGTCAAAAAACATCAACTTACAGGCTTTGCAGCATATATGCTAATGTTCCATATATGGATTCACTCAAAATTCGAGGTAGAACATTTAAAGTGTCTGTGTGTGTGTCCACCCCCCAAATTTTGAATTTTGTTTCAGTCAGGGATTATTAACTTTTGTATTTTAAATTTAATTTTCCATATATCTCAAAAACCATATAAGCTAGAACCCTGTAAATTATTTTTCAAAAAAAGAATTACCAAACATTTATTATATGAAAAACATTTTTTTATTATAAACTAGTGAACCCCCGGCAAACTTCGAATTACCTGTATAATTAAAAATCGTCCTCCATAACCACCCGTCGCTTCAGACTCTTCAATACCTCCCATCCCTTCAGTTACTCCCGTCCCTTCAGTTACTCCCGTCCCTTCAGTTTATCCCGTCCATTCAGTTACTCCCGTCCCTTCACTTACTCCCGTCCCTTCAGTTTATCCCGTCCCTTCAGTTTATCCCGTCCCTTCAGTTACTCCCGTCCCTTCACTTACTCCCGTCCCTTCAGTTACTCCCGTCCCTTCAGTTACTCCCGCCCCTTCAGCTACACCCGTCCCTTCAGTTACTCCGGTCCCTTCAGTTACTCCCGTCCCTTTAGTTACTCCCGTCCCTTCAGTTACTCCCGTCTTTTCAGTTACTCCCGTTCCTTCAGTTACTCCCGTCCCTTCAGTTAATCCCGTCCCTTCAGTTACTCCCGTCCCTTCACTTACTCCCGTCCCTTCAGTTAATCCCGTCCCTTCAGTTACTCCCGTCCCTTCAGTTTCTCCCGTCCCTTCAGTTACTCCCGTCCCTTCAGTTACTCCCGTCCCTTCAGTTACTCCCGTCCCTTCAGTTACTCCCGTCCCTTCAGTTACTCCCGTCCCTTCAGTTACTCCCGTCCCTTCAGTTACTCCCGTCCCTTCAGTTACTCCCGTCCCTTCAGTTACTCCCGTCCCTTCAGTTACTCCCGTCCCTTCAGTTACTCCCGTCCCTTCAGTTACTCCCGTCCCTTCAGTTACTCCCGTCCCTTCAGTTACTCCCGTCCCTTCAGTTACTCCCGTCCCTTCAGTTACTCCCGTCCCTTCAGTTACTCCCGTCCCTTCAGTTACTCCCGTCCCTTCAGTTACTCCCGTCCCTTCAGTTACTCCCGTCCCTTCAGTTACTCCCGTCCCTTCAGTTACTCCCGTCCCTTCAGTTACTCCCGTCCCTTCAGTTACTCCCGTCCCTTCAGTTACTCCCGTCCCTTCAGTTACTCCCGTCCCTTCAGTTATTCCCGTCCCTTCAGTAGGTCCCGGTCATACGCTCGACAATTCACCAAAGTTTCATTGCAATCGGATGAACGGTTCTCAGGATAGTCCACCTTCATAGGTAAAATGACCTGATACCCGATGAAGAAGAAGAAAAAGAAAATTTTTTAAATCCAGAAACCATCCCGGGCATACGTTCGATAATTCACCAAAGTTTCATTGCAATCGGATGAACGGTTCTCAGGATAGTCCACCTTCATAGGTAAAATGACCTGATACCCGATGAAGAAGAAGACGAAGAAAAATTTTTAAATCCAGAAATCATCCCGGGCATACGTTCGATAATCCACCAAAGTTTCATTGCAATCGGATGAAGGGTTCCCAGGATAGTCCATCTTCATAGGTAAAATGACCTAATACTCGATGAAGAAGAAGAAGAAGAAAAAAATTTTTGATCCAGAAACCATCCCTGGTATACTCTCGACAGTTCACCAAAGTTTCATCGCAATCGGATGAGCGGTTTAGGAGCGCATTCAACACATACATAGATACATAGATACATACATAGATACATACAAACATTCAAATTTATAATATAGATATGTGTTTAACTACCTATATTTCCAAAGTTTTTATAGGTATCGAAAAAAAGCCGAAATATCCCAATTAGATAATTTAATTTGCTTTAAAAAAAATAAGCATTGTAGTAGTATAACTAAAACTTTTGTAACAATTTTGATAAAAATTGAATTCAGTGACGACATTGTTTTATACAATTTTTAAGGCAGTAAACACTACACAATATCTCACTCAACAGTTTGATACCTACTTAATCTACAAACATACATCATGCTGTTTTCATATTCTGGTTAGGAAAAACAGACTGACCTCCATACAATCCTATCCTGACATATATACCTACATGTTTTATATAGAAAACAAAATATCTTAAAATATTTATTAATTTTTGTTGGTACGTATTCTTTAATTATGCATACTATCTCCATCCACAGTTGGATCTCATGTGTTACATGCATCTAGTTCTAAAAAAAATACCAATAGTATATTTTCAACATCTCTCAAGTGAAAATTTCTTTAAGAAATACCATAAGTATTTTCCATATTAATAACATTAGTTGTTCTTTAAAAAATAACATTAGTATTTTCAACATTTCTCTATTGAATTTTAGTCACACAATTAACATAAATTCCCCTGAAACAATTGTTAAAAATATCATTATTTGCAGCATTCGTAAAAATTACTCCAAAGCTATATTTCGCAGAGAAATTAATCTTGTGAATTTTTTTTTCAGTTCAAGTCAGGTTTGTTATTAAAATGCAAAAAAAAAATCATCAAATTCTGGTTTCATGGTAATTTAAATTACCTACGTGTAAACCCTTTTTATTGCACGTGATTGTTACCCACTAACACGTAACTTGTGTTTTAATATATTATCATGTTTTCATTCACTAGATTATAATATAATTATGCTCTCTCTTTAGTTTCTCGATTTAACGTTATATGCTCTCTTAAGTAAATTGATATCTTCCTATCTATTTAGTTGAAGTTAAAAAATTCTCGCTGAGATTTAAATCGTTGTATAGGTAACATAAAAGATCAAAAACATAAATGCTTGTGCTATGTGTTCGAAATCGGTCGGGGCTAGATTCGAACTCTCGATGTCTGGATTACAAATGTTGAATGTGTAGGTCGAGGAATGACATCGTAAAAAAAACTTATACTCTCAATGACACCGCGTTACAGAATATGTAAAAACTTTTTTGACTAGTTTAATGAATCTATATCTATATTCAAAATATCTATATTCAAAAAGGAAAATTTGTGTCATGGAAAATTCAAAAAAGATCACAGATGCAGCCTCTTAGGACCTGGGTATGGCAGATTTTTAATGGATGATTTTTAAAACGACATTCTTTTGAAATCAAAATTATACTATATACTTCATAATATGTTTTTTCAACATTTATATTTTTTATATTTTGTTACATCTTTCTTTATCTCTAAGCACGTCTATTTTTTCTTTGTAACTTCTCTATGGCAAATACTGTGATGACACACATAGTTTATCTTTATGTATAAAACAAAAATGTATAAGAATGTGTGATCTGTAATTGTTTTTTCTCATAGTAAATAAATAAACTTCATTGTAATAGTCACTTTTTTTAAAGTCGGATAAATAATGAAGTGCACCCATTGTACCTATGGTGGATCCGGGCTAGCTGTGGCCAGAATACCAAGTGTCAGAAAGTTTTATAATAATATAGTCAAAGAATAAAAAAAATGATCTCACCTTTCCATAAGTAGGAAAGTACCTCAGTGGTACCGCCTTCTCTCGCCACGTTGTTTTGTCACCATCATTGTGAAGATAACATTCCAGGTGTATGATGTACAGTACAGGAGACAGGCGGCAGATCCGTCCAGTTTGAGGAGTCACGTGGAAAGAACAGATTTAGAAATCAGCTTATAAATAATTTATAAAATACGATACATACCTCGTGTGTTTATTTCTTAACCATGAAATTATTTTTATTCGTGTCTATTAAAATAGCAAGCAATAGTAAATGTTTTACTTAAATTATTTGTATGTTGATAATTTTATAGATTTATCGTAGCATATTTCTTCACGAGACTTTTTTTATTAGATATCTATTGTAAATAAAAAGTTTTTATAGAGGAATCGATTTATTTTTCGAAATCAGTAGATATTGTACCTAAAAATGTTTTATATAAGTAGATATTTACTTTTGTCTCAATCGGCATTCCGGACATTTTTTAACTAATTTATTTTATTCGATAAAATTTCTTTTGAATCTATGTATGCATGTATATTAGATAACATGTAAATAAATAAAGAAATAATATTAAATATTTTATCAAAATTTCATGAAATATTCACCAAGTGATATCTTCAAATATTTTTTATTGCTTCGCTACTTTGTAAGAACTCGATTTGGTTTTATATATTTTTTTTATTTTACACTTATGTATGATTTGTTTTTGGTTAAGTAATTGGTTTTATTATTTCTAATATTACCTTTTTACTGGGATTTATGGGATTGAGAAATAATGACATTTAACTAAAATTATTTCAACCATAGGTTTCAATACAACATAGGTACTAGTATATAAGCATAGATTTTCATATAATATACTAGATGTCACAGTTAGCAAATTTTGTATGAATCGAAGTGAGGATTTTTTCCGCGGGACATTTGACAACAAGGTTGGCAGACCACATCGTTTTTCTATAGAGAATAACGACTAATGTGAAATGTTTTCGGATTAATTTGTCGAAAAAACACTTTGTTCATTAAGATTTAGAGATCAGTTAGCTAGGAAGTGTTGATATGTATGAAAAACTGCAATATGTTGCCAACCAAGACGTCAAACTCGCGATATACTATGACTCACTCCATCTAGTATATTATATGGAAATCTTTGTACATTAATTGTTAATGAATAAATTATAAAATAATTTATTCTGCATTGTGTCTGTAGTTTCTACTGATTTTTGAAACTCAAAAGTCATCCATTTATATCTGTAGTTGTCTATAATGCTTTTTTGACACAATTTTTAGCAAGACAAAGGTTCATAATTAATAACTATAAAATATTATCTAATATGTTGAAATATTGCTTGCATATAAATATATGATTTGTTTGTGAATATGAACTTTTTTAATGTAATCTAATATTTTCAAGTAATATTATGTTTACCTCGGCTGTAGGATGAAACTTTATCTATTGCAGAAACACATTATATTGTGATGTTGTATTTTCATCCTGCAACTGATGGTATGGCCTAACAGCGGAGACTTATAATTGGCTGTTTTGAAAAATAAACAGAAATTCATAGCTGTTAGTCTCCCAAAAAATTGAAAATAAAAAAAAAATAAAAATAAAAAAAAATTGTATTACTTTCTAATATTTTATCATATTTATAACTATTAAATCAAATTATCAAATGTCTCAAATATGGACTGCAAAATGTTAAAAAAAAATACTGACCCAATAGACGCCAGCATTTTCATAATTTTAGAACTCGTGAGAATTTTGTTATTTTAAATGTGGGTCAATCCTTGACATCAAAAATAATATAGGTACTCAATTCTAGATATACACTTGTTTTGTCTTTTTAGCCCTTTCGCTGTTATTTTAAAATTCGACTTGATCCATGGTTAAAAAATGTTTTTAAACTTTAACTAAGCATTTATTATAGGTACATAATTTTATGTATATATTTTAATCTAAACATGAATTTGCAAACTTCTTTGAAAAAAAACATAAAGTTTGTTTCTTTGATTCGTGTTTATGCTTTTTCACGAACACGATGAAAATGACTTTATTTTGTAATTTGATTCAGAAAATAATTGTTGTTCATTAAAGATTGATGATAGTTAAGATTCAACAGATTATAAAGGTCGGTGCCACACCGTGTAGAGTGAACCTCGTTAAATGGGAGTACCTATCTGAAGATGACATCCTATGTGACTGCGGCGCAACTCATGATGAAGGATGCACCCTTGAAGACCTGGGGGGCAAGTCTGGTCCGACCGGCGAAATCAAAACCCTAGTGATTACCCATATCATGGATATAATTATCATATGGAGTTCTATGACATCTAAAGATATTGTAGAACTCCATAATATATGATAATTATATACATGATATGGGTAATCACTAGGGTTTTGATTTCACAGGTAGGACCAGCCTTGCCCCCCAGATTATGGCAAGACGATGGTAGTCGCCGCATATTGGAGTGGCAGGGTTTAAACCAGCCGTTACGTTAACTAACTAACTTAATATAAACCCAATAAGAGGAAAATGTTTTTGATGTTGCAATAAAATGTTTTTATATCATGTTTATCATTCAAAAAATCAATACACTGCTCTTCGTTGATGCCATCTTTTGAGATGATTCAAAAAATATTACTAACATACATAGGTGTTTCATTTTCTTAAATTCATACAACTTCTGCTTTTATCACAATCTGACTCCTCTTTTAAAACTGTACTCTTAATCTTTTAATATTTTTTTCGGAGATCAGTCTCTATACCTCGGATCCTTATCTTACATATTTTCTTCACCATTTGTTTATTTACTTACTTATTTTTCCATTCCATTCAAAACATGCTGCGTTTTCGCTTTATTTTTATATTCTCAATCATGTAATACCTAAATTTACTTTAAGCTACATTCGTTTCTGCTTAAAATCTGCTTAGAACATTAGAAAAACTATAACGTTGTGTATGAGAATACATTAAACTATTTTCAATGTTTTTATCGTATCGTTAAATTTAGAAACGAAAAACAATTATTTTCATCTTTTGTGCATATGATACAACAAAAAATAAAATATTTTGTCTGCAAATTGATGTGATTTCAAACGAATGAAAAAGCATAAACACACTATTAAAAAGGTCGAATTATATTATGATAGCTGTTAATAATAATGGGATGTGGGTATTAGTGTAAAGAGATTAATAAATCAATTACTTGATTAGATGGCTCTTGTTTTGTGTTTCAGTTTGTTTCTTGCCAGATAACTATAATAAATGATAAATAAAACACCAGTTTTTTTAGTAAGTTTCCATTCTGACTTTATTAGAAAACTAAACAAATTAAAAACAATATAAAAGCATATATATTTTTCGCAGGAATTTATATTTTAATATCTAAGAAAAATATTATAAATAGTATAAAATTTATTGTATAAAAATATTAAAGCAGTTTTCTAATTCTAAGTTAATTACCGTTTCATACAAGTCTTTAAAGCTCCAATTTTTTTTTGTATACCCTTATATTATAGTTAGGTTTTATATAATTAAAAAGTATGTATTAAAACTAATATTAATACAGCACCCATAAAGTCTTCTCATTGAAAAATGCAATGTAATAAAATATGAATTTATCTCGAAGAAAATAACAATGGTACTAAAAAAATCGCTGGCTTAAAAAAATTACATGATATGGGATTTAAGAAGATCTTATGTTTTTTCCTGATTTTCTCATTTAAAATTGTAATAATTTGGGAGATTTTGTAATCATTTGTGATATTTTGAAATCATTTGAGATATTTTGCAATCATAAGTGATATCACGATACATTAATGGAGGTTTTGTGTTTGATAAAGGGTGCTGTTTCTTTTTTTTGTCGCATCTTAGGTACATGCTTTACCATAAATTATAACTAGTAATAAAATTTCGTATTTTTACTACAACTCACATTAACCGCATCGCGCTCTCTGTCCAATTGTTGCCATAGATTTTAATTATTTCAAGAGACATTTCCCGACTGGATTTGTATTTAGATTTTGAGGTTATCTATATTGAGTCCGGATGGATAATTTATGGACTCTCAAATATGCTTGAGTTAAATAGCAAATGTGTGTATGTCGGATTCAATGGTGAGAATGGTGGAAATATATTGGGCTTTTTAAACTCTGTAGGAGTAATGGCGGTAAGAGGTTCCATATGGGAGGCGTCCAGAGGATGTTGAGCTGTAACTGGAGTGGTAGCTTCCAGGTCCGTCGCCGGAGCTCGAAGACCTCTCAGTGGAGTAGCTGTAGTTGGATCCTGGTACCGTTCCGCTGCGGCGCTCAGTTGTGTTGGAGTAAGAAGATGTCCTCGGAGCGCCAGCACCGGACGAAGAAGTCGAGTTTAGGTTGCTGGAGTAGGAGTAGGAGTACTGCTCTTCTGCACGACGTGGTGTTCCCGGTGTGTCCAGTACCACATAGTGCCTGGGCGTCTGTAACACCAGGCCACATTCCCTTATTATACTCACTCAACCCTTCATTCCACATGTTATTTTACCAAACCCTCGACTCATGCTAAATCTACAACCCCTCTATTAAAGAGGCACTACAATTTATATACATTTATGACTGTCTGTGTGTGTGTGTGTGTGTACTTATGGGGTATAACAATTATAATCTAACCCAATAATTGAGACAGAAAATTCTGACATGGAGCTTACAGTTCCAAAATGTTAAAAAGTCTTTTACCAGCGAAGGTAAAATAAATTTATTATTATTTTCATTGTATGTATCGATACATGCTCATATTCCCTAAATAAAATTTCTAAACTAAGCAAATATGCTGGTGAACGAAATCGGTCATGGCTGGATCCATTTAAATCCCCTTTTTATCAATTGAACAAATACATTCTTTTTTAAACTGTACATGAACTTTACGTAATTTTTTTAATGAATAAGGCTTACATCAATATAGTGCCTAGATATTCAATACTTTTGACTCGACTCAATTTAACTCAATTCGTTAGTACATTTTCGGGAAAAGTGTACCTACTCATCACGATTTTTGCGTTTTTTTTTTCAATTTATATTAATGAGTAATTAAGTAAACAATGTTTGAAATGGACACATTCTAGAGATATGAAATAAATTTATATGATTAATAAAATAAATTAATAAGAAAAATATTTATATCAAACAAAAAAAAACTCAAATAACAACAAATTTGTTATTCGAAACTATTGTTATATTCTAACTGAATTAACTTTTCTTTTTTTTAATATTCTCAAAATATTTATAAATAATATCTTTAATATTTATTTTTCGGTCAGCAGGGAAATTAAGTATTTACAGATTTTAAAAAATATATATAATCTCTTATATTCAATAGCTTTTAATTCACTGAATTGCAAATGTGACTTCACATAAAAAAATATAGTAGGTACAGTAAGTATTTTTGAAATATATTATAGTCAATCTTTTGCAGTAGTAAAATATATGTAATTTATACTATTTAGTTATAAAAAATACTATAAACAAGCATCCGAAAGCTGTTTGTTGATATGATGAAATAATCAAATCATATATTTTCAAATAAACACAAAATTTACACTATTTTGTCGTCAGTAATATAGTTGTACCTATTTATAGTTTGTTATGAAAGTTTTGTTTACCACATTAATTAATGACATTAATTTCAGAATATTTGTTTGCACAATTCGGTCAAGGCGAGGATCGTTTTAAATTGTATCCCGTAACAATAAAAAAACTACAAAGTTTTATTTACACAAAAAAATCGCGAGTGAATATTACGATATTTTTTATAATATAGTCATATTTTATATGCTTTAAATATTTCCTATAACAAATTATTATTTATTTATCTTGCATAGGTAGATAATATATTTTATACATTTCTTCCAACCAGCCAGAATACAAAGTATCTGAGACAGTATAATATGTACAACTGAAAAAAGATTAATGTTTGTTTTTTAATTAATCGCTTCAATATACTGAATGTATACCTATACTCATTTAAAATATACACAGTTGAACCAGCTTTCTAGATAACAACTAAAACTGAACATATTTTTAATATCTAAGATATTCCGAAAATTCAACCGTTGTTCGTTTGATTTTTGTTGGTAAAAATGATTTTTTTATGATTTACATTATAATCATAAAAAAATATAAGTTTCAATAAACTCAAAAAATAATTCATCGATTAGGAAAAAATATTTAACTAGGTATTTCTTATAGTGTGCTTTTGTGTTCCCATTGATCATATTGCAATATCATTTTAGATTAAGGATTATTGGCATCGTGAAGTCAATATATTATATGTACCTTCCTACCTAAGTTCGATAGATATTTTGAACTGTAAATTATAATCGAGACCTATTTGCGTATATTTCTACGAAGTCTGACGAGGTCATAGAACTATTCCTATTTCTAGATATTGAGTCGAGGGTTTGTAGAATTTTCTTTTGTTTTTCTTATTGGCATGCCTTACGTACACGTAGGCGAACATCGCAATATGAATATATCTTTTTTCTATGGCAATAAGACATAATATTATAAAAGGTAGTTTACATCTGTTTATATAAACTGACATCTATTGATGCCGTTTGGAAACAATTCAATTACAACTTCCGGTTCCTAACCCTTTGACGACGTGTGGGTGATCAGGATCAAATCAATCGAATTCCGGTGGAGTTTTTTTGTTTATCTATTAACAGAGGTGTCCGTGTGATATAATATATATTTTTTTAAATTGGTGTTTGGCGCGGGTGTCAATTTTATTGGCAAGTATATTATTATTTAGACTAGCAACAGAATAGTTTTTTTACAACCAAACTGAAACACAATAACAAGTTTTAAAAGAAATGGGGGGGGGGGAAATGGGTGGAATGGGAAATTTTGAGTGTGGTGGAGAATCCGCCCCGTCGTTAAAGGGTTAGTTACCAGAAGGTAAATTCGATTTAAAGTTGATTTTCCAGCTAAGCGACTTTTCACAAACATGCAAACATAATAACTCAAGGAAATAGTATATAAATCAATACGAGAAAATCTTTGTTGGTATTTTGTAACTTTAACACTACTTACCGTTGTTATTTAAAAATAATCAAAGGGCTGAAATATAAAATAATAATTGCTGTCTTATAATATCTATGTCTGCACTTTCAATATCATTTTTCTTTAAATGTTGACGTAACTGAAATTAGGGTTTTAATATAATATATTATATCCCTCAATATCAATCGATCGATAACATAATGATTCATCCCGATGTATTCAGTATAATAATTTAATAATATTTACTACACAATTGTAAGTTAAAAAGTAATAAATTATCTTAAGTGATTTTTGATTTTAAGTACCTACTATTGACTCAGTACATTTTGTGAAAAAAACATTGTTTTTAAAGAACAAAATATAATATTTTTTATCAATATACATAGATATGTGGAACAGCAATTATCAGTATAAAATGGGTAACAAACCGTTATTAACTTCAAATCTATACGAAGTAAAATAAAAATAAGATAATATTAATAGTAAAAGGAAGTATAGAATTAGAAATAAAATATGCATTTTGAATACAAAAGTTTTTATTGAAAAAAATCATCCTCAATCGTTTAAAACTTTGTGCTACGACAAAATAATACCAGTAAAATTTGTAAATAGTATAATATATAATACAAAACTTTGCGTGTTACTAACAAAAAATAAAACATTACAAAGCTAAAAAGATCACACGTTTCAATGTAGAATACCTTTGTGTCCCATTGATAAAATACTGACTTATTCGAGAAATAATAAAAAAGCGGTTGCAATAAAAAAATAAAACGAAATAAAATATTTAGTAAAAATGGAAAAAGCGAGATCCAATGAGGTAAAGCGTTAATGTGTTCGTTCGTTCGCGTTTATTATTCGTTCCGGGTTGCCTTATAATTATAAAAAGCTAAGGTTTACTACTAAAGCATAATCAAAATATATACAATTTTTTACTAATAAGACGTTTTACTAATAAGCATGTTCAAGCTATATACAATATTCATAGTAAATGTGTACAATGCAAGCATTGATAATAATGTATAGTAATGTGAAAGGATATCATGTAATTATTAGTACTGTATAGTATGGTGCGACGCGTGATACAATTGTATAAGTTAGATAAAAAAGGTACTGGAATTGTAAATCGAAAAAATGAATCGATTAATTAGATAATTATGTTGAATAAGCGTGCATTGTTTGAAATAATTTTTATTCAAAGCTTTCAGTGCGTATAGGTAACTTCATTTTTTTTATATTTTTTATTTTGTTCACAGCCTTTGACAGTTATCAATAGGAAGCGTAGTTGCTGTAGAAAACCCTAGTTTTGGGGTCATGAGGTCTCGTAGTCCTGTGCAACCTCGGAAGGACAAAGTCCATGTGTTGCTTGTCCGTCAGCGCAGACGTCTCTCCGCCAGCTTCGAGGATAAGATCTTGCTTCTTGACCGCAATCAGAACTTTTTCCCTCGTAAGTTCTCTGGGTGAAATGTACGGCTTGATAGGCTGGCTGAGGACGTATTGGCTAGGCTTGATGCTGGCCCTTCCTTCGGGGCTGAGAATGTGGACTTGCTGGCGAGGCATTACGGGCTGTCGTTTACCGAAGGCGGTGATGGGGTCAGCCACGAGGCTGGGACGAGGCACGAAGGGGACCTTCTCCCAGTCCACTAGGGCGCTCCTCTGCAATGGCCAGAACAATTCCCACGTTACCCAATGTTGCGAGATGGACGTGAGAATGAACGCAATCGAGATTAGCCGTAGACAGATCGTATTGTATAATTTGATTTGACAAATTCACAAGTTCCTTCATTGAACAGAAAATATAGCCTCAGGTTCTATTTGCAACTTGACTAAAATTGACGTTTTTTTGTATTCCCGAAACTGGTCGCAAGTAGAACACACACATGGGGTCGGAATATAGACATGGGGTCGATTAACAATTATTTGCAGAATTTCTCGTTGATTTGCAGATAGCTTGGATGTATATACAAAATTGTTTTACCTACTCCCATTTTATTACAAATCATCAAGATTAAATAAATTTTAGTTTCTGTTTTTAAACACAATAGGTATGTAACTCAAGGATCGATGAATAATAATTTTACAACTTTGTTGCAATGGGTGCTCAAATACCATGAATTATACTAAAACAGCTATATTTACATCATGCAGAAGCAATAAATTTTCAAGCGAATGCTGCTTTCAAATATATTTTGTAGAAATATTAATAGTTTCATTCAATTGATTACTCTCGTATTCAAACTGGACAGGTGTTTTCGACTGACTAGATTTGTAATTATTTTAAAATTGATACAAATACCACGTTTTGTTTCCTGCATTATATTTTGAAAATAGATTTTGTAACACAGATAAACAACTACTTACAAAATAATTTTGATCTTGTTTTGAGTGTTAAAGGCGTAGGAATTTAACAACCCACTTTTGACTTTAACAGCTATTCTCGATTACGTTCGTCCTCGTGTAAGTATGATAATTGTGAAGTTGAATTTGTCAGATTTTCATAATATTATTTCACCTGTCTGTAATTAAGTTATTTTGATAAAAATTTTGAAATATCTTTATTATCTGCATGTTTTATTTGATTCGAGACTTAAATAAATTGCAAATCGCAGTAGATATACAAATAAGTAAATAATAAGATTTTGTTTTCACTTATATAATAATTAAAGTTAATTTTGACTTCGAACATGTGTTTAAATTCTTAATTAAGTTCAAGATTGATACGTAATTAAGATCGCAAATTATTAATATTATACAATACCCATCCCGTAGTTAAGACTAGTTTAAATTATTAGGTAAACCAGCTGATGTCTCGAATAATATAAAATTTTATATAGATATGCGAGCTTCAAATTCCAAAAATGATTTGTACAGAGCAAAATATAACGAGACACTCATTCTTTTATTGGGTTTACTATTTTCACGCCTACAAATAATACTAACAACAAATTATTATGTATGTTAAATATAATATAAATAAACTTTTCATTTCATCGACATAATATTGTATGTCATGTTTGGCAATGCCTAGATTGAAAATATTTTTAAAACCTTGACTGGGTTAAAAGAGTTAACCTAGATTTTATACATATTTTAAAATTAACATTTGATTCGCGATGAAATCAAAGCTATCGGAAAGAAAATCAACCGCATCAAATGTAAAAATATATTTTTACACTCGTAAATCCGGCGAAATATTCTTCGTGCATAACGAAATGACTTAATGACTATCTGACTGCTAACGTATGAAATATATATAATTTCTCAGCGTCAGAGATGAATAATTGCTTGTTTAAACGACCAGGGTTGAGATTTTCTCCAAAAGACTTGGCATGTCATTTCACACAGATGTGAGCCAACCAATGAGATTTACTCTGATATCATTTTGAAACCCTTCCAAAATATGAAACTATAATATTTCAACCTACATAATAGGTACATATACTGATTCAAAAAGATCCTGAGCCAGTTTCGTTCATAGGTATTTATTTTGCTTCATATGTTATAAGAAATATTGCATTGTCATCTTTTACCGAAATGACATTGTCTTAGTTCAAACTAACGAGTAATAGCATCATGTATTATTTAAAGAGAATACATTCAACATTGGCAAAGTTTAGTATACGATTTTTACCAAGTAAAAAATTCGTTTATGACTTTATAATAATGTTACTTGGGCCGCGAATGGGTTAAGAAATTTGCCGGAAACGGAAGTTTGAAATTTTTGGCAGCTTTTTTAGAATTCAAGTTCCGAATTTAATAATATATCTTTTCTAACAAGCCTACATAATATATTAAGAATTTTCAATAAAAGTCTTAAGAATGACGGTATACTAAGATTTTTTTTTCTAAAAAATTATGCAATTTTATACGACTATCTTTTATACGATGGAATCAAAAAATAAACTGATCATTTCATAGTGAAAAGAATTATAAACACAAAAAATTCTGTACCAAAAAACAAATTCATACAAATCGACAAAAAATACATCTAATAAAGATACTTACATGTTGTAATATTGAATGATAGCATAGAGCTATATATTTACAATTTAGAAACATATATTTTTTAATTATTATGTACAAAAATAAATTGATAAAACATTCCATAGCAACGCCATTACAAGCTTTCCAATAGTATTATTAATTATTCTTGTTATGCATATTTGTTTTAAATCTCCCACTATACTATACTCACTAAAAATATTATTATGTTAAAATATATAATTTTAAATTCATCTCTACAAACCCCGAATTCTAAACATAAGGGAGGATAATACAATATTTGAATTACTGATAAATTTAAAAAAAAATGTAGAGTTTTACTTGTACTTATTGTGTGTATCAATGTATTGATTTCAATAAGGTACTGTACTAGTATTTATATATGTATATTTATTTTACTTAAAACTTTTTGATCACATGTGCACAATGGTGGACTCATTGCCAAATGGCAGGTAATATATGTGTAATTTATTAATTTTCTTTTTGAAAATATTATATGTAATATGTACATAATATTTTTCCTTGTATGTTAAAACTGTAATTATTTATTTATGTGAAAATTTTGATATTTTGAAATCTATTCAAAAGTTTGTGAAATTAAGCATATTTTCCATGCTCAAGAATGGTAATGCAGCACAGACATTAAGCAAAAATCCTCTGTCAATTTTAACTAAAAATTCAAACAGTTGTCAGTTTCAAGAGATTTTATCTGCGAGTTTCGGTTATAGCCATTACAGCGTTGACAGTTGTGTTCGAATTTAAATTTTTCCACTCAAAACCACGTCGCATTTTCCTGCCACGCAGTATGAACGGCGGCAGTCTGGTATCACGGTAGGAAAGTTTCGCGCGCCTGTCTAAATTTGGCGCGCTGGACGCCAAAATGTTTCCGAGATTGTAATCTTAGTAGACGCTTACCGTGATCCTTTTTTTAATATCTTCAAAGAGCGAGATGTCGATGTAACGTGGAGTTATTTCGACACGCGATTAACAAAAAGTCTACGCATTTAAAAAAAACCTCGGAAATGTTTACATTATAGTGGCAATTGTTTATGAGAACCGGTGCCAGACTTCGAGATTGTAATTGAACTCTTCATTTCAAATCGTAGCGATGTTTTATGGAGATTCTACAAAAAATTTGAAAAACGAAAATCGAGTAGTTTCTTGGTTTTGAAACTAATTTGAATTCAGAAAATAATAGAAAATTAAACTTATATCTATATACGTATTGAAGATAAGTACCTACTTACCTAGCTAAAAAATAAAAAAAAACTTATCATTAAACTAATCATGTACCTACGTAGGTACCCACCTATTTGTATTTTCAATCAAACTTATATAAATTAATTTCATAATGAACGTTTTATGATCTTCACACAATACGAATATAATGTATCGGAATGTTTCGAATTTGGAATAGTTCCAAGGAAATCGTTCGTTTCCAATTTCAAAGATGACTAAACATAAACTAAAAGAGAACAAACAACAGTTGGATTTTCAATTTCAATTATTATTGACAAGATCGTTGGCAAATGTTCTCTTCGTTAAACTACCAGAATCTTTTTCTCGTATTGAGAATTCATAGAGGTTTTCATTTTCATCTGAATCTTTTTTATTGATTGATAAAAATTTCACGACCACGAAATATTTAAATTATATCTACCTAGCAAAGCACAGTATTTACCTAATGGAACACAAAAATATAAATTTGTAAACTAGCACGATTAATATCAATATTTCTTAAACAATTTACTATAAAACGATTCACTTTTGTTTTCTCTCCATTTCATTATTTTTTCGTAAAAATGTAAATGCACATTTCACTGACAACACAACTAAAAATAATCAGTTTAAATTTCGAATCACCTCAAAAGTCGATTAGTTTAATCTATGAAATTGTTGAACCATAAATAATTACCAATTACCAACAAAGATTTTCGCGCCTTGTTCAAAAAAACATTTCGATGATTATCGCGAAAATGTGAAAAAAAAACTATTAAAAAAGAAAACATTACACATCGAAAACTTGTAAATAAAATGTGAACTTACCGTCACTGAATAGGAGGATGGCCTAGTGTAAGGCCTGCGGGTGGTGTAAAAGTCACTTTCGTAAACCATTTTGTGTTTTTTTCGTTGGTTGTCGATGCACTATGGACTAACAAGTTGTTGTAACAACAACGATAAAGTTGTTGGATGGTGTCGGCGCGGCGTCTCCCTGTGTTGTGAAGATCTGCGACGTCTCCAGCTCTTGGATTTACTTTTAGCCACCACAGCCCTCCACACCCGTCACACTTGCCTCATACACCCGCAACACTCTCTGGATGACGCGGTTCGGTCCATAGTCAGAAATCGACAATCTGCATTAAATGAATTTTAAATATGTCGTATAAATATTGGTGTAGGTATTGGCAAATGTTATGATAATTTTCGACGGAGAGGGGTGATTTGCACAATTACCAATTACCAAAAGGTTCTGCACAGCCCACGTAACTCATTATTTACTAGTTCCAATTTCTTTTTTTTATAAAATTCTCTATTTCCTTTAGTTTGTTAAAAACTTTTATTGAATAAATGAGTCTTTGAATGCTTTTAGAAATCTCAAGATTCTATTCTATTCATTCTTAGAATCATCTATCGTCAATTTTGATTCATTACTAACAGTCTCCTAACCCACTCTATAGGGAACGTTTTAAAACTTGTAGCTCTTTTCATCGCCGTAGCGGCTGCTCGTCGGACAAAAGAAGAAACTACTACCAAGCATACTTATTTCATACTTTTGATTCTATAAATTTTTTGAATTGGATGATTTTTTCCCTGTAAATTAGACAAAATATTTATAATAATAATCATGGATAATTTATATAGCGCCGTTTTCGTGAATATCTCACCTCAAGCACGCTAAAAATTGAACAAAGATGTATCATTTTGGTTCTGGTAAGGTTTGTGAAAAAGGTGTGTTTAAAGATTTTTTCTGAACGAAGATAATATTTTCGGTCTGTCTGGGGGTGTGCGGGTGCTTATTCCATGCATTAATTTGTTCCTGCCACAACAAACGCACTATCACCGAAAGTAGTGGTGTGCTGCCCTGTTTATTTCAGCTAATTTTCCAACCATGGATGAAGTTGCAGAACGAAGTGATGATTGTCTGTCTGATTCATAATAAAACCTGTTGAATTTCTAAATAAAAATAAATAATTATTGATATACCTACTTTTTCTATTAATAATTTCAATAGTTATTCCATAAAACGGTAAAAAATATTTTATATAATATTTACACTCACATTCACGTACAATTTTCATGATTGATGAGGCCTCGTGCTTTTTTCTTTGAAATAATATATCATTGTTGTATATCACATATATAATAAAACAAAAGATGGCGATTAATATTTTTTTTCTTAATTCCTTATTATTAAGATTAATTTTATGTCTCACTAAACAATCGACCATAGGTATATTCAATTAAAATATTTTTCGTTATCAAAAATAGCGCGGCAATGGTTTAAGATGGCTGAAAGTCATATTTATCTGTAAGTAGTATGAATTTCTCGATTCATCTTTTTGAGACAGAATGATGTGTGAGCTTATTTTAGATAACGGATTTGACGAATTATGTTTGGGCTTTTGTAACGTGTGAATTCATAAATGTTTTGAATGTTTTTGTGCAAAATCCGCGTTAATCATTTTGTTATTTATATTATGTAGTTGTAATACCTCACATTTATTAAACTGGTATGAATTGAAGTTTTATTTTAAGAACTTCAAGAATACACTAAAGATCAATAAGAAAATCTTGTAAGAAAATTCCGACTTCACGTTCCACGATTAGATAAGATCAATGAAGATTTATTAAATGAGGGAAATTTATATGATATATAAATTTAACATACTTGAGGACTTTTTTTTTAACAGATTTTTAATTATCTCAATAGAGACGAAGTTGGAATATTTACTGTAGGAGAACCGGGAAATCAAGGCACCTACAGGGCCCACGACCTGTAATCGACTGGTTTACGTGATCACTTTATGCGCTTGCGCAACGTTCACCAATTATGCCTTTTTAAATCCCTATCAATTCAATTTTTGAAAGTTCTATATATTGCAATACTGAAATT
Source organism: Molanna angustata (assembly GCA_963576475.1). Taxonomy (NCBI): domain Eukaryota; kingdom Metazoa; phylum Arthropoda; class Insecta; order Trichoptera; family Molannidae; genus Molanna; species Molanna angustata. The sequence goes on from OY754980.1 coordinate 28,879,385, forward strand.
CTTTTCGCTTGAAAATAAGGATTTTTACTACAGCCATCTATGTGTGAAATTGTGAACAACTGTAATAGTAAAAATAGATGGCTGTAGTAAAAATCCTTATTTTCAAGCGAAAAGAATTTCAGTATTGCAATATATAGAACTTTCAAAAATTGAATTGATAGGGAATTAAAAAGGCATAATTGGTGAACGTTGCGCAAGCGCATAAAGTGATCACGTAAACCAGCCGATGACAGGTCGTAAGCCCTGTAGGTGCCTTGATTTCCCGGTTCTCCTACAGTAAATATTCCAACTTCGTCTCTATTGAGATAATTATAAATCTGTTAAAAAATATCTTTGACTCCCGACAGGGAAAAAAATCCAATGTTTGCGCATATGCGATAATAATAAATATTCGAATACTTGAGAACCTTAAAATAAAATTACACACGTGTCTTATGAAGCGATCTACGAGTTAATATGTTTTTTAATAATTGTTTGTTTTGCGAATAAATAAAAGGGTTATGTTTTTTTTATGTTTACGCCTTGGCAGAATAATATATGCAACGAGTAGGTACCTACCGACCTACGCATCAGGAAATCCTTCAAGGTGGCCGAAATAACACCGCTGAAAGAGGGCAGACACAGGTCACGTCTATGGCAACATCTTGAGCAGGGAGGATATCTACTCCGTCAATCCTGTGCTCAGAATTCTCTCAAAGCTACTAGGAAGAGGTAGACCATCGGCAACATGGTGGATAGGTATTTAGAAGAAGATGGCGGTGCAAATTTTCCCACAGGAGACAGCCAAGAATCGTAGATCATGGCGACTAGGGGGACAAGGAGTTTCGACCCTGGATGAATTAGCATAGAGGAGCAGGAAATGGTGAATCGACTATCGCAGAATGTAGTTTAAAAACAAATTAAAAAAAGTAAAAAAAAAATATTTTTTGCAACAATTTTTTATGATATTAAGACACAAACGATGCAATACATACCTACAATATAAAACATAAGTTCAGTTGGTTAGATGTCCTACTGCTGAGCTTAAGGACCGGGTTTGATTTCCGGTAGAGACAGCTTTTAATTGTGTGTTCAGTCTGGATCTGTGAGACGACAAATATCATAATTCTCCAGAATGTGGCAACTTGTTTTCGCAAAAGTAATAAATAAGATAGGAGTGGAAGGTGGAATAGGGGATAAATATGTAATGAAGTGTGAATGTCTATAGCTCATTGATATGCACCCAACTTTGCCTAGCCAGTATGGTGGGTATCTTATATAATATACAAAATCTACAGGTCGAATCTAAACTATCTAAAAGTTGATTAAGATAGTATTCAGACTTTAGAAATCTCTTGAAAAAAAGATTAATAAAGTGATTATATTAATTTATACAAAAATTAATGACAATTTCATATGAAACATTGATCTGAATGAATTTTTATGATAGAATGTAGATTAATATTTGATTATGATGGAGTACTGTTTAATATATTTTAAAGATTAATTAGTTTGCTAAATTGTTTCGGTAGTATTTATAGGAATTTGTAAGGAAAAAATTCAATACTGATGTTAATGGGAATTTGTAAAGAAAAATTTCAATACTAACGTGAAATGTCTTGCAGACTTTACTAAAATGTGATTACTTTTTCATAGACGATGTTGTACATATATGTATACGTATCACAATACCGGTCAAATAAATTGATTTGTTGAAAATCATAATATTCATAATATTGGAACAGTAGCATAACAACTGTTGGGTGCGTCCATATCAGAGATTTTCCCGTCATTTTTTTGATCAGAGATCTTCATTTTTCATCCAATGGTTGTGATGATCTTTCTAACAAAGTTGCAATGTGTAGTTTTCAAAAGGTACTGCCTCCCTGACCAGCCAGGATAGCCTAGGATGTACACCGATTTTTTAAACCTAACCTACAAAAGTTTGGTAAAAATAGGTTGGTTAGGTTTGTTTGTAGTTATAATTGCGACTGGCGTGAGCCAGTTGCATTATATATTTAAAAAAATTAACTAAAATATTAAAATAAAATAACTAAGTTGGTGTTGGTCAAATAATTTTTAACCAGCTGGCTGGTCAGGGAAGCAGTACCTACCTTTTCAAAACAGAATTTCACGATTTGAATCTGCATATATGTACATACAAAGTCTCTATCTTTTATCCGTGCCATACATATTATGCACAATGCACATCCGAGTTTCGTTTAGTTTGAATACAAAATGTCTGCACATTTTTCCGATTTCAGTTTTGATTTAATATAACAAAAAAAACAAACGGAAATCATGATATCAAACGATCATTTAATTGCGTTATAACAATTTGATAGTATAATGATACAAAATAATTTTACAGCATATTTTCTCACCTAATTATATATTTATGTAGAAGATAATCAATGATGATAGTGATTCTGGATGAGTATTGTACACGAGAAAATTGTTTTTGGCACAACATCCAAACTTATCCCATCTGGCATGACTTATGTATTTTTAATTCAGAAGCATTTTGTGATAATATATACTATTTAGGTACTTACCGCACAACCTTCGTAGATTTGATCGCACACACACACCTACTCGATAAATACCCTTGTATCTTGATTTGTATTTTTTAAATCTTCTTCAAGACTAAAATCATCTTCATTCTGAAGAATGCTGTAGGTACATGGACTTGTTCGATGGGATACTTGTGTTTATTTGGGTATAATAATTATTACCAGACAGAAATAAATTATGAAGACGTAAAGTAGACGTCATATCCGTTAAGAAAATAAGCGGAGGTGGAATAGCTTGGGTGGTGTGATGAGAGGTGGGTGCTGCTGATCTTGACCACGTTTTATTTTTTGTGTTAAAATGGCATTTGCCAAATAAACAATAGGTGCAAATAAACACATGCTACATTTTATATTGTTTTTATATTTCACTTACTTTCTCCTGTCATATTCGCTCCACTGCTAGACATTCACAGGCGTCATCTAAAATTTTTTATTGAATCCTATTTTGGGCTGCATGTTGGACAACGTCATCTGTCCACCTTTTAGTGGTCTACCTATTGTTCTTTTGTTGGTCCAGGGACTCCACTTCACGATTCATCTACGTGACCATCTGACATTGTATTGCCTCGCCATGTGCCCTGCCACTGTCATTTCAGCATTGCTGTTCTTTCTGATAAAGTTTACATGTTAATTAAAATAAATGTTATTTTATAATCATTTAATTTAAATGAATCAATAAATTATTTTAATTATAACTAGTTGCATGTAACACATGAGATCCAACTGTCGATGGCGATAGTATGTATAATTGAATAATACGTACCAAACTATAAACACGTACCTACGTGCTAAACACATAAACACAAATTAATAAATATTTTAAGATATTTTGTTTTCTATATAAAACATGTAGGTATGTAATGCAGGATAGGATAGGATGGAGGTCAGTCTGTTTTTCCTACCCAGAATATGAAAACAGCATGATGTATGTTTGTTGATTAAGTGGGTATCAAACTATTGAGTGAAATATTGTATAGTGTTTACTGCCTTACAAATTGTATGAAACGATGTCGTCACTTAATTCAATTTTTATAAAAATTGTTAAAAAAAATTTAGATGTAGTACTACAATGCTAATATTTTTTATAGAAAATTAAATTATCTAGTTGGGGTGTTTCGGCTTTTTTCGATATTTTTAAAAACTTTGGAAATATAGGCGATTTCGATATTTTTTAAAACTTTGGAAACCTATAAATTTTTCATAAAAAATATTTTTCTTAGTAAAAAATGTTTGAGAAACTCTGGAATTTTTTTGTCTATATTTATATCTATTTTCAGCGTTCTAGGTGTTTTTTGACTTCAAAGTTGGAAAAACCGTGAAAAATACAAATCTCGCGTATCTTGGCTTGATACTTTGTCGATATATTAAGAGAATAAAATTCTCTTGAACAAATCGACAGTTGGAAAAACGAAAAAGACCACGGGAAACCAGTTAAGTCAACCTCTAGCAAGATAGCATTGTGTAGAGGAGAATTCTTTATCCTTAGAGAACCTGACACAATACATGATGAAAAAAAAAGAATAAAAAATCAAAATACTTTTTGTCGCTTTTTGTTCAAACGAATATAAACTAAAGTAAAATAAATAATTTATTCCTGAAAATGGCTTCATCATTATACATTCTAATGTCTTCTAAATTGATTAAAACATAAAAGGTGCATAAATATAATGTATTTTAGGATAATTAGATGAAACAATTTTCAGAGTAACTGTTTTATTTATATACATCATACCAATCTGCCAATATTTTGTTTACATTGTACGTCTTCATTCATAAACATCGTTAAATAATATTAGAGTTAGTATTTCTATTTAACCAGAGAAGAAAACACATCCATTCTCGTTTATGATTTAAATTTCAAATATTTATGTAACGATGCAACTTATTCAAAATAACAAATTTGTACATAATAATATGTTAAACTATAAAAAAACGTTTTATTTATTTTACTGTATGTATGAAACAAACTCCTGAATGATGTGATTTTCATAGCACGTATGTTATAATAATGTTAATAACTTGGACTTTTTTTTCCACCCACTCTATACAGAGGGTGATTTGTGCTTGAAGGACCTTATTCTAAACAAAAATGAAATTACTACGGGAAATCACTTTTCGAATGAGCAAACATAAGTAAATAATTTGCTAAAAAAGTAACATTTTGAATTCAATTCACACGCTGAAGAGGCACACCAATTTTGTCAGCAAATAATAAAAAAATAATGTTTAATTATATTTATGCAAAAAGCGATAGACAGCAATGAAATTGCATGACAAAATTCAATTATACCTTCACATGTATTTGCCGATTCACGAAGTATCTTTGTTTGCATGAGATGACTAATTAGTTGGAGCAATTTTCAAAGGAATAAATAATTTTATTTCTTCAATGTAACATCACAATAATAAGTAAATAGACGGATCAGTATTTTTTTATTAAAGTAAAGGAGAAAGTAAAGAATAATTTTTTTGAAAAGTGTTCCTTCCTAATAACAAAATCTATCAATAAAAAATTAATTTTATTATTATTGTAATTATTTTAATGGCTGTTGTAATCTAATATTGAGGAACTGGTTGGTTGGAAGAAATTGCCTTATGGCAATAAGCCCGCCAGTGTGCATTGCATTTGTTTATATTATGTGCAAAAAGATAAAAATATATTAAACGTTGGCCTGAGTCAAGTTTGTTTATAAAATCGAGCATTTGATAATTTTTTTTTTTTTAACATGTCTACGTAGGGGACGCCAGCTATTAGGATTTGGGTCCATTTTACTCTTCCGAAGAAGCGCACTACGTAGCGTTGGGAGGGGTTTGCAATCTAGAAATGAGTTTATTAATTCGGATTTTAAAAAGACCCGGGTTGTACGAAGATGGAAACACAGAATTCGGAAGATCGTTCCACAGTCGGGCTGCTGTATTAATAAAGGAGTTCGAGAATTGATAATTACATTGAAATGAACGACAAATTATAAACTATGTGGAATACAACAAAATAAATTATGATAGTACTAGATGCTATTGTCTGATAAATTTTGTGAGATAGTAGTTAAGAACTTACCTTATTTTTAAAAAGAAACCATTGCGCGCCTAAAATGTTTTAGTTGCCAACTTCGTTGCGGTATGACCAATTTGCCCCGTTTATAATGCTTTTTTTTAAGTTCTTACTTACGTACTAATGACAATTCGTATTATTTTTGATAGCCATAAAGTTAAGGCCACCTCATCGGTTTTCGTGCAAATGTCAGAACGTAGAATTAAATGAAATATCAAAACATTTCTGAAAATCTTCAAAACTGACCGGCTTCGGAATGGATTTTCATTACATATTAATAGCAGTGTTATTTTATCTTTGTAATGTTGAAGCTATTATGTGGAGCTTGGCTCCGAACGCTCAAAAATGTCTGAAAGAAGATTTAAAAAGTAATGTATTGGTTACTGGAGATTACGAAGTTGAAGAAGCTCGTGAGCAGAAAGTTGATTATATTGTAAGTGTTTGTGTTCAATTTGTTTATTTTATCAAAATGTTTCAATCGGCATTAATTGGGAAAAAGCCGCATATATTGGTATAAAAAATTGATGCTGTGGCAATCGGTGAGGTTATTTTGACTCGTAAGCAATATGCCAGTCTAATTTTTTCCGACTTCATAAAATTGAGTACTGTATTAAATTTTATTTAGTATAGCTCTAAACAATATAAGGTTCATTTACTTGATGTTTTAAAAGGCAATGACCTAAATAATTCAATATACCTTTCATCCCTGTTAACTTTAAAAATGAATGCTTCTTAAAATGTTTCTTCTGTATAGTAAGAGCCATATTTTTGAATCAAATAAAATTTATGAGTAGTTATGTCTATATTATAATTATTATTTCACTTAAAAAGGTACCTACCGAGTAAAGATACATAAATATGGGTAACGGTCTTACTAATAAATGTGTTGTAAAAGTAACATGACTGTTTAACACCCGTGTAGGTAAAAACATTACCGATAAACGCTGTGTAGCAGATCAATTGGTTAACGACTGTGTATCTCTCATACAAATATTACACAACGCTTGCACGCCAGTCCAAATTAGTTTAGCAGTGTTTTAAGACAACTGTCATCTATCATAAATCAAATTTGATTTTGATCTGCATGTTTATATTGTTAAGATTTAGATAAATCAATAATATTTCATGAAAAGAATATTGTTAATTTTTTTTGTCTTGGATATTCTGTTCTGTGGGCCTAGTCAATGTGATATTTAGCGTTCAAATAGAAAAAGAAAAGATAGTTCAATGCATGGAAGTAATGGTTGTCAATTGACTGAGTAATCTCGAGTGAATTTCACTTCCATACATTGAGCTACTATCTTTTTTTTTTATCGCTAGATGATATGTTGACTAGGGGGGCTGATTCAAAATGACAATATTATATATATCCTTTTTTTGTCAACTTTTAGGTAAGAGATACTAAAGGTCACATATTAGCTCAGAAGGAGAGCGTCACAAAAGGAAAGTTCTCATTCGTTACTGAGACGTTTGACACATTTGAAATATGCTTCATATCTCGTGTTTCTCCCCGTGAGTAATATATTATAAGTGAATTAAGTTTATATTAAACGGTGTTTGTTGCAAGAATAAATTACAATGCAGTAGGCAAAATACATCTGCCATTCCTTCAACAATCAATCGGTGAATGTCCACAGACATGATGTATATTACTAAATTCTTCTTTTTACAATATACATCGATGAACAAATTCTATCATTTCTACATCCTGTCCCACATTATCTAATTATACATTTGTCCTGGTGATTTTATTTCTGCCGACTGTAATGCCAATGTCCTAGGTTTGATTCCTAGCAAAGGATGAGTTAAATCAAATTTATTTCACATCCAAGTTTTGCTTCTCTGAGTAGGAAAAACTGTTAGGTGAAAGAAATTGCCATTCGAAAATAAGATTCTCATTTGCACATGATACAAGAAACTGTTTTCAGTACAACATAATACAATTTATTATTTTTTTCATCTATATATTTTGTTGTACCCATTGCATTCACTCGCATGTAATGAAATCATACCATATAAATTATTACGATAACTAAATTTAAAATATTTTTTCCTTGTTGATTAATTTTTTTCTTGTCATCTACTACATGCTAACAATACATAATTCAATACTTTTTCATATTTTTTCATCATATTTAAGAATTTTAATGATGTTCATGAATTTAATACTTTTTTCATATCAGATTTAAGGGGACAGCCTCAAGAGGTTTCATTAGTACTCAAGCGGGGAGTTGAGGCCAAAACATACGAAGGGGTAAGGTTTATTTTGAATAATAATCAATTTATCAATATTCTTGCACAAGATAAAATAAAAGAATTGTCGGGAAAATTTTGCAAAGTAATAAAATCAGGTGATTTAATTTGCAAAGTAATAAAATCAGGTGATTTAATTTGCTAAGTAATAAAATCAGGTGATTTAATTTGCAAACTAATAAAATCAGGTGATTTAATTTCTTGATGTAAGTTTTGTAATGAAATATCTAAAGACATTGAAATTTTCTATTTATGTTTACTCAAGAAACAGAAGAAAATAGTATAAAACTGAATAAATTGTCAATTTGAAAAAATAAATTCAGGTTATATATTTTTTATTGGAAAATACAATATTTTAGTAAGTCGTAACAAAGACATAAACATAATATAATGACAAAGGGAGATTTATGGATGATGTTGAATGGATAATGGATAAAGCAATTACTTTTTTATAGTATACAAATCAATTTTTTTTTATTTATCTTGTCCAACTGTCGATTTGTTCAGGAGAACTTTGTTCTCTTAACATATCGACAATGTATCAAGCCAGAACACGCGAGAAATGTATGGAGAGGTCTACTTTTTTCACGGCATTTCCAACTTTGAAGTCAAAAAACACCAACTTAGAGGCTTCGCAGCATATATGTTCCATACACGGATTTACTCAGAATTCGGAGTAGAACATTTCGTGTGTCTGTGTGTCTGTGTGTGTGTCTGTGTGTCTGTGTGTGTGTGTGTCCGTCCCCCCCTTATAACTTTTGATCCGCTCAATTTACAGAGCCTAAAATTTCAGAATATATAAACAGTTACAGGCCTACAAAACTTTTATACTCGGAATTTTTAATTTTTGTTTCAGTCAGGGGTTATCAACTTTTGAATTTTTATTTTATTTTTCCATATATCTCAGAAACCATAAACGCTAGAACGCTGAAAATTGGTACAAACATAGACAAATACAAAATCTAAAATTAGTTTTTTCAAAAAAATTCCAGGGTTTCTCAAACATTTTTTATTAAGAAAAATATTTTTTTTATGATAAATTTATGAGTTTAACTGCCTATATTTCCAAAACTTTTACAATTATCGAAAAAATCCGAAACACCCCAACTAGATAATTTAATTTTCTATAAAAAATATTAACATTGTAGTAGAAGATCTCAATTTTTTTTTAACAATTTTTTTAAAAATTGAATTTAGTGACGACATCGCTTCATACATTTTGTATGGCAGTCGCCTATACACAATATGTAAGAAGACTTAATAGTTTGATACTTCATCTCCAAACATACATACATACCATCATGCTATTTGCATATTCTGGGTAGGAAAAAGGATCTTCCTCCATACTATCCTATCTTGACATACATACCTACATATGTTGTATAGAAAACAAAATATCTGAAAATATTCAATAATTTGTATCTATGGGTTTATAGTTTGGTACATATTCTTCAACTATACATACTATCGCTATCGACAGTTGGATCTCATGTGTTACATGCAACTAGTGAATAGAAAAGATTGTATAAAATAATATTATCTGAACAATGTTGAGAGCCTTGCAATATAAGTTGCTATGTAAGTACATATTTGACATTGAAAGTATTTATTGTATAGGTACATACCTACCTTCAAGTTCATGATACAATGGAATAGGGTAAATTTTCAGTCACTGAATATTTTTTCAGTACCTACATAATCCAACTGTCGATTTGTTCAGGAGAACTTTGTTCTCTTAACATATCGACAATGTTTCAAGCCAGAATACGCGAGAATTGTATGAAGAGGTCTACTTTTTTCACGGCATTTCCAACTTTGAGATCAAAAAACACCAACTTAGAGGCTTCGCAGCATATATGTTCCATACACGGATTTACTCAGAATTCGGAGTAGAACATTTCGTGTGTCTGTGTGTCTGTGTGTGTGTCCGTCCCCCCCTTATAACTTTTGATCCGCTCAATTTACAGAGCCCAAAATTTCAGAATATATAAACAGTTATAGGCCTACAAAACTTTTATACTCAGAATTTTGAATTTTTGTTTCAGTCAGGGGTTATCAACTTTTGAATTTTTACTTTATTTTTCCATATATCTCAGAAACCATAAAAGCTAGAACGCTGAAAATTGGTATAAACACAGAAAAATACAAAATCTCGAATTCCAGGGTTTCTCAAACGTTTTTTATTAAGAAAAATATTTTTTTTATGATAAATTTATGAGTTTAACTGCCTATATTTCTAAATATTTTAAAAATATCGAAAAAAGCCGAAACACCCCAACTAGATAATTTAATTTTCTATAAAAAATATAAAAGATGTATTAGCACATCTCAAACTTTTTTTAACAATTTTTATAAAAATTGAATTTAGTGACGACATTTCTTCATACAATTTGTATGGCAATCGCCTACACACAATATCTAAGAAAACTTAATTATTTGATACTAATCTCCAAACATACATACATACCATCATGCTGTTTTCATATTCTGCGTAGGATCAAAGGACTGACCTCCATACTATCCTATCTTGACACATATACATAGGTACAAGTGTTGTATAGAAAATACATACATACATACATACATACCATCACGCCATGTCCCTTGCGGGGTAGGCAGAGAGAACCGAACGCCACATTTTTCTATCCTGGCACGCATCCCTCGCCTCGTCCACATTCATGCATCGTCTCATACATGTTCGTCTATTGCTCACACTTCTAAAAACATTTCCGTCTTTCAAAATTTCGTTCACATGTTCGTGCCATCCCTTAAAATCAAATATCTTAAAATATTAAATAATTTGTGTTTATGGGATTATAGTTTGGTACTTATTCTTCAACTATACATACTATCGCTATCGACAGTTGGATCTCATGTGTTACATGCAACTAGTTTACTTAAATTTAAGTTAATACTGTAGTGTATTGATTTAATTCTCTATAGGTGCACCTAAAGTATAAGTGTCAAATTATCTTAAATCCATGTACGAATGTGAATGTTGTCCAACTGTCGATTTGTTCAGGAGAACTTTGTTCTCTTAACATATCTACAATGTATCAAGCCAGAATACGCGAGAATTGTATGGAGAGGTCTACTTTTTTCACGGCTTTTCCAACTTTGAAGTAAAAAAACACCAACTTAGAGGCTTCGCAGCATATATGTTCCATACACGGATTTACTCAGAATTCGGAGTAGAACATTTCGTGTGTCTGTGTGTGTGTGTCTGTGTGTGTGTTTCTGTGTGTGTGTGTCTGTGTGTGTGTGTGTCCGTCCCCCCCTTATAACTTTTGATCCGCTCAATTTACAGAGCCCAAAATTTCAGAATATATAAAAAGTTACAGGCCTACAAAACTTTTATACTCAGAATTTTGAATTTTTGTTTCAGTCAGGGGTTATCAACTTTTGAATTTTTACTTTATTTTTCCATATATCTCAGAAACCATAAAAGCTAGAACGCTGAAAATTGGTATAAACATAGAAAAATACAAAATCTCAAATTAATTTTTTCAAAAAAATTCCAGGGTTTCTCAAACATTTTTTATTAAGAAAAATATTTTTTTTATGGTAAATTTATGAGTTTAACTGCCTATATTTCCAAATATTTTAAAAATATCGAAAAAAGCCGAAACACCCCAACTAGATAATTTAATTTTCTATAAAAAATATACAAGATGTATTAGCACATCTCAAACTTTTTTTAACAATTTTTATAAAAATTGAATTTAGTGACGACATTTCTTCATACAATTTGTATGGCAATCGCCTACACACAATATCTAAGAAAACCTAATTATTTGATACTAATCTCCAAACATACATACATACCATCATGCTGTTTTCATATTCTGCGTAGGATCAAAGGACTGACCTCCATACTATCCTATCTTGACAAGAAAGTCAAATATCTTAGAAAATCAGAAATCTCTAGAAAATCAAATATCTTAAAATATTAAATAATTTGTGTTCATGGGATTATAGTTTGGTACTTATTCTTCAACTATACATACTATCACTATCGACAGTTGGATCTCATGTGTTACATGCAACTAGTAATTAAAACATGCACACTTAGTAAGAGAAGAAAGAATCGAAAAAGGAAGCCTGAAATGAATATATTTTTCACAATTTTTATCTGTTGCTTTACTCTTGGCATTCAATTCGAATCCCAATTTCGAATTTATGCTAAAAACCCACCTTTGTAATGGAGGATAAGGCAGCAGGTAGGTAGGTTCTAAGTGTAGATTGTGATTAGAAATGGAATCGGATGTCGATAGCAAGTTTGCTGGTCTAATTACTGATCGAAATCCTTATATGTATTAAGTATTATTTTATTGATTCTTGTTAGGTCAACTTATCTTACAAACAAAATAATCTTTGTTTTTTTTTTTTATTTTATATATCTACGAATATATTTTCAACAACATTCTGGTGGTGACAGTGGGTAATTAATACATCAATGTTATTATTTAGATTGTCCATGTGTGTCCCTCCAATAAGCTCACCACTTGCACAGGGTGCAAGAAAGTGTTTATTATTATTAACCTTCCTTCTAACATGGGTAGAAGATTAACAATAAATGTAACTGATAAGCTTATGTTAATGACTTAATAACAACTATTGTTGATATTTCTGTTTATCAGGACACATGCACCAACTGTTGAAGAAATCGTAAATCAAATGTGAAATTTGATTCGTCATTCATTTAATAAAATTATAGATGGGATGTGATAAATTTGCATGTATTTCAGAAGATTTTGATTTTTATTGATTTCCATTGCTTGTCACACATTTACCACCAAAAACAATTTTTATGGCTTGTTACAATTTTTGAAACAATTATTTGATAAAAATTAGTACGCAGTGAAGCTTTGAATCATCCCCTTAGATTTGATTTGATCTGCCCATTTTAAGAGGGCCATGACTGGTGGGCCTCCACACTTGTGATTGGACTCTTAGGGGTAGTGATATGAAATATGCTTGATAGTAGTTCCTTGTTTCTTCTGATGAGCAGCCGCTCTGGGAATGAATAGAGCTACAAGCTCTGAAACTTTCCCAATGGAGTGGGGTAGGAGACTGCTAAATTGTATCTGCCCATTTTAAGAAAAAGTTCTTGGTGCGGCAGTGGTTTATTTGTAGTTACTTTTGCTATGGGTTTGAATACAGCCTCGATTTATTTCATTTGTTGATCTATTTTGCACTTTTTTTAACATAGATTAGTTGACTTTTATTAATTTAAAAAGCATGGTGTTAATATAACAATTTATCTCTGATTATTTTCAATAGGTATGTCTAATTAAGTTAATATTATATACAAAATCAAACTGAATATTGAATGATCGACTAAATAAAGGATCACCTCATCTCTTTTTTGGTTTCTATCTTTGAAATTGGTTGGCAGTAAAATGATGCATCTCTTCAGTGACTCTCTACGACATTTCATGTCCTCCCACACTTGTGAAATGTTGAGGGTAGTCGCTATGTGGGTATGAGACAGATGTCTTGGCTAAGAAACAACCAAGAATGGACCAGAGTCCACAGATAGGAGGAGCTGTTACATTTATCTCAAGACAGAGATGCCTATGCCAAAGTAGTTGCCGACGTGGGGTAACCTGACATGGAATAGAAAGACGGTTGATTTGAAAAATGACATATTTAGATTAAAACAGTTTGTGTGTAGGATGTAAAATGAATAAAAATCTTATTATATATGAAATATGTGTGAAAAACTGATTTGATATATTTTTTCCTGAAAACTTTTAGAAATACAAAGCCATCTGTCAAAGAATGTGAATTTTAATTTTTGTTTTAATTATAGATTGGAGAAGCAGCAAAGTTGAAGCCAATGGAAGTTGAATTAAAGAAACTGGAGGATTTAACAGAATCCATTGTTCAAGATTTTGCCTTCATGCGCAAGGCTGAAGAGGAAATGAGAGATACCAATGGTTAGTATTGATAATAATGATAATTTAATTTATTTGTTCAATTCCTTACACCCTGTGTAAGTTGCGAGTTTATTGCCAATTTCTTTCAAATAACAAAAATTTTCAGCCTAGGGAAGCAAGAATTGCGTGTCGCATAATTTTAAATAAATTTCTCCTCTGCTTGGAATCGAACCTGGGACGTCCGCACAGAAACCATGCATCTTACCGTCAACTGAAAGAAAAATTATTGGAAATTATCTTATTTTATTTGCTAGTTAACATAATAACACATCTTGTCAGCTTTCTAACTCATTTAGTATAATTTTTGACTTCTGATTCAAAGATTCTGGGTTTGATACCCACAACAGTATGTTTATTGTATTTTCAGACTGGATTTGTATTACAAATTCATAAGTCTCCAGAATTAGGCAACTTGTTATTGGGTGTGTGTTAAATTAATATTTGACATAGTACCTGTTAATTGCCCGAGAAGCAATGTAAATAAGTAGGTATTTTTTAAATAATAAAATATAATGAAAAAATAAATACAAATATTGTGATACCTAATTTAAACTTTTGATAACAATAACTGTGTTATATAATTTTCTGAAAACAGCGTTGAATTCATTTGAAAGGTTCATTGAAAGGAAAAGGTTCTTGTTCCCGCCAGAACCATCTTTACTTCTGGCTCCACTGCATATTATCCTCAATTTTACAGATTTATCTTAGGGTATGAATGAGTTTAAATAATGAAAGGAGTGATTGAATGAAAAAGTTCAAACTCATCCTTTAAAATTTTGGTTTATTTTCACACAGGTTAATAAAGTTACAGTTAATTTATTATTTTAACCCAATCAAGACCGGTAGGTACAAGTACTTGCATTCTCTACGGACGGACAGTATTTCACGTCGCACATAGATTTTTTTGAATCTCATTTTAATTGAATATAATAACGGAAAAAAAAATGTAACGATGTAGATATATCATAAAAAGATCAAAGATAAACAAAAGATCACATAACCTCAATAAAATTGAACACTTCATAATATAAACATAAGATAAATGAAGAATTATGTTATCGTAGTTATCTCCATACAAAAAAGTACATGGCATCATCGATATGTCACGTGATCTTTCCGGCATTTGATGTAGATAAGGAATATGCGACGATTGTGTATTGGTAAGGATCGAATTCAAAGCAGAATGTTGAGCGCGAAACAACAACTGGCGCAGTATCCCTCTTTCCTACGCGCATGCGTATTAGATACTTACATAGAGTTCTTAATTTTTTAAATAATTCAACAATTGTTTTGTTGATTTACCGACAGATGTCTTGAAGTCAAATATATGGGAGTAATATTCATCCAATTTTCGTCTCAATCAAGTATGAATTTACTGAGATATGAAGGTTCACAATTGTGTATAGCCATGAGGGCATGTATAGATGACGCTCGGCGTTTAGGCACGCTGCCAGTGGGCATCTATACATGACGCTCGTCTTAAAAAGGTTAAATAAATTATGAGACTGGGAAGATTTCTTCAAAGGCAATGTTAACCAGCTGGCGGCATACACATGAATGCAGAGTGAGAGATGGCTCAGTAGGTCTATGCACTGAGTTATTGTTACAACACAAAACATTGCCAGTTGCTAAAGCCCAAACCAGAGAGGATGCAGTGGTACTCTCTTGCCTAGTGCCACAATCTTAAGACGGCATTTTTTATTATAACTTGTATTCTTCTTTTTCAGAGTCAACAAATAATAGAGTCCTCTTCTTCAGCATATTCTCCATGTGCTGTCTGCTGGGCTTGGCCACATGGCAGGTCCTCTACTTGAGAAGGTTCTTCAAAGCCAAGAAACTTATTGAATGAAACTTAGTTCAAATTATAATATTGTTCCATCTGAAGACGAGTTTACAAACTGTGTTCAGAAAATCTGCAGTGTGTCAATGAGAGAGTCGCAGATAAATCAACTTTATTTGATTGTAGGCCTATATCGATATATATGTAATTGTGAATACATAGTTTATTTAAATTAAAAAATAAAACAGTATGTTTTAGATTCTACGTATATTTTTTATTGGTCTATAGCTATTTCGCCTTGTTAGGACATCTTCAAGACTAGTCTTGATAGTCCTGAAGATGCCCTAACACGGCGAAATAGCTTTTGACTAATAAACAATATATGTAGAATCAAAAACATATTGTTTTATGTTTTAAGATACTTATATAACTTTTAAAATTTCAAAATGCTCTTTTTTGTTTCACATATTCAAATTTTGTTAAAATATCTAAAATATAAGTGAAATCAAATATATAATTGATATTTTTAGTATTTGATATATATTTTTTCAAAATTGATTTTAGTAAAATTAAGTAAATTACATGTTTATAGCTTTGATTATCTGTTTAGTTCTTTTTCAAATAAACAAAAGGCGGGTTTTACCTCTCAACAAACTCTTCCAAACCATACGAATAAAGTGATTTTGTAATCTTGTCGCTGCTATCATTTTAATTTATGCCTCAGTGAATGTAATCAATATTAGTTTTATAATTTTTTGATTTCACGCTATTGGTATTTCAACATGCATCACAGTCCAGTAAAATGACATCACTGCTAACTCTGATTGAAACAGGCAGAAGTATTGCAATTCAGTCTCTGATTTGTTGGATCTAAGATTTTCAGAAATGATTCATGAAAAATCTTTTAAAAACATTTGATTTGTTTGTTTTAGCAAAAAAAATTTGAAGTTCAAGATCTGGAAATTGACAAATAAAATTTAAGTATGTACTGGTAAATAATATGATTATCCCGGGGGATATGTTCTGGACAAAACCGCGATAAACAGGGAGTTTAAAAATGCGTTAAATGACACTAAAAAAAATACAAATAAAAAATAACTCATCCAACTGTCGATTTGTTCAGGAGAACTTTGTTCTCTTAACATATCGACAATGTTTCAAGCCAGAATACGCGAGAATTGTATGGAGAGGTCTACTTTTTTCACGGCTTTTCCAACTTTGAAGTCAAAAAACACCAACTTAGAGGCTTCGCAGCATATATGTTCCATAGACGGATTTACTCAGAATTCGGAGTAGAACATTTCGTGTGTCTGTGTGTGTCTGTGTGTGTGTGTGTCCGTCCCCCCCTTATAACTTTTGATCCGCTCAATTTACAGAGCCCAAAATTTCAGAATATATAAACAGTTACAGGCCTACAAAACTTTTATACTCGGAATTTTGAATTTTTGTTTCAGTCAGGGGTTATCAACTTTTGAATTTTTATTTTATTTTTCCATATATCTCAGAAACCATAAATGCTAGAACGCTGAAAATTGGTACAAACATAGACAAATACAAAATCTCAAATTAGTTTTTTCAAAAAAATTCCAGGGTTTCTCAAACATTTTTTATTAAGAAAAATATTTTTTTTATGATAAATTTATGAGTTTAACTGCCTATATTTCCAAAACTTTTACAATTATCGAAAAAAGCCGAAACACCCCAACTAGATAATTTAATTTTCTATAAAAAATATTAACATTCTAGTAGAAGATCTCAATTTTTTTTTAACAATTTTTTTAAAAATTGAATTTAGTGACGACATCGCTTCATACATTTTGTATGGCAGTCGCCTATACACAATATGTAAGAAGACTTAATAGTTTGATACTTCATCTCCAAACATACATACATACCATCATGCTATTTGCATATTCTGGGTAGGAAAAAGGATCTTCCTCCATACTATCCTATCTTGACATACATACCTACATATGTTGTATAGAAAACAAAATATCTGAAAATATTCAATAATTTGTATCTATGGGTTTATAGTTTGGTACATATTCTTCAACTATACATACTATCGCTATCGACAGTTGGATCTCATGTGTTACATGCAACTAGTTTATAAAATAAACATTAAATAATAATGTCATAAACTCATATTTACTCCTCCAAGTCATAAACACTATATTCATTATTACGCATTGCAAAGATAAATTTAGATTTACTTGTTTGTCTCTTCTATGTTTAATACGTAAAATTTGTCTTAAACTATCAAATAATAGACAACAATCATGCTTCACGGTCTCATTCACTTATAATCCTCTATAAATTGCATGCACTGATTGTGAAAAAAATACTGCATTGTAACAAATTGCACAAACCGGTGTTGCGATGAACAGGGGTTTTAAATTTAATGCAATTTTTTCAAGTTTTTTCATTAGTAAATTCATATTTACTTTTCAGTAGTAGTTTGAAATGGCTTGGTCTCATAAATCATACTAATCACTTTTTTATCAAATAATCCAAATTTCATAACCCCGAAGATATTCAGCAAGTAACCGAAACATGTTTGTGTCTGTTGAATATTGTTAAACACAAAACTGGAATGTTTTTTCAACCATAAACAAAATAACTGTCAATTTCGTAATAACTTATACAATTTTAAAAATAAAATGTAGATAGATGGTTAATTATAGTCTGATAATTTATATAATTTCACTCTTTAATTTACAATTTCATTCACATATCTACATTTTCTTACTACTCAGATTGTCAAGGCTATACTGTTTTTTTTTAACTTTTCACAGTATTTATCACAAATTGTTATATAGACTTACAATCGATAAAATGATATCATCAGTCAATTTATTTTATATTTCATAATCATTTTGATTTCATAAGTATGTTTGATGTATATGAGTTTTTTTTTTGTTTAACCAGGGTAGTGCATAAGTATTATATTTTGTACATAACATAATATGTACAGTGAAGCCCTCTTAAGATGTTCAATCGGCCATTGAAATATCATTTCTCTGTGAAATAATGAAATTATCTTGAGAGGTTGTCACTGTTATGTTTTGATTGTAATACAAAGTTGAACTGTTCTAAGTAATCATTTCAATCTCATGTCACCTGTAAAATGATCTTTTATTATGTTGTAATGTAATTTTGTAAAAAAACAAGCATTTAATTTTTTGGTTTTCATTTGCACTTCCATAGCTCCCTCTGTGTCTGTCAGGTTTCTTAATATATTTAGGGATCATATTCAACCATGGAATAATGATGTTAAAGGTAAAGTCGTCAAGAATTGGTTCATTTTGTCCTATCTTTGGTCACGTAGAAAAAACGACTGACAAAGAAAATTTATAAAGCTATAAGCTGAGGAACAAGTGTTCCTCCTCTTTTGTTGTATAGTGATGAACGATTGTATATTGAATTCTTATTTAAGTATCGACAACTAGACTGGACAGGAGTGAGGACTGTTGAGCTGCCTAGCACAGAGATGCTTACTCAACCTTCCTGATCTGATGCTAAAAGAATAAGATCATTAACTGACCGTCTTAAGTTTGAGTTAACCAAAATTTTATAGGCGTTATCTTGTAAATATTTTTATTATGATGGCAGCATTTTTTTGAAAATAAATATCCAATGAGTCTGGGGTCGGCCAAGAAAACATTGGCACACAATGACATGTAATATATTGGCACAACCATGTGAACTATATTCTGATAAAAGTGAATAACAGACGAGGATGTATTGAAAGATGTGTGAATGCGAGTGAAGTGATGAATTTATGCAGACAAGTGTATGGCGCTCGGTTCTCTCTGCCTACTCTAATAACAGGGACATGGTATGAATGCTATGATGATTTTTTTAACAAGCCAAACAGCTATTCTGAGATTCTGGCCCAGAAAAGTAGAATTGCAACAGAATTTATTTTTGATAAATCTCCCGCTGAAGGAAATTGAATCCAAGACGCCAATGCATAAGTGTATCTTTTGCAACTATGCTACAGCAATCGAATTAAAATAAAACAATTTGCCGAACGATAATAATTGAAGATTTATTAAAAATAATTCTACATTTTTTTTTTGACAATTTTTTTAATATCTCAATAGAGATGAAGTTGGAATATTGTTAACATTGGGCAAGCGCATAAAGTGATCACGTAAACCAGTCGATGACAGGTCGCAAGCCCTGTAGGTGCCTTGATTTCCCGGTTCTCCCTTAATATTCCAACTTCGTCTCTATTGAGGTATTAAAAAAATTGTCATAAAATATCATTGACTTCCATCAGAGAAAAAATCCAATGTATGTGCAACAAAAAAATATTCAATAAATAGATATATTTATTTGATTAATATTTTTAATAAAAATAAAAAACTCTGCATCCATCACAAGTTTATTGGCATTTACCAATTTCTTACAATATTTTTTATCATGGCGGCAGTACCTACTTATTGAAAATATTCATCAACATTGACTGAGAAACACATCTGCTAACGTCAAGCACATAATATAGACGATACATTTTTGTAAATTCGAATACCATAGTTTTTTTCTACTTAGAATTAAGAATAAATAAAAACATTTTATTAGTAAAATAATTTATTCAGTATACACGAAAAATTATGAATGCATAGTAAATAAATCATTGTACAAGTATATATATTTATACGCTTCGTATATTTTGTATTTCACAGAATGTTGGTTGAACCAATATGGAATATATATTTACAAGGATAAAATAAATTAAAATTATATGTATGAAATAATATTTGTCCAAAATGAAAATACAGTCAACATGGTTATATTAAGGATATACAAAAATCAGTGTTACCATCGCATCATTTTACAATTTGGGGAAGGCAATGATAACTATGTAAGTGCCAAAATTTCGTGTCATTACATTTTTATTACTTAATTTACACCTTTCACAATTCTGACTCAACTTACAACTCTTTCGTTTATTAGCGTTATAAGGCGCTTATCATTTACACCTCTCACATGACTTATAATAATTCTGCCTCAACTTTCAACTCTTTCCTTTATTAGCGTTATAAGGTGACCATCATTCTAGCTTATTGAATTCAAACCAAGGAACAGCACAACGATTGGCTTTCAATAATGAAAATAAACCTGTAAACATATTGCTTTATGATTGTCTCTTTATCAAAAAATATAATTTAAGGAAATTCTATCACTGTTACTTTTGAAATCCTGATGAATACAACATGTTCTTATCTCATGAATATGTCCATGTTAAAAGTACATATACATTCCCTAAACTAAGCAAACATGTTTGTGCTATAGGCAAACGAAATCGGTAGTGGCAGGTTTTAAACTCGCGACCACTGGATTACTAACCTAGCGCTACCCGCTCTGCCATTCCATTTAAAACCATTTTTTTTTTGTCTTTGTAATGTCATACTCGTGACTAGCTTCTGAAGAAGACTAAATACCTTCATTTATGGGCGTCTCTATCCTTTTCATTATTCCAAATTTCAAACCATCTACAGGCACATTTTCTGATTATTATCTAATATCTTTTCCTGCCGTATATATTTTCTTTTAAAAATATTATGATGTACGCACATATAATTGACTTAGAAAAATGTTATCATTGCCTACCCTTTCTTTCAACGAAAAAAAGGTATACTAATGTACAATACATTCAAAAAAGATAAGTTAGTCTTTAATTGTACGCAATAACCAAGCTTTACTGTATCAACTTTCGCAATCAAATTTACAAAAATAATTTTTATCATAGTAGATCTTTATTTAGTACGGTTTATAAATTTATAAAATCTATAATATTGTGATGTACAAATTATTAATATATGTATGTGCTCATAAAAACGTGCAAAAAAAAACTATAAGTAAAATTAATTAAACAATTGCCATATGATAATTTTATCCACATTAATTCAATAAACTGATCATAATTATCATTTATAATTTTTGATAATTGGTGTTATTATGAAACAAATAAAATATTTGAAAAACAAACATGAACAATTGGGAAAATTTTCGTTTACAAAAAAGGTAACAGGGCTGAAAAATGTCCCAGTAAAAAAGTCTGTATCTTCCGTATCTTCATATCCCGGTCTGCAATTCAGTTGTTCTGGTATTCTAATATAATTATCAAGATAATGCTACTTCAAGAGAGGCGGTTGAAAAGCAGTAAAACCACTATTGTCAGCAGAGACTTAAGAATAGAAACTTAGCAGTTGCAATTGTAAATAAATCATGTTTCCATATTAAAAATTGTTTCTCATACCACCAATCTATTTATTACCCTTTTTTAAATTATTTTGAATTATTTTGGTAGTGTGTTTTTCTTAAATATCAAAAATGAAAATAATATATGTTTTTCTATATATTTATACAGGATAGCTGTTTGGTCCTAATAACTATCGAGTTGTATAGCTTCTCGGGAAACAAACAGGTACTATCTCAAATATTAAATTAACACACTCCCAATAACAAGTTTCCACATTCTGGAGAATTATGATATTTATCGTCTCACAGATTTAAACTGAAAACAAGAGTTGGAGAATTTAAGAAAGAAGTTTTTAAATTTTCAAATATCCCGGATAGCATCTCGACAATTGTTACAACTTTAATCTTACAGCATATTTTGTAATTTTTTTCATGTTATGTATTTGGGAGGCAGATAGTACTGGAAAACTAATTTAATTGCATATAACTGATTATGATTTTGGGGGAAAAATTTGGAGCCGTCTTTCATGTTTAAAATTAACAAATTGTTTTGATAATCACTCTGCATATTTCATTATCAAATTGAAAAAATTGCTTGTAAAGAAAACAGTTTTTTTTTCATTAGAAGCGAAATATCTGATATACATATTATATAAAATGTTGCCGAGTTTGACAATAATCACTGGGCTAAAATAAAAGTAAATGACATTTCATAAGAGTTTCTTAAATTAAATCTCTAAAAAGATACAATATTCAAAATCAGTGATGGTAGATACAATATTCAAAAGAATGTGAATTGAACATGGTTATTGAAATTATTGCATAGAATTTTTTTATACTGTAGCCTTACTCTTGACTGCAAATCCAATTTCGATTTTTTCACTAAGAACGAACCTTCCTTTGTAACGAAGAATAATGCGTTAGATATGTTTTAAGACTAGCGTCCAAATGGGCATAGCAGACGGAGCGAATTCATAGAAGGGCGTTCACCGATCGGCAGTGGACGAAATGCATGCATCAGATCGTCGGAACGCCGACGCTGTTACTAGGAGAGGCAAAAATCCGATCGGATCTGTAATTATTGTATGTTCATTTTCTATGATGATGTCATATCGCCTATTAATTATTGTATGTTCATTTTCTATGATGATGTCATATCGCCTATTAATTATTGTATGTTCATTTTCTATGATGATGTCATATCGCCTATTAATTATTGTATGTTCATTTTCTATGATGATGTCATATCGCCTATTAATTATTGTATGTTCATTTTCTATGATGATGTCATATCGCCTATTAATTATTGTATGTTCATTTTCTATGATGATGTCATATCGCCTATTAATTATTGTATGTTCATTTTCTATGATGATGTCATATCGCCTATTTTTATGGAACATTGTCATTTAAAATTTTTTATAACTTATATTTATATTACTTTGTATAAACCACGTTATTGAAATTGTGATCGGTTTCAGAACCGGTTTTCATCATTTTAACGTAGTTAAAGGTAATTAGTAGAAGTATCTCAATAATAATATAAATTCGAATGTTTGAATATATGTTACACAATCACGCGAAAACAACTGAAAGATTTAGAATGAAACTTGGCATAATAAATGTATATTCTAGAAAAGGCTTATAGGCTATATGTTTTTTTATATTCATTCTTATTTTCATTGAATAACATCATGTACGAGCCGAGTATGCGATTACCGAGCCAAAAAAAAAACATTTTTGTATTTGCATTTTCAATAGAAAATTGTCAACAAATCCAAATGACAGTTGTCTGCAGTCCGATTGGTGCGCTTCTGTGGACGCACTGCCACAAATCTGTCCGCTGCGTCTGTATGGACTCTAGCCTTTAATCATAAAAGTAGATTATTTTGAATGTGCCTACGCAGGCGACACGTAGGTAGGTAAGTTCTAAAGAAAAATTAGGATTATTAGAATTTAAATGGGATCGGATTTGAGTGTAACAGTGGTAAAGCTACAGATACCTACTTTGTTTTATAAATTACTCAGTCAACAATCACAACAAATATGAATTAAATTTACTTTATCCAACAGATTGACTGAAAGAAGACATGTTTGGGAATTATTATTTATTTGTTATTGTTTTTATATCACCAGAGATGTCTCAGTGACTGAAATCTACTGGAAAGGTGGCCATTAAAAGCCCAATTGTCTTTTCTAAACACCAATTCTTAAACCCGTTAAAAATAGTCGACATAATGGAAAAAATCGTAGTTATGGTTAGCGGCAAACTTCTTGAGACTGTCATGTGAGCACGCAGAGCGTGAATTAGTTCCTATTGATTGGTTGGTATATGCCCGAACTGCGCCACTCTACGACTAAAAGGCTCAAGTAGTTTGCTGGCATCTGTAGAACCTGTTCAAACAGGCATATACGAAGATTCAACAAAATAAATGTACATGTCAATAAAAGTGCAAAGACGAGCAATCAAACTGCCAATTGGAATGCGTGGTCTGGAATACTCAGAAAGGCTGCAAATTTTAAAAATCCCAACTCTGCAGGAACGCCGGAACTGTGGGGATATGATTGAGACATACAAAATTTTACATGGCTATTATCACTGAAGTGTTATGGATAACTTTTTTACGTTGAATCACAATCCACAACTGAGGGGCCATCACTTAAAGCTGAATAAAACATCCTTTTCCCTGAATCCAAGGAAACACTTCCTGACCAACAGGGTGGTGGATGCCTGGAATAGTTTACCGGATAAGGTTGTGAGTGCTGGAACAATCAATTTAATAACAGATTGAATGCACATTACAAAAATAAGCACATGATACGTGCCCATCAGCTATAGCTGCCTGCCTGTTAACTAATAATAATTATAATAATGTATACGAGGTAGCCTATATATACCCGTATACCGTCGCATATACCCACATATGTTATAGGCATGTCGTATTACAGGGAGTTCCAGATTATTCAAGGGCCAGATTACCGGGGGTCCACTGTATTCAGATAACTATCAAGGAACGCGTTATCTTGTTGAGCACAGAGATATCTTCTGAATCTGTGGCCATAGATATCACAGCCCCTTAGATTTTCTTATTAAATTTATTTTTTCTCAATACTGGAAAAACTGATAGAGAATACCAAGTGAGTTTAAGTTAAAAACAAAATTACCAGAAATGCAAAACCGATGGCCAAACTATTTCTCTTGTTTCGATTAATCTGTTCGATATTGTATTAAAAGTAAAAATAATATTACACAATAATTAGAATGTGAACCTTGTTGATTCATTAACGATAGCACCACAAAAACCTATACCGCGATATACAGTAAAATAATATAACAAAAACACATTAATTTATATATTGATTACTTAAAAGCTATAACATGATATATTTCACAATTTTCAGCAGAGCTGGTCATAGAAACACAATAAGAACACAGAATAGATAGAATAGAAACGTTTGACTTTGATTTAAGATGAAAATAATTATAATAATGATTAAAATAAAACTTCTTGTGAGATAACATTACAAAAAAATTATGCAAATATGTAATGGCATTTAAATAAACAGTAAAAATATAATTGTATAACAAACATATGTGATTTGATACATTCAGCATTTGATCATGTTTATATTGGTAGTTGGATATTGTTGAAGATATAACTTAACTGTTTTTATTTCAATTAAACTATTTGAAGAAAGTTTAGGATTTAATTTGCAGACGAATAATAATTCAGCATATAACTAAACACAGAGGGAAAGAGGAATCAAGACATTCATATATTTTTTAATTACATAAGGAATATGTAAGGAAGTTCTTGAAGAATACGGGACAAGATCATAAATATAAATGTAACTTAATCAATCTTCAAACATGATGGGAAAAATGTGGTCCTAAGAATTGAAAGACACTGAAGTATCGGAAGATCTTTTTTGTTGGGAATTTGTAACCAGAAAAGAATGACATAACAAATCTGAATAGTTATTAAATAAAATACATTATTCATTTTATTACTTTCGTGGATTAAAAACAACGATAGAATAATTTGCCTAATATTTAATGTTTATTGTCTGCTATTTGTATATTTTTTCATACAATGATTTTTTCCGTAATGTCCTTTTAAAGGTTTGAAATTAATAAACAATTAGTGGACATCTCAACAAATTAGCATATTAAAAAAACATCTTTTAATCAGAGACTTTAATTTGCATTTCACACATTGACCTCTGCATATTCACGCTTTAACATGAATTGAATTTAAATTGAATTCAATTTGAATTATTATGCAGACATGAATTTACTAATAAACACAAATATATCAAGCCTCAAAAAGCCACTTTTTGCATATTTCACAACTCCTCTGTCATAAAAACAATAAAATATTTTTTTTAACTTGTAAATCAATTTTTCTAATTTCGTTTTGTAATACTGTTCTAATTTTTGAGGCCAGAAAATTTTCACTAGTTCCTAACTACAGTTAAAATTACGTTATTATATATTACATGTGATGCTTTTTTGGTACTATAAATAACTGTCACAGATCCTTAACAGGAATGTTCGGAAGGCTTACCCAGAAGGACTGGGACGTAATAAAATAACAATAATCATCGCTGGTTTCATTCAAATGAAAAGCATTTAACTATATGGTCTCATATAACATGCATGTTATAAATATACTAACACCAAAATAATAAACAGATATAGTGTGATACTTTGAACAAATATAGACTTCTATTGTCAAATGCAAGTTTTCAAACATAATTTGTTGACCAACTTTTATAATTTCACTTATATAGTGATGAGAGGCCAATTTCACTTATATAGTGATGCAGGACTTATAACCACAGCACCAAAATGTAAGCAAATTGTATTTAATTTCATAAGTTAATAGCAAAAATGTCAATATTTCTTTGTTATTCAAATATCTATTTTACTTGCCTTGTATATTTGATATGGTCTGTTACACAAACATACATAGATAATCTTCGACCTTTAGCAATAAAATGTAACTTTGCATTCAAAGATGAAATTGAGTTTTTAAATGTTAATTTTACGGAAAAAAGGGTATAAAGAAGAAATTGTCCCATTAGGGTATTAGGATGGTATAACCACTTGACTGGTTGGTTCGAGTGTGACTCGGACGTGGATTTCAACCCATTATTGACAAGCCCGAGTCTCACATGGGCACTTATCATTTTGATTTCTTTGGCAGTGATTTCCCTTAACGAAATATATTTGTGAATTAATAAAGTGGAAGTGTCTTTTCTATTAAAATGAAAAAAAAAACTGGTAATTTTTGGACACCGCTTAACTGATGGTTTCACAAGAACCCAACAGTTAAGTGGTGAAAGAAAATGCTTCTAAAATATACAATAATCTATAGAGTACTTAATACAACTCATATAATAAATTACCTGTTCATAACAACCAAGCATACCTTTGTAATAAACAAACTTTATTATATACCGATAAGATTTTTATTGATACATGATATAAATATATTTCAACAAACAATATAAAAATTATGGTAAAAGCATTTAAATGTATAATTGATGTTGAAATTTATGGAATGATTAGAAGAACTCTACATTTATGTTTTTAACATTTTTTTCTTCCACTATTGCATATTTATTTACATTATAAAGTAGGCTATAAATAAAATTATACGCTTCACATTTGAATGAAACCAACAGTAACAAAAATATATAAATTTACAAGAAAATATTGTACAATTTGTTATACTATATATGTATTATAATATAAAAGTACGCTAGCCATTCTCAGACAATTTCCAAATGGCAGAAATGTTTCTTCAGACAAAACATTTTCTTCCAAGACCTGTAACTTCTCAGTCGGAATAGAGCGTGGCGCTGAGAAGCCGGTACGTATCCAGTTGGCAACACGGCATACGACAGATTTGGCACATCCGATCACATGCCGGCATAGTCTAACTGTACGGTGACCCTGTGCACGCCGACCGCCGCGAATATTCTCTGAGTCTGCGACACCACATACTTGGGGTCCACGTTCTTCGACACTTCCAGTTTCAGGGCACCGACGTACGAATCAGTGCACAAAGTCCAAAAGTGAGGTTCCTGCACTGAATAAACCCCCGCTAAACCCGTCACCTTTTGATAACAATGCGGTAGTGTTCGATCGAGAGCACTCGGTTGCCTCTGCATCAAAACCGACATAGATTCCTTCAGGAGGGGTAATACGCTGAGAGCGATCAAGATAGCAATGAACATGGAACAGATAGGATCCGCTCTCATCCAACCAAATTGGTACATTAATATGGCGGACACGATGACGCCGACAGAGCCGAGGGTGTCGGCCAGTACGTGAAGAAACACCCCCTTCATGATGTGGGAGTTGCCACTCAGAGACTCCATCTCCATATGTATTTCGTGGGAGTGGGCGTGGTTGTCGCCGTTGTGGTCGTGTGAGTGTCCGTGGCCTCCTCCTCCGTGGGAGTGCCCATGGCCTCCCCCCCCTCCATGGGAGTGTCCGTGCCCGTGCTGGAAGGCGTATATGCCGACTAGATTTACCAAAAAACCCAGCACGGACACGACGAACAACCTCTCATGCTTCACCTGAAAAGGCAATTACAATTTGATAACCAATTTTTCAAGAATATCATGTGGAGTTATGCTGAAAATCATATATTCAAAGCATCCAGAATGAGTAGACTATAAGATATACTTGAGGGTCTTAAAGACTCTGAATGACTTGACTCCGCATTACATTAAATAATTGTGTCAAAAGCATGTTCCATCAGGAAGTCTAGATCAAATTATAATTCTTTGAAGAATTTGGGCAAACATTAAGGCGGATTACAACTATTAAGTTGAATAATTTTCCCCTCTGATATACATGGAGCTCAGAGCAATGACACATTCAATCCCAAGCCCCGAATGAGAAAGGAGGAGGGTTCTTGAGTAAGGTTAGCAGCCTGCCCAAGATCACTGTCGATCACTTAAAGATCACTGATACAATGAATGCACTGTTGAGGAAGTGATGTTATATGAGTGATGTCATTCTTGTGTATTCCTAACAATACTTAATTACTTTATAATACGTTTTTTTAAAAAGTATTGATTTTTTATATTACTTTATCTCTATATTAATCTCTAAGCACGTCTATGTTTACATTGTAACTTCTCTATGGGAAATATTGTGATTGCAAATATAAATCAAATTTATTATTTATAAAACAAAATTATGTATGTGTGATTGTTTTTTCTCTTTATAAATAAATAAGATCTGTAGAAAAATTGTAATGACGACATACCTCTGGTGGTTCGATGGCTCTTTCGACAGCTTCTGACATGATGAAGAAGGCAATGAAGAGAAGGAACAGACCATTGACAAAACCCGCCAACACCTCCGCTCTGACATAGCCATAAGAATACCTGTCATTTGATCTCCATTTGCTGATGATTGATGCTGCTAACCCGGCCAAGAGACCAGTGCAGTCAAAGAACATATGAAAGGAATCTGATATTAACCCTGAAAAATGATGTAAAAAAATCTTTTTTAATTTTGAGCTGTAGATTTGGAAAGGAAATTATTAAAGCATTTAACACAAAAATAAAACAATTATTCAACGATATTATAGGGCAAAAACAAAAAATAAAATTATGGGGACATAGGCCCGGTATTACAGTTGGCCCTCAACTCATTGTGTTTCATCCATTTTTCAATCCATTTCCATATGACAGTGCAATATGACATGTCAGTTACTAAATCTTCAATTATAGACATATTTTACTTTTTCTGTCAAATTTTAAATAACCTCAAATAATACAAACTACAAAACGGGACACTACGACTTGAAATACTATTGTTTTATTATCCAACATGGTAAATTTAATTTTTTTCACCAAAATAATGCTTTTAAATGCACATGTTTGTTTCAATATGGCTGTCAGTTTGTTTTGTTGTGTGGCGCCACCGTCGATGCAACTAACACCTCTAGTGATAGAACACTGAAACTACACGCGTTGCCTAGCAACGAGTCGAGTAATGACAGTTGACTCACCGTTAAGTACTTAATCCGCCAGAAACATTGAGTTAAATATTTGTCGTTTTAGTGACGTATTTGAGGGAAGATTAGGCCTAAACGGACACTGTAATACACTATATTTTTGTAAAACTTGAGTTTAGGTCTTAAACTGAGACTGTAATACCGACCCTATGTGTCTAAGAGTGCATAATTTTTTTTTCATTTCAAGTCAGGTTTGTTCTTAAAATGCAATAAATAAACCAATTTTTGGTTTGGGATAATTTAAATCACGTATAAACCCTATTTAACACACGCGATTGTTAGGCAATTTTAATATATCATGTTTTCAGGCACTAGATTAAGCGTTATATACCCTCTTACATTGAAACTTATCACAAAATAATTGTTCAAATTTATACGTGTAAACTAAAGGCCACTTTGGCAAAGGAACATCGAATGGATCATCAACCTGCTCGGAGCCCAAATCCTTGAGTGCATCACTCGACTAATTTGCATTTCAACAACCAAAACCCAACATTTTTATTTGATACCTAGGCTCTTTTTTCTAAATTAAATATATTTTTAACTTTGTTTACACCACGTGTCGATTGAATTTGCGACTGGTTTCAACTGAAATTCTGCCTGAGGAGGGAACGGTTAGTACCGAAACCAGTCACAAATTCAATCGACATGTGGTGTAAACAAAGTTAAAAATATAGTTAATTTTTGTTAAAATGTACTACAAAGATAAAAATACGATATTTGATAATCTTCTTTTTCTTTTTGTGCCATGTCAGATACCCTCGATGTCGGCTATCACTCTGGCATAAGCATCTGGAACAGCTCTTCCACCTTGTGGACTCCTGTCCATTCATTTCCTACACAAACCGCCACTACTGTCAAGTTTTCCTGTCATAAAGAGGTACATAAGAAGTTTTCGCAGTCTCCTACCTCACTCTGCTGGGAACGTAGTAAGACTTTAAATCCTGTTCATCCCTGGAGCGGCTGTTCATTAAACACAAGCACTACCATCAAGCATATTTCATACCTCTGTCACTAACAGGATGAGGTGCAGTAGACCGTATTTGCTACGGAGAATTTGCGAGGCACCGGCTTAGAATAGTGCATCCACCCTTTTCTATTATCATCATTTTCGGGTGTAGCATAAGAGCCGGTAATCGAAAACACAACAGGCAAAGTGACATCTCACAAGTTCAGCAATGAGGTTTATCACACATTCTGAATATTGCCTTTTTGGGTGAAACAAGACTAGTGTGTGGGTAAACATTCATGTGTCGTGCTTCCTTTTATAGGGTGGGGCACACCCGCACACCTATGGCTGGCTGGTTGTCCCACATTGTGGGAGGTGTAGTGATGGTATGTATGTAATTTGTACCAAGTAAACTGTATCTCATTTTTAATTTATAATAATTATTAAAAAAGCCGATTGGCTCGTGCCAATAATTAATATATTATCATAGTACTTTTTAATATATAGCGACTCTTTACTTCAGTTCTTGATACAAAGTCTTATTTTCAATACCCCTTGGAATGCTTTTTTGTTCATAGTTTTTAGTTGTTCTGACAAATAATTGTAGTCACAGAGACCACAGCCACATTATTCTTCCGTGTCCAATTTTTTTGTAGCTTTCTCAGTTACAAAGTAATGTTTTGTATGTGTTGTACAGCATAAATGTATTCGCATTAGTCAAGAGCGGCCGTGAGTGCTGCATGCATACTTATCATTGATACCAGCTGTTTACAGACACAACACACCACATACCAGCCAAACATTAGATACCTGCGCA
Organism: Molanna angustata; assembly: GCA_963576475.1. Lineage (NCBI taxonomy): Eukaryota > Metazoa > Arthropoda > Insecta > Trichoptera > Molannidae > Molanna > Molanna angustata. Next base: position 28,910,985 of record OY754980.1, read on the forward strand.
TTGAGCCAATATTGTTTTTGTTGGCATCAGTTATAATGTTATTCTAAATGAACTTCTATTTTATTTTACAAATACAAAGAGCAATATTTTGTTATCATGAATCAATTCTTTTGTTTACATCGCCTTTGGGGTATATGACCCACTTCTGTCTATTCAATAATTTCAAAAACTCAGTCTTTTATGATAATGTGTCTGGATAATAAATATATATAAATCTAATATATAATTTTCGCCAAAACATCTTGAATGAGCTTCCAGTTGCGCAGAGCGCAAATTTGTGTCATTTTGCTTTGTTGGTTTACATGCAAATCGTCCCTTTCTCGGTTAAAAGTTCAAGATATTTGGCTACAACTCTAACACAAATAAACTAACTATAATACGGTATTATGCTCAAATGTCAAAATTTTATTTTGTCAAATCTATAATAGACCATTACTCGAGAGTTGATGGGCCTGCGTCACTCAACGGTGGTAAGATTATTTGGTGGAATGTAATTTTGCACTGAGTGGATTAAAAAATAGATTTTTGCATCAAGGAATCTTGTTGGAAGTGGCTGCAAGTAGTTTCATAAAAGTCTTCTTACAAGAAATATATAAAGTTAGTTTAATTAACAAAAATAATAATAGTCCGAAATAGTCCAAATTGCACCAAATTTTATTGCCTAATGGAAATATTTTCCTACTAACCAGTGTTACTAGTATAGAAGGTAAACAACTTACCACTTATGCGATGGCAGTCCACCAAAATATACTAATTATACGGAAAAAAATTATACACTATATCATTTTTGGGTTGGTAAGGTTTTGTTTATAATTATTAACACATACATTTTCCATTGCCTCCATTTACGAGGTTTGTATTATTATTTTTATTATTAAGTACTTCTTAGAAGCAAATATATTTAATTGGTCACATGTAGCTCTTATTCATACTAACCAGGTTATTCACAAAGAATTCATAATCATGTCAAGATATGTGTAGTTTTAATAAAATCAATCCAAAATAGAGAAAGTTGTTGATTCTTCTTGAATCTCTTTAAGGAATAAAATATAAAACAAAGAATGTGATATGCATAAGTGAATATTTGATCATTACCTAAACTATTGGTCCATACTCCATAGAATAGTTCCACAAATGCAAAAGAAAAATTAAGCATCAGAAAAAGGAAAAGATTCCTCGAGTTTCGGTCCGATAATATTAACCTAAGCCATCCATTGAATTTGTCTTTCAGACGACTGAGAGTTCCTCTGTTATCTCGGTGAGTCAGAGGTAACATTCTTTCTGAAAAAGAAAAGAAAAATGATGCACTATAAATTGTCTTTTTGCACTGTTCTATTTTTGCCTCTAGAAATTCTATAACACAAGAAAATATTAAAATTTGAATGTTGTTAATTCACACAATACAATAAACTTATATTTTCTGATTAATATTCCTAATACTAAATTGTCAAATTTTTTGTACCATATTTTGCCTACGTGTATTTACGTGAAATCTAACCTAGGGTTTCCTAAATCTGTAGCACTGACACAAGTGCAAAAGATTTATCGGGAGTGACTTGTTAGGATGCGAATTTCATTTCAATTTAAAATTGATTCATTATTTCGATATTTAATGCCGAATTACCGGCAATAACCAAGCACTACAATTCATATTATATTTCCTGATTTCCTATCAATACTACTACCGCCATCTTTCGTACCTGTCATTAAAGATGTGACACTGTGAATACATATATCCGATGAATCGATATTCGATATGATCTATTTTAGCGATGCACAAAGATATCGTTTAATTTACTTACATCGGTGCATTGGTGTAATCTTTTTTTTTGTGAGTATAAAAAAAATCGGGAATATGGTTTGGGGAAAAAAGAAATAATGAAACATTGATTTACATTTGGACGCATTATTATAACAAATCATTCGAAAAGTAATAAGAATAAAAAAAACACATGATACAATAATCGCCAAACATCTTGAACGAACTTCTGGTTGCGCAGAGTGCAAATTTGTGTCTTTTTGCTTCGTTGGTTTACGTGCAAATCGCCCGCCCTTCTCGGCTAAAAGTTCAAGTTATTTGGCGACAACTACATAAATCATCATTACAGAAGATACTCAAAGAACTTACATATAAGAAAAAAAAACAATAGAATGATTTGATGTTAATTAACAATTTGGTGTTTTCAGTAATATTAATGAAAATGCTGGGAATCGATTTAGGATGATAAAAAATGGATTGGAATAAATATCAATTTTGTAAAAAAAAATTCATGAATCATATTTATAATGAATATGCAAAATAATGACACACGCGAAAAATGAGCCATCACGTATAAAGCCACGTGGCCTACGATATACCACGATAAAGCCAATGATGACGTCAATATAATGCCATTCCTCTAGTAAGTTTAATTCTATCTATTTTTTTAATACGTTTTTGGGACGAGTCATAAATAGAAGTGGTTTTGCGGGCAAGTATTTGAAACAATAATTTTTAAATACATATGTTTTATCTTATTTTGGGGATAAGAAAATTTTAAAATAATAATAAGTCTTCTTTCCCCTTAGCGTTTTTGTCCCGTTTCTATCGGGGTACGCTTTGACCATGATCCTGGAATTGGCGAGTCTGGTTATTACATTGAAGCGACTGCCATCTGACCTTCGTAACCCTTAGAAAGGGGAACCAGACAAATTGGATCATGGCTACACATAGCTAGTAATTTAAAATAATAAAAGTGTTTAGCAAAAAAAATAAATTTGCTTATTGACATTGTGTTACATACCTACATTTTGTTAAAAAAAAACATTAACACAACTATTGCCAAAATTGCTTACGTTTAAAACTACTGCTTTGAAGACACCACGTTGGAACGCGCCAAATTTTTAAAATGGTATTATAGACGTTCCGAATAGTAAATAATTGCTAAAAAGTACAAAAAATGTATAAGCTCCTGCTGGAAAATAAAATACAAAAATAAACATTAAACACTGTCTCTGAAAAGAATAATCTTAAAAACATAATCGGCTGTGATGTGTCAGAAAAGACAAATATATTAAAATACAGGAATGGTAAAAATAATATATTATATGATTGGTGAATATAAGTATTAATATTTGAAACACACTTAGTCACTACTTAATACAATTAAAATGCTAAAAGGCCGTCCGACAGCCCAGTAAATCAACTTTTTATGGTACAACCCCGTTCGCGGATAATATAGTGAATTCGGTCCGCCGTGGCACAGTTGGTAAGCCGTTCGGTTTCTGTGCGGGCGTCCTGGGTTCGATTCCCAGCAGAGGAGAAATTTATTTAAATTTATTTCTCACGCAAATATTACTTCTCTGGGCTGGACACACTGGTTAATTGGAAGAAATTGCTGTACGGTAAAAACGACGAAAAAACGACGTCGCCACGTAAAAACCAACATTCCAAGAATCAAGATGACATTTGTTTGGGGCTACTTACATAGATGAATGGATATTGTTCGAATATTAATAAGGCCTAGAGACCCGTTATTAGCCGTTCCTAGTATTGATAAAATAAATACATTAGGCCAAAGTAAAATAATAATGGTTATTGGGTTTCTTTGCTTAATGAATGGCAATATATCGATCTATACAATATTTTGTTTCATATTGAATAGAAATATACAATACGAAAAAACAAATTATATATCGATTGCTTCTCGAATTCTTCCAACACTATTGCAGTACTTTTTCATTGTCCACAAAACGCGACATATTGAAATCGTGAACATGCATATTTTTAACTTTGATTTTTAAAAACAATATGAGAAAAATTCATGCGATTTTCTGGATGGAAAATATTTTATGAAATAGAAAAAAAATATCAATATTTTGATATCACAATAAGTTCAGTATATAGTAAGACTTTCATCCTTAATAATTAAAATTCGCGGTGTATTTCAAATTTGGCAACAGGAAGTTACAGGAGGGTTGCGTTGAATTTTTATTTAATAGCACAGGAAGTCAACAGCAACGTCTTTCGGTGAATATTCGACGCTGATTCGACGTTTCATGTTCCATATCCTGCTTTTCGTGTGTATGTGGAATGAAATAACATATTTATTTAGTTATATTCATTGATAGTAGTGTTAATTGTCTTATTTAAGTTTTACTTAGTTATTCGTTCAAATAAATATGGGCGACGAAAGCCATCCCAAAACTCTGTACGTCGGTAATCTCGACGTGTCGGTGACAGAAGAGTTTTTGTGTGCACTGTTTTCACAAATTGGGGAAGTGAAAGGGTGTAAAATTATCAGGGAACCCGGAAATGATCCTTATGCATTTATTGAATTTACTACACACACATCAGCGGCGACAGCATTGGCCGCCATGAATAAACGAGTCTTCCTCGATAAAGAAATGAAGGTAAACTGGGCGACGAGTCCTGGCAATCAGCCCAAAACCGACACTAGCAACCACCATCACATCTTCGTCGGCGACCTCTCGCCCGAGATAGAGACACAGACCCTCCGAGAAGCTTTCGCACCGTTTGGTGAGATCTCTAACTGCAGAATAGTTAGAGATCCACAGACATTAAAATCAAAAGGTTACGCGTTTGTATCTTTTGTAAAGAAGGCAGAAGCCGAGAATGCAATCACCTCTATGAACGGGCAGTGGTTGGGCTCTCGTTCAATCAGAACTAACTGGTCCACGAGGAAACCGCCGGCTGTGAGGCCCAATGAAGGAGGAACAAATAACAAACGAGGGAAGCAGCCCACATTTGACGAAGTATACAACCAGAGCTCTCCCACAAATTGTACAGTATATTGTGGGGGCTTTACAAATAATGTTATCTCTGAAGATCTTATGCAGAATACCTTCACTCCATTTGGACAAATTCAGGATATTAGGGTTTTTAAAGATAAGGGCTACGCCTTTATAAGGTTTACTACCAAAGAAGCAGCCACCCATGCCATAGAAGCGACACACAATACTGAGATCAGTGGACATACAGTTAAATGTTTCTGGGGCAAGGAGAATGGAGGTGGTGATAGTCAGGTAACCTCAAAATTTATATTTCATAATGCCATATCATCATGACTCACACACAATATCATTCATTATAAATATTACATTTTTTATTTTATACCATTTGATAATAAATAACCATTAAATTTTTCATTAACCGACACATAAGTAGTTCCTTATTTGAATTTTACTATTTGTTTTTCTTGCATTTTTTTTTTCATTTCCCATCCATATTTTATTTTAAAAACATTTAAAAAAATACTTATGTTGTTATTCAAGAAAGTGACCTTGAACTTCATACTGGGTATATTTTTCTAGCACCATGTTTTTTTCATTGTAATCATATATTTGTTTTCAAACTATTTATAGATTTGAGTTTACTTTTAGCATAGTTTTGAATACTAATCCACCTAAGTTTGATTTTATCATTCAAAACTAAAAAAAAAATTAAAGCTTGTACTTTTGTAAGAAACTTTGGTGTATGATGAAGTAACACATGCGTTTTTATAGACCATACATATTTCAATAAAATAGGTTAGGTTTTACGCACTATAGTATTGTTTAAATTTTTCACTTTTGTGTGTTGCGATGTCTATATTTGGTATTTAGATGTTTCAGGTATTTACTTCTAGGGAAAGGATAACTAAATTTTTTACACTTGTTTTATTCGATTGTTTTTATTTGTGTTATAATATCTCAACAAATTCCTAATTTATAATTTTTTTTTAAATATACGAAAATTCAGACTTGTGCACGAAAAAGGTGGTAGGTACGATAATTTAAACGACAACCTCTAAGTGCGAAATGTAAGAATTTTGAACAACAGTCAATCATGTATGATACGGTATATGAATATTGATGAGACGATGGATCGTTTGAAGATATAGACATGTGGTGTTTGGGTCCCTGCTTATACCGCGAGGTACATATAATAATTATATGTTTTTATCAAGAAATTACTTTATAAAATGGCACTTAGAAATGTGCATTTAGATTTTGCCAATCTCGGGGCTTATTACCTGTCATCAGCTGGTTTAGTCATAATCGTGGGGAACGAATCAACCGAATAATATTGAGGATGATTGACTACTTTGTATTGACTTTTTTTTTACTATGCCCCCAAGTCAAATTGAAAACGCTGTTCGTTTTCGCCAAACGCTAATTTTTTTTGTATGGGATTTGACGTTTGTTGTAGAAATTTTTTCTACAATAACAAACAACAAACGTCAAATCCCATACAAAAAAAATTTGCGCTTGGCGAAAACGAACAGCGTTTTCAATTTGACTTGGGGGCTATATCACACTTTACTGCATAGAAAGGAAGGTTTTTGTATGTAAAAAGTATAATATTAAATATATATATAAATAAATGTGTATGTTGTTTAATAAAAATTGGACATAATAATATAGTGTTTAGGTGATTCAATGGGTCTGATTCTAGAAACGCACTCAAATTTGAATTAAGTTCAAATTTTAGTGCGTAAGTCATTTTATGTATTTTTTTCCTATTCTGAAGATTGAATGAAATAAAGGAAATTAAAATGACTTGAGTGACCTCACACATCAATTTTTCATGTTATACATTTTGTTCGCAAATTGTTGATTATTGCGTTTAATGAAACCGTATTTAGGATGCTAAAAAAGTATATTTTAAATATTATTCGGATTCGAGGTGTATTAATACAACTGTAATATTCCCAAAATCATAAAATTGTTCAACCTTAAATTATAAATTATAATTCTATGTTTTCACCTAATAAAAATACGTCGAAAATGATTCGCAGTCAGCAGAGAGATTTTTCAATGACAAAATTCTGACGAATGTAATACTATGAATGTTTATTTTTTTACTAATCTTATGTTTGAAACATCCTAGTTTCTATATATAAAATAAAAATGATGGGAAAACAATTTGTTTGCGCCAAAAAAAAAATAGTTTAAACCAATGTCGGATATCATAAGAAATATGTATTATGTAGGACTCGACAAACAAGAGATTGTGGGTGACAGTTTTATAAAGCGTTGTTAAAAATCTATGGATGCAAAGGTCAGGGAAAAAGTGACATCTAATTCGCTGCACAACGTCGAAAGCCAACTAATTTTATTGGTTAATACAAATTAGAGTATTTTTCTGCACTAAAATTGGTTTATGCACAGGTTATGTCAGCCGCAATCTTTTGCTGGGTGAGGTATACACATAACAGACTACCGGTAGAAAGAGATGGATTATATACTTATGTGTATAAAGAATAGACTTCTGGTAGGTTGCGAGAATGACATTTTCTTCCGTTGGAAAGAGATTACTTACATATCCATGTACTCATAATTAGGACAACATATGAATGAATGTCTCGCCATTAGAAAAAAATGTACTTGAGTTTACTTCTATCTTATCTGTGCGAGTGACAAGGATACCGTTAGTGGGGTTTAGTCAACGTGTCTCTCTCGGCTAGTTACAAATAATATTATTTTATTACATCCAATACCAAATCCAAACTGTAATATTTCACATCTTTCATTAGTATTTTCGTAATTGCCGTTCTTTTTTATTTATATCTCTCACTAATGCATGTTCTCTATTCAGAGAGACAAGTCTGGTCAAACGGTGAAATCAAAACCATCATGGATATAATTATCTTCTGTAGCTCTATAATACTTTAGGATATTATTTAGAACAGACTTATCCCTCCGGTGAACACTTTTTTGTTTTTAATGACAAATGTTGATTGAAATTTTAATTCATCTTCGGAATTGAACCCATTTTAATTCGCAAGTGATATTAAGAGAAAAAATATAACCCATTTAGCTTATATATTGTTATAAAAAATTAATATATTTCTTTTACGTATAAATATACACAGCCACATTATTTTTCCTTTCCAGGAACTGTGTGTGTGTCAGTCGGATATTATTTGAATGAAAGTAAACATCCAAATATTTTCTTATCAGTTGTAATTAACTTTAATAACTTACATAAGATAACCAGTATATTATTTTCATGGATATTTCAATAAAACATTGTATTGATATCATTATATTTTTAAATTACAGTGTATCAACAAATATCACTAATTATCCTTATCTTCTTTCTTAATGATAATCTTTATTAATTATCTCTGGATATTTCCAGGAACTATTGTAACATTCTTCACTGGGTACATTGTTCAATTTCATCAAAAGATATTTTATTTTATTTATTTGCTTTGTCAATTTGTTAGTATTTTATGCTCGGGATATTGTCTTACCTCGGCATAGTGATTTGTGACATATTTCCTATGCTTGTGTGAGTGCCATAGATTTCTCTATGGCATATGCAAAGTCTATGGCCCGGTATTACAGTCGGCCCTCAACTCATTGAGTTTGTTAAACTCAAGATTAATGTTAAGGGGAGATTGAATCCATTTCCGTATTACAGTGCAATATGACATGTCAGTTACTAAATCTTGAATTATAGACATATTTTACTTTTTCTGTGGTTATTATCTGTCAAATTTTAATTTACCTCAAATATTACGAACTACAAAACGGGACGCTACGACTTGAAATACTAATGTTTTATTATCAAACATGGTAAATTTAATTTTTTTCACCAAAATAATGCTTTTAAATGTCCATGTTCGTTTCAATGTGGCTGTCAGTTTGTTTTGTTGTGTGGCGCCACCGTCGATACAACTAACGCCTCTAGTGATAGAACACTGAAACTACACTCATTGCCTAACGCCTCTAGTGATAGAACACTGAAACTACACGCGTTGCCTAGCAAATGACAGTTGACTCACCGTTAAGTACTTAATCTGCCAGAAACGTTGAGTTAAATATTTGTCGTTTTTGTGACGCATTTGAGGGAAGATTAGGCCTAAACGGACACTGTAATACGCTATATTTTTGTAAAACTTGAGTTTAGCTCTTAAACTGAGACTGTAATACCGGCCCTATGTCATACAAATATAGCATTTGACAGTACCTTTATGATTTTGACTGTTGAAGTTCCAAGTGTTGTAAATGAAAGGTGAAAGAAGGGATATGAGCTAATTATTTTTTGTGTTGTTGGTCATATGACATGTGTATGTATGTTTGTGTATGATTCATTTACTGTCACACAAACACACTGCCTAACATAATATCTGGTAGACAAAGAGTGGTGCTTTGAATTGCTAATTAGCTTAATTTTTATCTACACTTAACTACATTAATTTTGTTTCACACACACTCACTTCATTGCAACACATATGAGGAAAATAACCATCATTAATGTAGGTTGTTTATAGTTCTTTCATTTTGTATGAGATGTAATTAAAAATTATGAACAATAGACGATTGATGGTGTTATATTTATTATTATATATTTTATTAAAACAGTAAATGAAGTCCTTAAAACGAATGTACGAAAAAACAATTTATGATAGGTTATATCTATAATTAAAAGTAAAGACTTTTTGATTCTACATTAATTTTGTATTCTGCCCGATAGGCCTATTTCGCCTTGTTAGGGCATAAGCTAGTTAATGCCCTAACAAGGCGAAATAGGCCTATCGCGCAGAATAAAAAATTAATGTAGAATCAAAAAGTCTTTACTTTTAATTATAGATATAACTTATAATGGAATTCTACCAAATAAAAACTTCGTCGATAATTAATTTATGATAGGATAAGAAATGAAAATATTTGACAAGAACGTAAGATTGAAAAAGATATCATGAGTAGAACGATATTCAGACACTAACAGAATGATGAGCATCTGACAAAGAAAATATACAAGGCTAAAAAGAGTGGAAAAAAGATGTTGGGATGATAAAAGTTGGCATGATCTCATATTGATGGGATTTTAAAGGATGGGAAAGTAGGGAGTCAGAATAATAGAGCATGTATAATGCGATATGAGGCAATAAAATTATGTCAAGTTAGAATAGTGTGGGTTTAGGTATTCTCTGCCTTCTTATAATAGGGAAATGACATGATGGTTTGTAATAAAAATGAGTACTCCCCACAACATTGTATACATACATTTTTACATATTCGACTTTAATAAGCGAACAATATTTTGAATGAAGGAAACCTAGAAAATTTAAATAACAGAAAAGCAAGTATGAGACGATGAATTATAATTGTAAACACATAAGAGTATAGAGATTGGTTCTCTTTGACTATATCAATGATAGGCACATGGTGTTTTTTTTTACGTATGTCACTAATGTTTTATTGCAGCCTATTGAATACAGAAACAGTTGGATAATTTATATATCTTTTTTTTGTAGTTGTCATTTAAAATTATTCATTAAATTTTTTTATTATTTTTTAATAGCTATGGCCGATTCATACTCAATTATCTTTTCTACCATTATACACTTCCTCAAAAGAATTTACACATCAATGCATAAATTGTGAATTATTTAATGCATCTAAATAGAATGCAACAAACGCACTGATTATGCTTTCAATTGGGAATAGTTCACCCATCCAGATACTTAACATATCAAAGGATTAGTCCATATACTATCTGTCAACCGTAATGATTACAAATTTTTGCATTTTTATTGTTAATTTTTTTGATAAACCTAAAATTTCTAAATTACGTCTAAACGATTTTGGAATAATGGCAGTGACATAATGAAGGGTAATATTACTGTTTTATGAGAATGCCAAAGTCAGTGTATTTTATAATTTTTTCATCAAATGATTTTAAATTTTATCTTTTTGTACATTATTATTATTATTGTTTTCCTTTTCTCCAAATCATATAAAACAAATCTTTAATTCCGTGATTGGTCCATAATGTGTTTTCATTTAAAACTGTATGTAAAATAAAAAAATAAACTCTTGTCAAGTTGAACATTATGTTTGTTGTTTCCAGAACATGTCGGGAGTTCAGCAACAAATGACGGCACAAGGAGCACAGTATCCATATACTAATTATCAACAACAAATGAGCTACTGGTATCCACAGGTAAACAAACATCTTCCTCATTCATTCTTTAGTCTTAGATGGTCGGTGATAGAGCGACCAGTGTCACGGATTAGATCTAGCCACTCACCTCGACAGATTTCAATGTATACATTCTTTTTAGATTTATCATAAACATCTTGAAAGGTCACATGGCCTGCGCAGACTGCAAATTTGTTTTTTTTTTACTTGGTTACTAGTGGCGCAAACTGCAGGGCCACTCATGAAGTAGATTAAGCTAAATTTAAGATCATTATTCAGACTTCAGAAATCTTTGAGGATCAAAATTAATTGATTAAAAATATTAATTTATACAAAAATTAATGACAATATCATACTAGATTTTCATCTCAATATTTTTTTATGATTCAATGTAAAATTAGATTAATATTAGATTATGATCGAGTACTGTTTTATACATTTTTAAGGTTAAGGCAAGATAAGAACGTATTAAGAATGTGTCATGAGTAGCCCCCCTCCTGTTCCTCTCTCTGAAATGTTGCTAAAAATTTGCCGATCACTTTACCAAGATATATGCATTCTTTTATTAAAAAAAATAAAGAGAATATCAAGACTAATAATATTGGTTCTTAAAAAAAGTTCAAAGTTTCTTTAATTTATTACTATTATTAGAATGAGACTAAAACACTTGTAAATTCATTTGTTGTGTCTCAGCTTGATTACTGCAACAGCATTTATGCTGGATTGCCGAAGTATCAGCTCGATAGACTACAGATGGTATTTAACACAGAGGCAAGACTTATCTTCGGTGCAGAAAAACGATGTCACATAACTCCACTACTAAACGAATTACACTGGTTGAAGTGTCCAGAGCGAATTGATTACAAAATTTGTTTGATAGTATATAATGTTTTGAACAACCTGGCACCAAAATATATACAAGAGCTGTGTCAGAGAAGAGATCTCTCTGGGAGGCATCTCACACTCAGGTCGTCTGGATCACAGAATAACAATTCCTTAAAGGAGTTGCACAGAGTCAACAAAGCGGATTACTATGACCGATGCTTTAGTGTGAGTGGTCCTATTAAGTGGAATTCACTGCCTCTAGATGTCCGCAGTGCTCAAAGCAAGAGCACATTCACTAAAGGACTAAAAACAGCTTTGTTTCAGAGAGCAACACAACATTGAACTATTATCTCCCTTGGTATGATCTTGAATCATTAAATGGCGCTATACAAATAACTTATTACTATTTATTATTAACTTTATGTAGATACATTTAGTGAAAGGGCTGCGTTATTGTTATGTGAAGATTTATTTTAAGCTAACTATACTATAGAAATTTATTAAGGTGGCATATAATTTAAGACATCTCTTTAATTGGCTTTGATATGTGTTATGTTTTTAAGTAATTTATGAAATAGCTGTTGAGATTAAATAAAATAAAATAAATAAATAAACCCAAACACCCAAATTTGAAATCAATTTTCTCAAATATGTCAAACAGTGTTTCTAAAAAAAATACCAAATTATTTTTCAACATTTTTAAAACTCAACGTTATTTCCCATAAAAAAAAATTTTCAAATATCCTATTTTACAGCATTTTTTTTAAAATTACTCGATAAATATTTTGTCGTAGAGAAATAAATCTTTTATGTGCTTAAAGATTGCATAAAGTCCAAGTGAATAACCGATAAAGTTTTTTTCGTTTCAAGTCAGGTTTGTTCTTAAAATGCAAAAAATCAACAAATTTTGAGTTTCCAATAATTTAATTTACAAATAAACCCTTTTTTACGTGCGATAGTTACCCTTACTAACATGTAACTTTATAGAGCATTAGGGGGTTTTAATATATCATGTTTTCAGTCGAACTATTTTTAGCTTTAGGTATATGCAATCCTAAGATAAATATTTTTTTATTTGCTTTTACTAAAATATTTTAAAACTAGATAAATTTTAAGTAAATATTATGACACGAATGCACAGTCCTAGGTACCTAAATACTAACTCCTAACCTCACTGGAGTATTTAGTATTCTTAAGTTAGCAATTGCGTTGCAGAGACATCACTAACTAAATATTACGCCAAATTAAAGGTCGATGGCGTAGAATTTTACATTATTGTGTATGAAGAAAAGAGATAGATGGCTTTCTATATTTTTTTGTTATAACAACATAAATATATGTAACCAAGATCACACTGACAGCTCGATGTCACGATTTTACTGAAATTCCAGTGAATTTTCGACATCTCTGTTTGGTATTTGATTTTACAAAATTACCAAATACATATTTGTCGAAGTCACTAAAATCATCATCCATCGAAAATATGTCGTATTTTAGTATTAAACCACTCGTAAGGTTCCTCGCTATCAACCTTTATTTTTTGATAGTTTGCAAATGTTTGTTTACGTCGACGTTAGAAGTATTTAGATATGTCTCTGCAATTATCATACAAAAACTTGGTAGCATCCTCCAGTTAGGAAGCCACGTGATCTCCTAACTTAAGTGAGCGACTGTGCAATGAAAACATGGTTAGTATTTAGGTCAGACTCTGTATTTGGACCTATGTGAATCAAAAATCTAAAAATATACAAATTTACTGTAATGTAAAGAAAAATAATATTTAGGAAAATAAATATTATTTTCCGTATATCTGTCTTTCCCACAGGATGTGAGTGGACTTATTTCCTGTAACATTTATTGTTAGTAGCTATCATAGGTATCATGTTCAAATGACATTTCTAATTTATTTTACATTATTCCATGATAATAGAATATTAATCTTTTTCACTGAAGATATTTTTACACAATAAGATTGAAATAGGTATTGTGATAGTTTTAAGATAAACAAACACCCTACAATGGTTTGGGCACAAAAAGAATGAACAATGAACGCCTGACTGAGCTTTATTACTATTTTATTTCTTGTTTAAATAATTCACACCATAAAAATCAATAAAGTAACATTATTTTACGATTTTTAAAATAATTTTATACTTGTGCTGTGTTATTGAACAACGTGCAAGTATAAAAGGCTGGAAGGAGTGGTTAAAGATGAAGGGGTAGGCTGAGAAAGAGTTGGGACGATCATATAAATAGTTATTTTATTTAAGCACTCTACATAAGTGGTGATTTCTTTTTGCTATGAAGATGTTATTTCCCAGTACAAAGAAGCAATTTTTATGTTAGAAATAATTTTTATTTCTTGCTGGGAATCCAGGACATCAGAAGTCAAACAAATAACCATAAGCCACAGTGGTCAGTTTTAAGTAACCTGTGTTTTTTTTAACTCCAATAACTCCAATTATGTACTGTTAACACAACAATATTGTTTTTCTTTGATATGCATACCACCACTTCAAATCTCACAGTGTGAGGTCACCGGCGACAGTGATGTGTATTAAAATGTCGGCCTTCGTGCCTCAGTTGGTTGGGTATCTGACTGCTGATCCAAAGGTCCCGGGTTCGATTCCCGGTGGAGACACAGTTTTTGATTGTGTTTTCAGTCTGGGTCTGTGAGACGATTAATATTGTAAGTCTCCAGAATGTGGCAACTTGCTTGTTATTGGGTGCGTGTTTAATTAATATTTAACATAGTACCTGTTAGTTGCCCGAGAAGTAAAATAACAATTATAATAGGTGGTGAACCTCATTGCTGAACTATGTGAGATGTTATTGTTGCCTGTTGTATTTTCTATTACCCGGCTCTTATGGGACAAAATAGAAAAGTGTCAAAGGTATATTCTAAGCCAGTGCCTCATAATTTTTCTTTGAAGTTTCATGAATATGAATGTTTCAGGGGTATCCGGGAATGCAGGCTGGGTACATGCCACCAGGTTACACGTACCAACAGTATGCAGCAGCATACAATAACCCCCAGACACCTGCTGGTAAGCATTCCAACGACATGTATTACGGGAATCAATGAATGTAATCAAATATTATTTTTGGAATGTCACATTTAATTTTAATTGATATTAAAATTATTACACTGTAAAATTAATTTATTTCGCATTATTTGTATCCAAAGTAACAGCAGTGTGTGCTGACATCATTGATGTCGATACAGAATTCCTTTACATTACATAGTACACACATCAGTTTAACTATATTTAATCGACCGGTGAAAAAATACATTTTATGGTAGGATGTAAGATTGAAATAGATATTGTAAGATAATGAAGAGATTCGTAGGGATCTATTGGACATGCGGGACTTTTAGTCACGAAGAGCAACTACAGAGCTTTTTTTGTAAAAAATTGGGTGCATTTTATATCTTCACACATTTCAATAAAAGGCAAGCCTACTGTTTCCTTATAATCACTTCTCTTTGGCACTATTGAAGTGCAGTTTCTGCAAGATTTCTGGGTCTCCATAAGTTTTGTGAGGGGCATTAAGTTTAGTCCATATGAGCAGAACGGGTGGTAGTGGGGGAAGAACAGTAGAATGAATATTAATGTTTTGCAATAGTTCGGATTCATAGAAAAAATGAACGTCTAACAAAGCAAGTGTACAAGGCCGAAAACGAGAGGAATGACATGTTATATAAATGGAATTTTGAATGATGGGAATTTTCCAATTCAGAATGATCAGCGATTTAGCGTTGCTTATGATGGATGTAAATGAGGCAAAAAATATATGTCAAAATAGAAGTGTGGCCTTTTGTTTTCTCTGCCTATCCCAATGGTACATGTCGATCATAGTTGTGTTTTTCTCGCAAAATAGCTTTAAGCCAACTTAACATAATATTCTTCTTGAACACTAGGATTTGTATACTGCAGGACTAATTGCCGATTGGCAATTTTTCTCCCAACAACCAGTTATATACATATAATACCAGAGACTAGTGTAACATAATGTTAACCAATAGTTTTCTGTATGCGTAAATGTGTTTAGGTCACGGAAAACTTTCGCCATACAGGATTTAAAAAGTTTTAAAAGCACCGAAAAGAAACATAATAGAAACACACCACATTTGCAGACGTAATGTGGAGCGATTTTAAGTAAATGTTTGGAACGTTTTGATAGATGAAATCACAAAAAACGAGTGGGTTGTGGCCAACACTAAACTCTCCACTACACAATGAAGCTTCCCTGCTAATATTACACTCTAATATCAATATGAAATCAAATATGTAACTAAACATTGCTAAACATAAAAATTCTCCTATATATTTTTCATACAAAATATCGATTAATAGAAACATAATTATTGAAAGGATATTTAAGGTTGGCAAACTCTGAATGCAGTTTTGTGAAAATTCTTTTTTTTGCATAAATAATTCAAATAAAATGAAAATATCTCAAATTTCCAGGTCGTGAGAGCATTTTTAAAGTTTTAACAGATGAAATCATAGAGAAATAATTAACTGTTGTCTATGGAAAACTAATCAGCTCTAAGTTTATGTACTTCACACATATGGTATCAATATGAAGTTCATCAGTCATTTGGTTTGGGCTGTACAGAGGACACAAATTTTCAAATTTGTGTACGGCATACGGCATACACACAAAAACATCAAGATGAAACTCAAAGTATACACTCTCTACATGATACCCACAGAGAAATTGATGTAAAAAAATACGCTTAAAAATTGTGAAATCATGACTCTCCACTATTCCATAGTTGGTAGTGGAGAGTAAAAATCTATTGTTTGTGGAAAACTTATCAACTATGTATATCTAACTTTTGTTATCTGGATATGGAGTTGAAAATAATTTAGGACGCACAACAGCTGTACATAAAAAAATATTAAGATGATTCTCAGTATAATATACTGATATAATAGTGGAGAATAGAAAGATATCAATTATAATAGCCTGTGTTTTGTTTCATATATTTAATTCTTTTCCAATTGAGTCTACATCATGTTAATCTAATACATCACATGGCATTTTAATCGCAAACAATGTTTCCGGACAAATAATAGTTTATGGGAGATTGGAAAGAGAAGTTGGCGTTGAGGGAGGGTGAGTTTCTCACGATCTATGCAAGGTTGACTCTCGGAGAAATGTTTTATCTTTTTAGGGAAACATAAGAAAGCATTAACATTTTTCAATGGCAGTATATAGTCTGCTGATGAACTAGTTTTAATCATATGAATGTGCGGTGCAGTTAATGCAATGGCTAAAAAAAAACCATGCTTGTGATCTGCTGTATACAAGTTGATTTGAAAAGAAATAAAAATTTTGGTTCATATCAGTGAACTGAGGGTATATCAGGTGTAATTACCACAGGGAATATGGAATCCTTTACATTAAACCGGATATTACGAATTAAAATATACTTGTGGATCGCAGTAAAACTCTACTTTGATTTAGAATATAGTTTGGAGGAGAAAAATGATTGATTCCATTGTCGCAATAATTATGTATTATGAAAAAAATGTTTCATCTTGATGATGCACTTCCTGCCTTTTCATTAATAAGATACGGTGAGCAGAGACAAATGTATGTCTTTTTATGTATTCCTATCTTGGCGCACTTCTATCCTTATTTTTATATTCATTCATTTCTTCATAGTTTTCACATTGTTTTTATTATCGTGTACTGTATTTAGTTATTACATAACCAACAATAGTATTTCTGTAAAACATTTTTCTTGTGATTTGTTTAATTGTGTTGTCCATAATTAGAGTCATTCTTTAGATTACTATACTAACCTTGACTTCTGGCAATGACTTAATGCAGTCCTATATATTAATGAATCAATCATAAGTAAATAATTAATGATCAAGCTACAGTTTGTTTTAATATATGCGTTTCTGTATCTATTGGCACAAGGAAATCAATAGAAACTTATGAAAGAACGAATGATTCTTAAAAAAATGCAGCAAACAATTAGGTATATGGTTAGAGCAAGTTGACGAATGTTTGGGCAATGTATTTCAAACGCACTGGATGATCGGATAAAGAAATTGGAAGAATGTATTGTTAGGAAATAGAGAGAGGATCACATATCGGCCTTCATGGCTCCGTTGGTAGGTATCTGACTGTTGAGCTAAGGTTTCCAGATTCGATTCCCAGTGGAGACAGTTTTTCACCGAGTTTTCAGTCTTGGTCTGTTCTTCTTTTTCTTCCAATTGTGTTGCAGCCCATATCGCGCCCTGGCCTCTTCAACTTCAGCCTCCTCTGCCCCTTATCCTCGGCCATCTTCTAATCTGACTCCTGAAGTAGTTGTCTTGCATCCTTCCCGACATCATCCTTCCATACCACCTTGGGTCTGCCAACTTTGCGTTTAACCCGCGCATGTCCTGCTAGAACCTTCTTTGTTTCTCGTGTGCTTGGCATTCTCGGTCCGGCCCATCTCGGTCTTTGGAGCATTAGATGGATATAGTTGGGAGCTTGATAAATATCATAAAGCTTATTATTGAATGTAAAATCTAGTGAGTGTCAAATTGATATTTGACATAGTATTTGTTAGTTACCTGAAAAACTATACAAAATAATATAAAACGAATAATATCAATTAATTTGTAGTCCCAACCCTGACATATGCAAGTGAAATGGGGAAATCGCCGAGAAAAATATGTAACAAGACGATGTACGGCAGGGTATGAAATGGGCAGGGTATGAAAGAATGTAAAATAAAGCAAGATGTCATTAATAGAATGAAAGTGAATAAATTGAGATGGATTAGCAATATGAGGATCTAGAATGAATGAGGAACGCCTGACGAAGAATATATTGTGGACAGGAATGTAATGACAGAATATATAAACAGAATATCTATTTGTAATACATCTGTTTGGCTACCCAACTAACAAGATCTAAAGAACCCTGCTCGAGAATTGCACTCGCGGTCATATATACCGTTCGTGCATCTCTGTCACACTGTGCTTTCTCATTCACACATTCCAGTATTACACATAACAAATATATAAATTGGTTCATTTATAAGAAAAATATTAAGAAAAAAATGAATTTTGGACAGGTGTATTTTTACAAATCGTCACAAATTATATATATAAAAAAAAATAAAATGCAGTATAGGCATTTTTGAACACAAACTATTGAATCTTTTTTTATGAAAAATGATCAAAATTTCTTGCTATAACCTGGCTAAATAGGGGACACTAGCTATTAGGATTTGGGTCCATTATTCTTTATTTAAATTTAAAAAAAAATTAAATTAAAAGACAAATGTTATCTTATGCTTAAGTCATTTTCATTTTTTTTTTGCAATTAGTAGTTTTTTGTAATTACTACATGAGAGTATGTGCCAATTAAGAAGTTACTGGTATTATGGCTGTGTGAACAATATAGAATGGACAAGACTTTGTCCTTTATCTTTGATTTGTTGCCATTACTAAATGTACATTGAAGATAGGTCTGTAGATGTGAAACAATATTTAGGACTGCAAACAACTTGCAGATATACTTTCATGGCTAACATCTTAAGATGGCTATGGCACATTCCCACACAACCTTTGTAAATAAAGTTTTATATTTTATTTGCATTAACTATTAAAATTGAAGCCTAAATCGAATTATATTTAAAATTCCTGTTTATCTAGTTATTATTTTTAAATATTACTCTTTCAATTTACGTCATTATTGGTAATAGTACGCACTTTTTGAGTCATTCGGTTGTCTATATATTAATACGTGAAACTAAAACTTCAGACCCCTTTTCAACCAAACTGCGCTACCGGATTAGTGTGAAATTTGGCATATTTATGGTCTTATTAATATACGGGTTGTAAAAGTTACACGACCATTTAACACCCGTTTCGGCAAAAACGTTACCAGTAAACGCTGTGTAGCAGATCAGTTGGTCAACGACTGTATATCTCTCATATACAAATTTTACACATCGCTTGCACAGCTGTCAGAGGAAGTTTAACGATGTTTTAAGACAAATTTCATCTATCACAAATCAAATTTAATTTTGATATGCGTGTTTATATTGTTATATCTTGGAATAATATGGCGAAACCTCTACAAATTATTATATTCTCGATAGTTGTGCATTTTAGGAGCGAAAAGTTGTCAATAAATTTGCTCTTTTATATCTACAAATTATTTATTATATTTTCCATATTCCTTTTTAGAAATGTGAAAAACTGCTCTGCGCATGCGCGAGAGCGAAATTGCAAGGATTATTTTTTGTTGTACGCTTGTTGTAACTACACAGTCGTTATACAGCGTTTATTGGCAAGATTTTCAAATAATCACTGCACGGGCTTTACACGGTGTGCACTAAAACACTGGTCAACGGGTGTGCAGTAGATTTTTATTAGTAAGACTGTCAACAAGTTTATATGGAGGAGGAGTGTATAAAGCTAAATTTTTTACATAATATGTGTTACAAATACATTAAATTAAATAAAAGAATATTTCACGTCCTTCACTTTCACATTGTTTACATTGTTCACTTTCATACTGTCAATCTCAAACCGCAGTTGTTTTCAATTTAAATACAGAACATGTTAATGAAAAATATACAATAAAGAAAACTTTTTTCCCCTTGAAAAAATACATGACATTGCCCCCAAGTCAAATTGAAAACGCTGTTCGTTTTCGCCAAGCGCTAATTTTTTTTGTACGGGATTTGACGTTTGTTGTTTGTTATTGTAGAAAAAATTTGTCTTTCAAGATGTGCTATTTGCAGCTGTATTGTGTATAGAGAGTTATCATTTCTAAAATAGGGATGTTAAAAATGCATAAAAGCTACAATTTCAGTCTGTACGTTACTATATATCAGGAGAAAAACATTCATTTTTTCATAGAATATCTTTTAATTTAAATAAAAGCTCTTACATGAAAACTTCATATTTTTCCCGTAATATATATTGTAGCTTTTAATCATTTTCAACATCATATATAGTAAAAGTTTATGTATTGCACTTGATTTTGTTTAAACAATAAATGAGTTGTTTCATTTGACCAGTGTTAAGGTGATGAGTTGTCATCCATTCTGAAAAAGAAACAGTCGCTTTGCAACCGGTCAATAAAACAACTCATTCCTTATCTAAACATAGTTAAGTATAATAAATAAAATTGTTTAAGATGTGGCACAGAATTAAAACTGAAAAAGATTTGTTATAGTTTGTTATGTTCAGCCGGTTGCATTTAAAGTAGATTTGGAGACCACCGGCCTATTAAGAGTAGTGTCTTATTTAGTGTAGAGTGTAGCTGAGAGTGTAGTATTGTGTGTGTTGCAGGATACCGCATGGCAGTCCAGCCGGGGTGGGGAGCAGCACCAGGGGCGGGAGGTCAGGGGGCCCAGCCCCCAGTCATGTACGCGGCCATGCAGCAGTACCCCTCACAGTAGACAAACAACCGTCACACCACACCATCCGCCGTCACAATTATATTTCCATTTGCCTAACCTTACCTTATACCCTCTCCTATCTCAAATCAAGTGCACTTTCAATTATTGTCTCATCCCTTAGTACGTCGTGGCTGCTCGGGGGCATTTAAATCATGTAAATTTAAACACAATCGTGCGACTCCAAGCCGCGTGTCCCAATGTTTTGTATCTGTGTACAAAGAACCTAAAAGATATATTTTTAAATAATATATAAACGTCGATAATTATTGTTGTAATAAAAGAAATGGAAAACAAATTGTGCTCGCGAATCGGTATAACTCGAATCACATCAAACGTCAAACACGCGTATCAATATCGCAGTCGAGTGTTTGATCGAGTGGTTTCGTGTTCGGACGACGGTGGTTTAATGTTTCGGTGCCAGAAGGTCCTTGGACACTGATTGTGCGTGTGTGTGCGCAAGAGAAAAAAAATAATTTCGGCACAGTTAAAAAATAAAACAAGATAGCTGCTAGATCATTAGTTTATAGATAGGAGATGATAAAAAAATATTATTTAAAAAGTGAATTGAGTGGATAATTGCGGAGAGAAGCCAGATGTTGTTGTGGCTCACCTTAGTTCTTTCTCTATTGGCCCATTCCATAATTAATACCCGTTGGTTGGACATGCTCCGTAAAGATGCAGATGATGATACGCAACCAAATCCACAGAAGCGCAATACGTGCTGATGCTGAATATTCATATATCGGCGAATGTTTATTGACAAATGCATCGCAAACACATTTTTTATATATGAAAATTCATCACAAAATCTAAAATTATATATACATATATATTTATGAAAAATAAATAAATAAATAGTAGTATTTATACAAAAAGTTTATTAAGGCCGATACTGATATCATTTATATCTTTGTAAAGTGCAGGTTTGTCAAATAAACAGTGGGTTCGGGACTGATGTTTTATTTTTCAAAATTCATTTGTCTAACTCCTTCCTACTTGGTACATATTTATTAGGTTAATTATATAATACTTTATATAAAAATGAGTGGATTCCATTATTGCCTCTGTATATGTATGTACAAACATTTACTTCATTTAGGAAATATAAGGATCAAATATGCAAATATTTATTTCGAAGATACAATATGAGTATTTCCTAAAAATTCAAAACTGAAGTAAACTGTGAACAAAATCTGAACATTTTATTTAATCATCAACTGGTTCTACATTTGACAATTACTTTCATTCAACCAGATATTTTGAAAGATAGCAAAGTGTGTGTATTACAGTAAGGAATTACATAGTCTCCTACCCCACTTCATAGGGATTGTTATAGAACTAATTAGTTCTGTTCGTCCCCAAAGCAGTTGCTCGTCAGACAAAACAAGAGACTACTATCATGCATACCACTACCACAAGGTCCTAATGCAGAGTTCTACCTAAATACTAACCATGTTTTCATTGCACAGTTGCTCACTTAAGTTAGGAGATCACGTGGCTTCCTAACTGGAGGATGCTACCATGTTTTTCTATGAGAATTGCATTGCAGATACATATCTAAATACTTAGCGCATGCGCTTCGGCGTAAACTAACATTTGCGAATTGTCAAAAAGTAAGGTTGATAGCGAGGAACCTTACAAGTGGTTTAATACTAAAATACGAGATTTTTGCCGTGAATGATGATTTTATCGGCTTCGTTGAATATGTATATGATGCCGAAAATTCGGTGTAATTTCAAAAAAATCGTGACAACGAGCTGTCAGTGTGAAGTTGGTTACATATGTTTGGTCAAACGTCAGAAAGAGATAAACCCATAGAAAGCTATCTATCTCTTTTCTTCATGCACAATAATGTGAAATTCTACGCCATCGACCTTAAGTTTGGCGTAGTATTTAGTTAGTGATGTCTCTGCAACGCAATTGCTAACTTAAGAATACTAAATACTCCAGTGAGGTTAGGAGTTAGTATTTAGGTACCTAGGACTGTGCATTCGGGTCTAAGAGGCCAACCACAAACGTGGAGGCCCGTCAATGGCGAGGGTTACCCTCCCAACAGTGCCACGGGAACACTATCCTATCATTGGGAGCTTTTGCCACGCCTGCAGTTCTTCGATATCCACGCCAGGTGCAGCGTCCGCTACACCTGTCCCATCATCATGGCGGGCTACCGCCGAGTGGGTCGTGCCCACTAATCATGCCGGGGGGCTCCTCCACCCCTTAGTACTTGTGTTGGCGATTTACAGGTACCACACCACTTGAACAATACTTTCAGTTCTTCGATTTCCACGTTCAGTGATTGATGCAGGCTGGATCCTCGCCGCATGTGATGAGTCACTGTTGAGCGAGACATTAAGGCGTCTGCTCTTCCATAGGTAAGAATTGAGTGTGTGTACTACAGCAAATAATTTATAAATAAATAAATGAAATTATTACAAGTATATAATGATACAGTTTTAATCCACGTGAGTTATAATGAGCTTGAGCACTTTCGATGGTTACATCATCATATGAGGAGGCGACAATTCAAATTCATGATGGTATAACCATCGAAAGCGCTCAGGATCATTATAATTCATATGTGGATTAAAACTGTCATTACACTTGTATAATTTCATTATGAACTACCCACTCTGTGAAGGAAACAACGTTAAATTTAATAAATAAATGCGTTCAAATGGTATTTGAATGCACACAATGGAACATTGCTTGTTTTGATATAAATAATATTATGTACATAGGATGGATACATATTGAATGTACAGCAAACTCACAGTTCTTATAATATACTAGTAAAACCCGGCAGACATTGTCCTGCTTGTTTAATTATTTACCTCCAAATATATAAAAATGGTTTTTCGCTTGGAGGAATTTTCCGTTTTTCGTTATGTTTCCTTTTTATCACTTAACATTCTTATCTAGATTCGCTAATTATAATTCCGTATTTTTTTCCCTTCCATCTCTACAGTCCCTTCCTTATTTATTCATTCATTTAAATTTTATTTAATTATTCAAACAAATATACTTACTTCAACCTTAAGTATTATTCCAGTTTTCTATAATATACCATTTTATGTATGGGTATATAGGATTTTTGCTGAACAAACCCACTAAGTATCAATTCAATACCAACATTTTTTTTTCAATTTTTTTCGTGAGATATCGAATAAATAAATAAATAAATTATAATGCATACCTTCTCCTGAATGAGCTGAACAAATTCCCAAAGTTTCATCGCAATCGGATGGTTGGTTTAGGAGTTCATCGCGAACATACAAACAAACAAATATACGTAAATCCATTTATATATATATATATATATATGTATAGATAAAACAAATGAATAACAATCGACACAGTGTAAATATTGAACACCAATATACATCTCGCAGATTACAATAAGTTCAATAAAATGAGAAAGTATTTCCTGTCAAATACAGTGGATGATAAATGCAATTTTTTGGATACATCAAAATTGAACATGCCTGATTTAATCTGAACGAAAAATGTATTTCTACTCTATTGTGATAATGACTGACCAAGTGTCATTTAATGATACAAGATCACTCCAAGGGCGCTATGATTTGATTGTTGGCTCAGCGAAACAACAGTATTCTTTAGTAATTTACTTAGTGTCAATGCTCTTGAGTTCATCGTATGTCTTATATTGCTATGAAGCTCCGTCCACATTGTGATTATAGTAAGCCATGATTCTAAATGTGAGATGTCACAGTTCGTAATGTGGAGCCGACTTATTCAGAGCCTTAAAGACCATCTAGCATACCTTATAGTCTACTCATTCTGGACACTTCAATCAGTTCCTCAAATCAACCTCACAGCTGCATTAAATATAATTTGCAATCTATTAAACTGATACTGCTTTTTCTAGACTCAAGTTATCAAAATAAAATCTTCGTATATGTGTATTTGTGGAAGTAAGAAAGTATGTTAAGAAGTAAAAATCTATACCACTTTTTTTTTTTAATTAAGGATATATAATGGGAGGTAGATATATGGTGTACTAAGGCTTTTGCAGAACCAGCCCCCCCTAGATAACGTGTCATTTAGCCCAAGAAAAGATAACTCAATGTATGGAAGTGACAGTTGCCAGTCACGTGACAACTGTCACTTCCATACATTGAGTTATCTTTTCTTGAGCTAAATGACACGTTGTCTAGGGGGCAGGATATTTGGAGAAACTCTTCTATTGGCAAGTATCAACATTTTCTAATATTTTAATACATCATGGTCTTTTGCAAAACAGATTTATATATCTTTATGAAAAGAAATGGAATAAAACAAGATAATATTGCATATAAAATTTATTAATACACAATGCATTATACATAATGTAAAAACTGTTGAGTCAATTTTAAAGCAGATTGTTTTATCTGCTCTTCACTTATTACGATATTTATAGTACGATAAAAAAAGCCAAAATGCAACAACGCCGAAACATTTGGCATCACAATGGATTCAATATAAGCTCACAATTATTAGCGACCAAAAATTGGTATAAAAAAATAAGTCAAGTCCATATTATATAATGTTACTTGCGATCACTGAATCAATTGAAGCTGAATTAAACCATTGTTTTATTGTACATATTATATTTATTTATAACCACAATGTTTAATAAAATATATACATACATCATGTTCGTTGATATATTTGCCCATTTATACAAACAAAAGTTTTTAGAAAAGCACTGCTTTTTGTAAAGCCAGAATTAAAATAAATGTTTATATGTTATTTACTTAGTTTTTCGACAGACAATTCTTGATGAAACTCTACAATGACATAGAATGAAACACTAGTTTCACTGTTAATACATTATTGGCATTAACCGGTATCGGTCTATAAAAGAGTAGGAGGCTCAAATCCACCCTAGGTATCATAGTTTCATAACTATGGCAGGCATAGATGCCAAACAGACGATTTGTTTTATGATTCTTCTTGGCTACCTATTATGCGATAAAATAAAATATGAACTTCAAATAAAGAGAAAAAAATTGTCCTAATATGTGACATTAAAATAATCTGTGATATAAATGAAGATATGTGATGGTATGTAAGTACAAAATATCCAATATTATGATTCTTCTATAAATGGTGTAAAATAATGTGCATTAGAACTGTCTGCTATGATGTTACGTGTATACACAATTCTGGCTTTAAAAATATCAGTTCAATAATTCTTAATTGATAAAAATATAGGTTCATAATAATTCCAAGCCATAACAGATTCTGACCTTACCAAACTACGGTAATCCATAAGTTTAATTTTCTGTAGATTATTTTATCTAATAACCAGTATCATAATAATACAAAGGAAACCTTTGACTGTAAGCGGTCTTCATAAGTTATCGTGGGTTTCACAATTGAAACTAGAGATAACAATATTTGAGTGTTGGTAACATCACCACTTATTTCTATCAACATAGTTCATAAGTGTGGGCTTTAGATAAACGAGATGGTATGAATATTTTACTGTGACCTCCAAAATAAATTGAAATATCAACAACTTATTGACGTTACATTATAAAATGATCATGAACTTGATGATTTCATCATCTTTTATGTACAAATTGATCAACTTAATTATAAAAGAATCATAAAAGCAGTTTTCATGCCATGTAATATGTTTTAATAAACAAAATTTCCTTTAATTATTATAAAACTGGTTGTAAGAGCTAAAATTGGCAGTTTCAAGGAGATACTTTATAAAAAAAATATTTTTGTTGAACACCTTTACATATCTCAATAAAATAATATTTTGTTCTTTGTGGTTCAGCCAAGTGTTATAAACAATGGTTGTTTCAAAATCATTTTTGGCTCTATATTTTTTTATTTCATCAGTTAAATTACTATGATTATTTTATTGCCAAATAGAAATTTCTTCCAACTAACCATTGTTTCTAGCCCAGAGAAGCAAGAGGGAATCGAATCTGAACTAATTTAAATAAGTTTTCAGGGATTATAGAGTTTATAGGTAGTTTAATATTTTTGATAAGTTAAATATCTGGATGGGAGAATCATTCCCATTTAAAGGTCAATCGAGTTTGTTGATTTTTTTTATCAATTTAAATTGTTGTTACAAAATAATTCACAATTTATGCGTTGATTTATTATTTTGAAATAAAAATTAGTTAAACGTCTGAATACATTTTTTTTGAGTAATGTAAATGCATACACAAAAGAAAGACTCTATTTTATGTTCAATAAGTTATTTTGTGTATAACAAAGCTAATTACAAATCTATTTGAATAATTCATGAGTAGACATTTATCGGTTGGCTATAATATGACTATAATATAATATATTATTTATCAACTGACTTTCTACAGAATATTTTCATATTTTTAAAACTATCTAATAATGTTAAATATTCTACATTTCAAATTGACTATATAATTATTATGTAAAAACAAATAAAATAAAAAAATCTACATTCTACGCAAGAAATAACTACCTTGCTCTTTTTAAAAACATAACTAAAATAATAAAACTTTGTTTTTTATTTTGTAACATTCTTTGAACTATTTAAATTTGATAATAAAAGTAATTAAAAAAAAATACAGTAAAACCTTGAATTTACGTTCTCTAATTTATGTCAAATTTTTAAATATGAAATTGTTTCATATTTACACTGAAATTTCTTTATCAGATTTTTTCTTTGTTTAAGAAAGATTTGCCACAAAATTGTGCATTTTTGAGATCTTTTCTAAAGTACTTAAGTAATATTTTGTTTGTCTGAGATTATGTGAGAAGCTATTTCATGCTAGATTGTCAAATTCAATACTATTCTGTTAATTTTGGCTAAATTTCCAGTCATGGATGAAGATGCAGAAGTGTGTCTTTTTGAAAATGGAACTCAAAGTTCTGAAAGGTAAGTGGGAGATGTACCAATTCCATTGGTTCATTTCGTAAACTTCACACAAGTGTACGGGAATGTATATCTCACAATGCCGCCATTAAAAGTTATCTGTCATAGATCCAATACAAAGAGGAAGAAGACACTGTGGTTCACTTCCTGTCACTGTCTTGTTCCCTCTAGAAATAGATTCTAGGGAAGTTTCTTCTATGATGACCTAATGGATATAGCATCTGCTGACATCAGAGAAGTTCTGATACTCATTAGCCACTCAGGGTGCATTAGGAAAGGCGGAGGACAGCTCCATTTGTGGTATCACTAGGGGCCAATTGGACTAAGAGTGTATTCTTGTCTAAGAACTGAAATCAGCTAAAAAAAACTGTAATAGTTGATGACCAAATAATCATTCATTTTAATTTTATTGATTATATATTTTACTTAATTTCCGCAGTCAACACTTTATTTTTTATAAAACTTTTTGGCTATTAGGATAACGCAAATTCTAGGTTGTACTATAAATAGAGGCATCTCAGAAGCCATTTATCAATTATAGTATAAAAATAACATTTGTTTTGTCATTTTAGAGAACGCCAAATATTCAAACTCATTATGCACTCATCCATTTGAATTTTGTTACAACGTGGTATGTTTGTGAATAATTCAATAACAGATAATAATATTTCATAAAATTATTCCTAAAAAACAATACATCAATGAACGGTCTCGCTGTGTAACACACTGCCTTTAATTTGGTTTTGATAATAGTTGACATCGGTAACTTTTAAAACTTCTATATGTTTAGAATAGTTGGCGTTTTTATACAGATGAATATAAAATAACTTAAAATATGAGGTATCATTACAAATAAACTTTAAATTGAAAACTTAAAACATGTACAAAAGAAATTGGTACAATCTTTCATGCTGCTGAGCAAAAAATACAGCAAAACCCTCTTAATATGTTTTGTACAAAGATTATTGATTATTTCATTCTTTTATTTTACCATTTGTGTGATTTTTATGAATATGATTTGTATAACAACAACGATGGATACCATTTTAGGACCAACATTATTTATACATTACGATAAGAAAACACAATATTTGCGCATAATGCAGTCATATTTTTAAAAATTAGTGTAATATGTAGCTTTGACACAAATTGCGATAAGTAGAAAAATATGTCATTTTTCAATTATACAAGTTCTGATTGTGACAAGGATCAAAAAGTGTTTTGTGATGAGTATAAAATACAGTCAATTTTTATATATTTGTACAATACAGGTAATCTTTGACTCATGATTATTTTACCTGGAGTAAATCGGCAAAAACAAAAATAATAGCAGACAATTTCACCAAGGTATATGAAATCAAATATCAACTAAACACCTGTTTGCAGCACAAATTTTGGTAAGGATCCCTCGAGATGCAGCATTTCACCAATATAAAATAGAACATTCTTTGCAATCATCTATACATTTTGCCAAACTAGTCTCATAAGTTCATCCACTGTCAATGAGATTAAAAAAATTAAATTATGCACCAATTAGATTTATTGTATTGAGGAGTCTTGGTGAAATTGTCACTTTTTGAGGCACAGAATTCAAGACAGCAATATGGAACATTGCAAGCTCTGCCACACTAATGCTTCAAAGAATTAGACAACAACAAAAGTATATAAATACATCAATTGATAATTTGTAGCAAGACTCTTAAATTATGTAAGGCAGTCAATGATTTCCTTATTAACAATAAAATAAAAGTTATAGATACTTTGTTTAAAGCTAGGCATGAGTTGTGAGAAAATAGTCTTGTGATTTTGGTCTGAGAAAATCCACAATTGTAAGTTCACATAATGTCCTATTCTGATTCGTCTAAATTTATCCGTCTGAATTTTAGTATACGAGAAATGTCAAAAAGTTTACTGCATTTATACGGGACTCATTACGACACGCCGCGCGGATAAAATCCTTTTACGAATGGTAATTCACGGTCGCCCGTCGGTTATAAACGTTTTCGTACTCTGAAACGAATCAGAATAAGACTTAAAGGGTACTTATGTAAATACATTTGAATATTTAAATAAATAAAAAATACTCTTTTGAATGAGTTGCATTTAACAAAAAAAAAATGAAAAATAAACAGTATTAAAATCTTAGGTACCTAATTATTCTCAAATCTTAGAAACACAAAATTACAAAGTTTAGTTTCAAGCATTTTAATATTGAGGGAATGAGTATTCACGCAATCATTTAGAATATACACAACTCATTTTTTTTTAATAACTAACTCTGTCACATTTTTACATGTTTAAAAAAATCTTTGATTGAATTTTATCTTCATACATTATTTGCAGAACATAAAAAATCATTGGTATATAATTATCAGGATACTGGGTAGTATTTGTGTATATTTTGGTTTTTATAAAACAAATTTATGTATACTTTAATTCAAATTTATAGAGATAGAATTAATATAATATTAAATTTATATGTATAATGTATATGTACAAAAAAAAATATATATTTTCATATGGGGTTATATTTCAGCAGGTATGTAAAAATTATGGAAATAGGTTTTGCATTTTCTGAAATTAGCTTGTATAATATTATAGAATCAGACAAAAAATTTTAAATTTATCAATATTTTGTCAGAATAAAAATCTTTATAAAAATATTCACAGCGAATTGATTTTTTTAATAAAATAAAAAATAAGATCTTACGACTAGTGAAGATGAAATTGGGTTTCTTTTTAATGGAGCATAATATTGTATCAATAAATGAGTTTGAAATATTGAAATAATTAAAGCAATAATTTGTTGTGATCACTTAAAATATAAATATGTTTTTCTAATTACGTTTCATTTGTACCTCTAAAAACTATAAATTAATTACAAATATTTAAATAAGAAAAAATACGAAGCATCTAGACACAAATTGTTTAATATATAATAATAATAATTATAAAATGTGCATAAAATTTTGTAATCCGTGTAACACAACATTATATTGGTTATTTGTAACTATAGTTAAAAATCTCAGCGTGTTGGCAAATGACAAACATTTCATTTACGCAACAAATAAATAAATTAATATAATACATTATTATAATGCAATGGACACAATCAAACTGACTACATTTGATTTAGAAATAAAAACAAATGAAAACAGATATTTAAAATCTACTTATTACGAACTGTTCAATTTATTTCTATTTATAATATATTAGGTTATGATTAGACAGTCAAACATGTAAATAAAGGAAAACCCAGGGCCTACCAGCCACCATACATTGAAATTGGTCCAATTCTGTGGCGATGGACGTGATGGTATGTGTGAGTGTGTATGTATGTGTGTATTATAATATCAGAAAGCTTTTGTACGGTTTAAAAGATGTCTCTGTTTAGAAATCAGAAAATTTTGCCATAAGTAGAAAAAAAAAACATCGATCTTTCAAGTATATTTTAAATTTTTCATGAGCGAATACATTTTAACTACTTAATTTATTAATATAATTGTTATTTCTTATTTTTAGCATATGTCGCGTTTGCTAAAAATATTGTGATGGATTGATTTACTGAAATAACTGAAAATGATGTTGGAAATTTGTTTTATTCTGGCAATAATATATTCTTCACGTGTTGGTGATGTGTTCTGTCATCTGTCATTGTGTTTTCCGTGAAACGCGGTCCAAATATTATTTCTTATTTCGCATTTCATATTTAAAAGCTTTGTAAACAACTTGAATATTTTAAAATGCCACGTCGATGTTGTGTCACTTCATGGGGTTCGAAGGAATCAATCAAATCAATACAACGGCAATTTTGTTTTCCGTCAATACGAGATCGTTGTAGATTGATAAAGTGGATTTCCGCGCGTGGAAATATTCATCTTCTCAGCAAAGATTTTAGCAAATTTCATTTAAATAAGACAATATGATATTGTGGTATGATTTGGCATTTATATTTCATATTATATTATTTTATAAATGTCGAGTAATTCGTTATAATAAACACCATTGTTCGTTACAATTGTCTTTTCTTGTTAACCTGTGAATTTTACTTCCTTCTTGCAGTGTTTCTCATAATGGTTGAATAATATAAGCATATTATACAATTTCAACCATTATAAGAAATAAATGCAGAGGCAATATTCAAATAAATAAATTAAGTCAAATTTAGCCCCCCCCCCCCCTATAGGCCTAGCCCCGCCTATGCCCCGCCTCTTAATGAGCTTTTGTACGGTTTAACAGATGGCAGTAAGCAGTATTGTTATGTTGCCAACTTCAAGTTGGTTCAGAAGTTGGTACAATTTCAATATACGGTGGCTTGCGTTCTATAGTTAGTGTGTTCTATGGGAAAACCTTGTTAATTTGACATAGAAAATGTAATGAAGACGCATGAAAGTAGAACATAATATGCTATAGAAATGAGATCATTAAGAAGAGTATGTAATAAAACAATATATGATAGATGAGAACATAAGGAGAGAATGCATGATCAAGAAAGATATTATAAGTAAAATGAAAGTAAATGCCCTGAGGTGGTTAGGGCATATAAAAAGAATAAATGATGTACGATTGGCTAAAAAAATGGAGGAGCCGCCCCAGAAAGGGATGGCATGACCAAATGATATTTTGAAAGAAGTAAACATAGGGCTGGTATTACAGTCTCAGTTTAAGAGCTAAACTCAAGTTTTACAAAAATATAGTGTATTATAGTGTCCGTTTAGGCCTAATCTTCCCTCAAATACGTCACTAAAATGACAAATATTTAACTCAACGTTTCTGGCGGATTAAGTAATAACGGTGAGTCAACTGTCATTTGCAGGCAACGCGTGTAATTTCAGTTTCTATCACTAAAGGCGTTAGGCAACGAGTATAGTTCAGTGTTCTATCACTAGAGGCGTTAGTTGTATCGACGGTGGCGCCACACAACAAAACAAACTGACAGCTATATTGAAACGAACATGGGCATTTAAAAGCATTATTTTGGTGAAAAAAATTAAATTTACCATGTTGGATAATAAAACAATAATATTTCATGTCGTAGCGTCCCGTTTTGTAGTTGGTATTATTTGAGGTTATTTAAAATTTGACAGATAATAACCACAGAAAAAGTAAAATATGTCTATAATTGAAGATTTAGTAACTGACATGTCATATTGCACTGTAATATGGAAATGGATTCAATCTCCCCTTAACATTAATCTTGAGTTTAACAAACTCAATGAGTTGAGGGCCGACTGTAATACCGGGCCATAATGAGCTTGAACAATTGACAAGCATGTATGAGACGATGCATGGATGTAAAGGATGCTAGGAATGTGTGCAAAAATAGAGGAGTATGGCGCTCGGTTCTCTGTTTACCTCGTAAGGGACATGGCATGATGGTATGTATGTATGAAAATGTAATGTACAAGAACCAAAACTTACAAATTCAAATTAAAAGGAAATTCAATGTAGACAGATTCAAAGTTATCTTTTCCGAGCATACGGACTAACATTGTTGATAGTTGTATTTACACATATATAATTGATACATTTCAACAAAGAAAAATCAATTAATTGGAGAATGGAGTCAGTTATTGGTAAATTATTAAAAAAATCAATGCAATGTGTCAATTAACGAGGTTTTCACTTTGCCTTTCCCTCTTTTGAATCAAATCCTTACATAGAACATGTTTATTATTACGGCTAGCACATGTTAATATCCGACATGTTGTGTATATCTCCCGCAGCCAACCTTTCAGTCTCTTTACATGATAAACCACCAGCGCATGATGATAAATTGTATCGTATACAACTAATAAACGAGTGGAAAGACCCTAATATTACATATAATAAGAATTGAAAGTATGTTTCTGATCACTGGGGAACTATTTTATAAAAAGATTTTTGTTAGTTAATATGAATTGGAAAGAAAAAATATGGTAAAGATAATGGAATATTAAAACATATGTACAGTTTATATTATTAAAGATTGTTGATCTCTGGTGCCAGGACAGAATACTCTTCTATGGTATGAAAATAATTTATAATAAATTGTGTAATTGAGGAATTCGAAAGGTTTATATTATGATAAACAGACGTATGTAGAGTAGACTAGGATACAAACAATTATAATAAATATGGAAATGATTAAATTTTCATCAAGGAAAAGGGGATTTAGGATATTTTATACTTGAATATATATCATTTCCCTAACTAAATAATAATTAACAAGTGCAAACATACGCAATACTATTGCACAAAATATTA
Source organism: Molanna angustata (assembly GCA_963576475.1). NCBI lineage: Eukaryota > Metazoa > Arthropoda > Insecta > Trichoptera > Molannidae > Molanna > Molanna angustata. The sequence continues at coordinate 28,945,290 of OY754980.1, forward strand.
TATAACAAACTAAAATACAATGTCATCACTTTACGTACATATCACAATCTTTTTTTGTTTTCAACAGTTATTAGAGTTAAAGACTTGTACAGTAGAGCGTGAAAATATTAAAGTACGCACATATACATTGACAGAATGCACCGGTCACGTGTCTTTCTTTTCATTTCTGTCATTGTTTAAAAAATAAAGCAGTTTAGTCTTGGTTTTCACTGGTCAAAAATACATTTAAAAAAAAACAACAAACTCTTAATTTTCGAGGGACACGTTAATCAGGTTGTAGTGTAAAAAATTGAGGAAATAGAAGTATTTGATGACGTCGTAAAAAATGTAGCCATGTACAAAAAATGGATCTATTAATGCTGGTGCATTTGAGAAGCTCTGTGGAGACATGGCTCATATGTTATGGTGTACAATTATACCCTCAATTCACTATTTACAAACAAGACATATATTTTTGTATCCGTAGAAAGTTAAAAGTTCAGTGTAAGAATCATTATTATTAATTACTCACAACAAGTGAAGTTAAGTATAATAATAAACGGGTTAATTTTATATTTACATAATTTGTAATTTGAAATCTCACATTCATGTTCTTGACCTGAAGATTACGTATTGTAAAAGTAGCATGTAGAATTTTTTTTTTAATAGTGTTGTTCAAGATAAAGCGCTTTATGCAACAACTTTTAATCTCGACAGATTTAAAAGAAAATTAAAACAAGTTATCACATATATATCATATGCGTAGTGCAAAATACATAACAAACTTACTAAACATATTCCCTTTGTACAAATAATGTTTTGTCTTAAAAAACATGTCTCAGAATGATTTTAATTTGTTTTAATGTCAGTGTTGCATGTAGAAATGACAATATCATGTCATAGATGTCATTTTGTAATTGTCATACTTATTTTCGTAAATTTCATAAATTAACAACAAAAATATATCAATCAAACAATAACGTAGATTGATTAAAAAATTTTGTTATGAACTCCGAAAATCGATGTGAAGTTGGTTGTAATAAGAGATTTGTTAATTAAAAAGCTATATGGACAAAAGCATTCAGAGACAATTTTTAAAACTGATCGCACTTGCGAAAAGAAACTTGAAAAATTGATCGCACTTGATTTCTTGAAAAGCAATCGCATCAACGTCTTGATACAATTTAACATAGTCACCGGGAGAACGGGCTGGCCATTTAACTTCACAGGATACAATTGCAGCTGCCTTCGACCTGCAAGGAAGCAACTGACCTGCGACTAAATCGATCGGCGGCCAATTCCCGACAGCCACTCCACAACTTTGACCCCGAGTCAAAATATAAAATATTTATTTATTACACACAACTTTGAATAAGCGCACAAAATGATGGTGCAACTAAATGCTGACATCTCCATACTCTAAGGACCATTTCTCGTAACCTATGAGGCTCTGCGGAGACACGGATCTTCGAATCCTCTTCAGGGATTCAAGGAAATCCTCAAACGTGATGTTGCGGACGGCAGATGGATCCAAACACTTAACTTGTTCGGCATTCAATTCTGTAATATACAAGTCAATTTTAAAAATACAAAAAAGACATTTTATCTTTAGCAAACAATACTTGACCCAACAGGGACCCTATTTTCATTTCAATAGTATGTTGTCTATGGTTTTTCTATCAACGTGCAATTATGTACTGATTTTCAATAGAAAGCGTATTTTGGAATTTCTAATAGATATTACAACGCCGTAGATAATTTATCTACTGGGTGTAGCAGTAGTTCAGCTGTCAAAAAGAGCTCTTGTACAGTTTAGTGTAATCTTCTTGTAGCTTCTCTATAATGCACTTACTCTATATATGTATATTTTTTTGTAATATCATAGAAGATGTTGGTTTTTCCCAAATAAATAATAAAATATTACACAGTAGTACCTTTATAAATAATATTAACTACGGCTTTAAGTCATTAGGTAGAACAATTCTTAATAACATCTCAAAATTTGTCCTAACTAAATTCAGGAGTCGTCTCACCAACAAACCTCTAAACAAACTTCTAATGAATTCTAAGTACATCGTTTTCAAAATAATCTTTTATGAAATAAATAAAATAAGAAAATCTAGATATTTCGTAGAAAAAAAAAGCAATTGTTATATTCAAAAAAAAAAATTTTTAAAATATATTTAGAGATCATTAAACTTTAGATATATAACCAACTGAGCCACGAAGGCCCACGATATTAAATAAAGTACTTATAATAAGTTAAAAAATAATATATGTATATACTTATATTTTTTTAGTAAAAACCACCACACTAAGCTGAGCCTGTTCCGAGGTGGTAGAAATTGAATAGCTTTAACCTTTTTAAGACGAGCGTCATGCACAAATGCCCGCCGGCCGCGTACCTAAACGCCGAGTGCCATCTATATATGCCCTCATACTATACCGAATTTTGAACTTTCATATCTCAGTAAATTCGTACTCGATTGAGACGAAAATTGTATGAATATTACGCCCATATATTTTATTTCAAGACTTTTGTCATTGAATCAGCAAAATAATTGTTAAATTATTAAAAAACATAAGAACTGTAACCATTGTAATTCATCAAAAATCATCAGACGAATTTAAACTCTCCCGCCCTGTGTAAGGATCTAATATGCATACGCGTAGGAAAGAGGGATACTGCGCTGACACTGGAACATTGTGCTTTGAATTTGATCCTTACCAATACACAATATCAAAGAATCATGTGACATAATGATGCCGCCATGTATTTTTTTGTATGGAGATAACCACAGTAACATTATTCTTTATTTATCTTATGTTTATATTTTGAAGTGTTCAATTTCTTGGAGTAAATTTTATCTTTTGTTTATCTTGGATCTTTTAATGATATATCTACATTATTTGATTTTATTTCAAGCCATATTATACTCAATTAAAACGAGATTAAAAAAATAATGTGTAAATCACAAAATGCTTCCTGTCCATAGGTAATGCAAGTATTTTTTCCTGCTCGTCTTAATTGGTTTAAATCCTACAGAATAAAGATAAATTTAAACGAATCATTTTTATACATATGTCACATTGCAAGATACAAGTTATTGAATCTTATTACTGGTTCTGAATGCTATTGTTGATATAAATGGTTTCAGATTTTAAATTTCCTGCATAATATTAAGTACTTACAAATAACTTACTTAATGACAATGGTTCAAGCAGATTGAAATGGAAACTAAGGCTTAGATAAATTGATTACCTCTAATAGGTCCCAGGGCAGCATCTTTGGCGAGAGCTGTGAGGTCACTTCCTGAATATCCGTCAGTAAGGTGAGCAAGACGTAGCAGTTCAGCTCTGGCAAGAGGAGCTCCATGCTTTTCCAACAGACGACGCAAGAGAGCAGCTCGAGTTTCTGCGTCGGGCAATGATACATAAACTCGTTTGGGGAATCGTCTGGAATAAAACATTGGAGTCACCAAATATTCCAACATCAGAAAATATTGTTTAAAAGAAGATACTAATTACTAATGCCTGGTTTAGTGTTTAGTTAAGTGGCAGGTAACTGTTTACACTACAGACGTCTTTTTAGCGTCATTTCTTTCATCACAATGAACAAGCGACATTACACAAATTTTATGAAAAGTATATGAGCAGCGCACGCGTTCTTCCTGTGCAGGATGTTACTTGCCAAAAAAATAGAAAGTGATTCATTTTCGTTCAACTTACTAGCCAGGTTCAAAGCCAAATTGACTTACTACTGTCCGAACCGTTTATACTACAGTACTTATCAATTTGACTAAACACCAAACCAATATAAATGAGGCATAAGAAAGATAAGTTTAATAATGATTAAGAATGAACATAATATTTTATTAAAAAAAAACTAACTATGGAAAAACTAGTAAATAAATAAAAAAGAAAATCTTTTCTTGTGTAAAAAATATATAGAATTATAGCTCAGACATATTTTTAACATCGTCTATATGCAAATTATTTTTCATAGTATAGAATACAGGCGATGTTGTAAAATACAAAGTCTAGACACAGAAATTTTTAAATTTGCGAAATGAATTTCTTTAACAATCATAACTATTTGAATGTTGATTGATAATGAAAATGCACCTCAAAGCTGCTTCGTCTAGTTCCTGTGGTCTATTGGTAGCGGCCATCACGATGACTCTTTCAGAAGTGCCACTCGGTAAGCCGTCAAACTCAACCAGAAACTCGGTCTTCAGTCTACGGGAGGCCTCGTGCTCTCCTGCACAACGCTCACTCAGAAGAGAATCAACTTCGTCTATGAATATTATTGAAGGCTGAAATGAGAACAAGAAACGAAATAAGCCAATGGCATATTAGAATTGTCACAATGATTAGAAAGAAGTATCAGTCAATTCTAACAGAAAGATTGAGATGCGAAATCAATTGTCAAAAGTATAGTATATGTTTGTAATTCATGTAATAACAATGACAAATAAAAGATATTTGTAAACTTTTATGTTGTTTTAATAAATTAATCTATTCAAAAGAATTTCTTTCTTACAGCGATCTATGCCTTCAATTCTGCATTTCCTATCTAGAAATATGTTTTATATTATATAGATGAGAATAAAAAACTAGATAAAAACAGACAATAATCTATAGACATGAAACACTAAAGCAAAATTTACTGATATTCACTGCCACCAAAATTTGGTGACAGTCAGTATGATGTATTTGAATATTTTCCAAATGGAGTGCAGATAAAATCTGAAGACCTCGACGTTGGATAAACCTGAAGTTGCAGATTATGGCCTTATTCACACCAATCTCACTGAAAACTTTTAAGCAGTATTTCAATCTGACCGCAGCCTGGGGCATTTTAAATGTCAAATGTTATTTATAATACACATGTCGATTTAGGTTACATTTTTGTCGAAAGACAATAATAATTTGACAGTGGAGTAATTAATGCTATCTGACCATATATTGGAAACTTATGAATGATATTTTTATTCAATTAACTTCTTTGTGAATGCATATTGTCATCAGATATAACGCCAACAGATACCACAGATAAAATAGAAGTCAACAGATATTGTACTTTCAGAACGTTTTTCACCCATCTACACACTAATTTCAATCTGAACAAGACGGAACGTCTATTTCCGGTCATTCTGAATTCTCGGGGTTCATTCTGAATGCACCCCAATACTTATTTATTTTAATCTTCTTGTACATATAATTAGTACACTGGCGGGCTTATTGCCTAATGGCAATTTCTTACAACCAACCAGAGTAAATGTAAAATATACAAAACAATGTGTACTATGGCAATAAGTTAATCACATTACAAAATACTCAACACTAATATCAAAAAGTACATGCTGTGATTTGAATTTTGAAAATCGAATATAATGTGCCATTAAAATCCAATTTATATTTAAATATTGAATGTTTTTAGGATACCCCCGTTTCACCTCACTTTATGCACAAATCCCCAGGCCTGAAGTCGTAGTTTAGGTCAGCTCTGTATATTATTTACTTTGTGAACATATTTTTCATTTAAAAATGTAAGTAGATAAACAAATTAATAATCAATATATATCAAATTAGTGAATTTTCTTTCAAATTTTATTCAATAAACAATTATTCTAAATGATTAGGAATAAACCTGAAAAATATTTTAATCAACAGACAGATAAAAATTGCATAGTTATTTCACAGACTCTACAAATATCAAAAATCAATTCTATCAGACTCTACAAATATCAATTAAAAAGATATGACTGACCCAAATTTTACTAGCGCAATAGCTGTCTCCATTTTTTAATTACATTCATACACTGCCATAATAAAATGAATGTATGACAAAACATAAAACATATTTTAGGAGCAGATAATGAAGATGCTATATAATTGTAAATACCTGTAACTCTCGTGCAATCTGAAACAGTGCTCTGACCATCTTCTCACCGTCTCCGACGTATTTGCTAGTCAAGGAAGCGGCCGATATGGAAAAGAAAGTCGCAGAACACTCGGCTGCTACACATCGAGCCAAAAGCGTTTTACCTAAAAACCAAGGAAGAATCGTCAATAAAAATAATATCTAAAGAGACGTACATATCAACAATTCAATAATATCTAAAGAGACGTACATATCAACAATTCAATAATATCTAAAGAGACATAGGTACATATCAACAATTCAATAATATCTAAAGAGACATACATATCAGCAATTCAATAATATCTAAAGAGACGTACATATCAACAATTCAATAATATCTAAAGAGACATACATATCAGCAATTCAATAATATCTAAAGAGACGTACATATCAACAATTCAATAATATCTAAAGAGACATACATATCAGCAATTCAATAATATCTAAAGAGACGTACATATCAACAATTCAATAATATCTAAAGAGACATACATATCAGCAATTCAATAATATCTAAAGAGACGTACATATCAACAATTCAATAATATCTAAAGAGACATACATATCAGCAATTCAATAATATCTAAAGAGACGTACATATCAACAATTCAATAATATCTAAAGAGACATACATATCAGCAATTCAATAATATCTAAAGAGACGTACATATCAACAATTCAATAATATCTAAAGAGACATACATATCAGCAATTCAATAATATCTAAAGAGACGTACATATCAACAATTCAATAATATCTAAAGAGACATACATATCAGCAATTCAATAATATCTAAAGAGACGTACATATCAACAATTCAATAATATCTAAAGAGACATACATATCAGCAATTCAATAATATCTAAAGAGACGTACATATCAACAATTCAATAATATCTAAAGAGACATACATATCAGCAATTCAATAATATCTAAAGAGACGTACATATCAACAATTCAATAATATCTAAAGAGACGTACATATCAGCAATTCAATAATATCTAAAGAGACGTACATATCAACAATTCAATAATATCTAAAGAGACATACATATCAGCAATTCAATAATATCTAAAGAGACGTACATATCAACAATTCAATAATATCTAAAGAGACATACATATCAGCAATTCAATAATATCTAAAGAGACGTACATATCAACAATTCAATAATATCTAAAGAGACATACATATCAGCAATTCAATAATATCTAAAGAGACGTACATATCAACAATTCAATAATATCTAAAGAGACATACATATCAGCAATTCAATAATATCTAAAGAGACGTACATATCAACAATTCAATAATATCTAAAGAGACATACATATCAGCAATTCAATAATATCTAAAGAGACGTACATATCAACAATTCAATAATATCTAAAGAGACATACATATCAGCAATTCAATAATATCTAAAGAGACGTACATATCAACAATTCAATAATATCTAAAGAGACATACATATCAGCAATTCAATAATATCTAAAGAGACGTACATATCAACAATTCAATAATATCTAAAGAGACGTACATATCAACAATTCAATAATATCTAAAGAGACATACATATCAGCAATTCAATAATATCTAAAGAGACGTACATATCAACAATTCAATAATATCTAAAGAGACGTACATATCAGCAATTCAAACTATGTTGATCTGCGAGTTGTTAATATCCATCCTACTTGGAAATACGCATGCGCAAGAAGTATTTTGGTTGCATAACAGCATGTGAATGGTTGTAGCGAGGTGCCACAATAGGTCTGGTGGTCAATTAAGTAACTTATTTGAGTGGCATCATTATTAAAATTATAGAGCTAACAATATATTTTAATCAATGTAAGATGTGTGAATGATGTGTCATAACGCTATATTAGTGCCAAATTTGACGTATGCAAGTGAAACCTGGACATGGCAGAAGTCGCACAAAAGCAGAATAAATGCAGTCAAAATGTGATTGCTAAGATGAATCAGTAATAGAACAATATGACAGGGAAAGAAATAAGAACATAAGGAAAGAATGTAAGATGAAGAAAAATGTCATTAATAGAATGAAAGTGAACACATTGAGATGGTTTGGCCACATGGGGAGAATGAATGATGAACGCCTGACAAAAAATATAAATTGTGGACAAGAACGGAATGAGAGGTCGGGGCCACCCAAAAAAGGGATGGCATGACCATGTGAACGATATTCTGAAAGATGGAAATGTTGATGAAATAGTCATAAGGCAATAAACTTGCTACTTGCACAGGGTGCAATTAGTGTTTATTATTATATTCATTCATACCATCATGGCATATTCTACAATATTGGGTAACCAGCAACAGGTGTGCATTATAAAAGGAAGTACGACACATGCGTGTATTCCCAACACACCAGTCTCGTATAATTATAGTAATACTATAATTGTATTAATAAATTGCCAACAAAATATCTCAAGTTTCATTCCTAGTTGAGGATACAATAGTAATTAGTGGTTGCTTAAAAGACTATACACAAAATAAAGTATGTCAGAATAAGGAATAAAGATATAAGGACTGAGTGTAACTCGAAGAAGGATATTGTAATGGAAAATATTTGAATTTACCATTTCCAGGAGGTCCAAATAGCAAGAGTCCTCTAGCGGGAGCACGTAGACCAGTGAACAGTTCCGGTCTTAGTGCTGGCAACACCACCATCTCTTGCAACGCTTGTTTTGCTGTCTGAAATTTCACAAATATTTGATTGATAATTTTTTTTACAATCCACTAAATTGTGAATAATATTTTAATTGTAATAATATATTAATTGTATTTTGAAAGTTTCATCACAATGTACCTGTGTGCTGTGTACTATGTACGGCGTTTTTATTCTACTTGATCAATTATAGTCTAAAGTACTCATTGATTCTTTTAAAATTTTAATACTCGCTTAGACCCCACTAGATTTTGAAGGATATCTGAATAATGCTTCTCAATTTTTTTAACTGTCAAATATTTCAAAGTGACCCCAAGATCGGAAAACTTGAAATTTGATATTTTTATTTTCAAATTGGTAAAAAGGCACATCACTTTCATAAAATGGCGTTGAAGAATTATCAATAAATATTTCATAAGTTTTCATAATGAAATATTAAATAAAAAATAATTTAACAAACTCATTTCATGAAAACGCTGAATATTTTCCATACAAAAATTGAATACTCTGTGGAGTGAGGTGTTTAGAGTTGGCCACAAGCCACTCGTTTTTCTATAATTTCATGTGTCAAAAACTTGAACATTCTGGAAAGTTGAGTTATGAAATTTTTGTTTTATGAATGTATACAAAAGAATTGGGCTTTATAAAAATGCATTTGGGGATTAAACCCAACTACATACATACGCCCGATATTACATTATTTCACAGCTGAGCAGGTCATGTTGCCAGACAGGGAATGGACAAATGGGCACCCCGAGTTCTGAAATGGAGAACATGGGATATGAAACGAGAATAGGCCAGCCTAATAAGTAGATGGATCCAAAGAGCCCAAAAAAAAAGAGTGGAAGAGGCCTACATCAAGCAGTGGAGAGAAGAGGATTATTTCACATAAAAAAATGTTAATAAGAGAATTTAAATAAGAGGTTACCTCCTGTCCTGCTATATCCTCCCACTGCACCTTGGGTCCCCCGTCCACAATCTCGTCCAGTATCAGCTGGGCCAGTTTGGGGTCCACGCCACGAAGGTTGTTGGAGGGGGGGGCTGGTCGGGGGCGAGTTGGGGTTCCACCGCCGCCCTTGCCTCCCGAGCCCCCTCCCGTGCCGGCACCGCGACGGGGTGAACCATTTCCACCAATCTAATATAACAAAATAATTATATAAGAAAGTTAATTGTAAGAGAGAGATGCACAGAACCCTGTTTAATAAGATGTGTTTTTGGTATTTTTTTGCTGAGCTTTTTTTGTTTCATGTTTTATTTCACATTATTTATGGTGTTTGTTATATTTTTATGTTTCATGGTTTATTTCACATCATTTATGGTGTTTGTTATATTTTTTTGTTTATTGTTTTATTTCACATTATTTATGTTATTTGTTATATTTTTTTGTTTCATGTTTTATTTCAAATTATTTATGTTGTTTGTCATATTTTTTTATTCTGTGCCCTATGTAGGTGAAATTTTCTGTATCGGACATATTTTGGATGAATGTGGAAACGGTATATTCTATAGATACTAACAGGGGAAATGCTCAAAGTAACTCGCATCTCTAGCCCTTCTTCCTCCAAAGACCCAGAAGTTTTCAAGGACCAAATTAACATTTTCTTTAGCAGATTGCAAACACTCCCCAACGAATCCATTAAAATGACAAAAGGCAATGAGACCTAAGCAGTGTTTGCAGCTCAGAGAAGCAACAATTGTGCTACAATGCCACGTAGCATTGAAATATTATTATTATCATAAAGAAATATACAATATTTAGTATATATTTGTTAAATGTTCATCGCGATCCTGGCGAGTGCAGATTCGTTATAACGCAGTGTAAAAAAAAAATTTTTTTCTCAACACTTTGTAGGAATCGTTATTATAAGTGGTTGCACTTACGAGCTATCTTTTTTTCTCAACACTTTGTAGGAATCGTTATTATGAGTGGTTGCACTTACGAGCTATCTTTTTTTCTCAACACTGTAGGAATCCACATCACAGGAGGCTGAAAATGCAGCATAAAACAGGCCCTGGGCCTAATAAAAGAAGAAGAAGACTGTAGGAATCGTTATTATGAGTCGTTGCACTTACGAGCTATCTTTTTTTCTCAACACTGTAGGAATCCACATCACAGGAGGCTGAAAATGCAGCATAAAACAGGCCCTGGGCCTAATAAAAGAAGAAGAAGACTGTAGGAATCGTTATTATGAGTGGTTGCACTTACGAGCTATCTTTTTTTCTCATTCACATAGTACGTAAATTTGAGAGCATGAGTGACAAATAATGTAAGGCCACACTACACTACATAGCTGTGACGGTTTGCAAATGCTAGGTGTGGAGCCTTTTCGCATATTCTTCGCGCTTTAGTATGTTTGTTACGAGTCAAAGGGACGCTCTTTTTATTTCCTATGCTTTTAGTTTGTGCTGTGAATTCCCCGACAAAATGTATAGTGGCCATAACGAAATATTTTTTCTTCTCTGCGCTGGTGCATTGTACGTTTGACGTATCAGAATCTGTTCTTATGTGAAAATTCAACGTCAAAATAATCAAAAAGGTCCTTTCTCTTCACAATCTGTGCATACATTTGATAAAAGAAAATGTTTATGAGTGGTTGAGTCCTGGGGGGCAAGTCTGGTTCAATCGATGAAATTCTAAACCCCCATGATTACCCATATCATGGATATAATTATCTATATATTAATACGTGAAGCGAAAACGTTAAGTACAATTTCCGGATTAATGGGCGCACGGAGGAGTTTGAGATTTGGCATACTTAAAGTTTATTTGGAGGACTGCAGAAAAATAATATTAATACATAATATGCGTTATAAATAAATTAAATCAAATAAAAAATATTTTACATTAAACCATTTATTGTGTACCATAGAACGGTGAAGAGAGGGAAAACGTAATTTAAATATATCCGCGCAGTATGAGAAATATTCCGATAACCGAGTTAGGTAGGTAGGAAATATTCATTTTTTTTATTTCGTGTTCTGTGGTCACATTTAAATGTCATTGTGGTATTTAAGGCGCATGTGCAGTTGTTTAAATTCAAATATAAGAACATTTTAAAGGAAAATACATATATGTATACCTACCTACTGTGAAACAATATAAATGAAACAATATATAAACAATATATACTTACACAATAATTTCATTTAAAATTGACTTGCAATACATGAAGAGAAAACTGTGTTCCTTGATGAAAACATGATATCTATATTATAAACTAGCTTTTATGTCCCGCCGTTGGCCAAGAATGTAAAATTGTGAAAGAAAAAGCAATCGCTTTTATAATATTGTCACCCAATTATTTTGCAATATCAGACTATAAAAAGTGGTTTGAAATTTGATTGAGTTTAAGTATTGTAAAATGTTCAAGTGATGGCCACAACCCATTCTTTTTTATATATTGCTATAAAGTGTGAATGAAGTATAATATTTATACAATTTCTGCTCGCATGGACTATGCGTAATGGTTTTAAATATGACTGTTTATCAACGTTGTAAAGAGATTGGTTTGGCCACAACCCCCATTTTTAAATATTATCATCGAAAACAAATTGTAATGTGTACCTATTGAAAATTTAGTAATTTTCGATGTTGGGATGTGGTTAAAATTTGATTAAACAAACGTAGGTACTGAAAAGATCTAGTATTGGTCACATCCCATTCGTTTTTATATTTTTTCATCAAGTGTGCATTATATTTTTGCTCAATTTGACTGAAAGTCTTCATTAACGAAGAAGAAGAAGACTTGAACTATAGTAAATAGTTTTTAATTTGAATATAAATGTTGTGAAGAGTTCAGTAATGGCCACAACCCCCATTCTTTAAATATTAGGTGTTGAAAATTATTCAAAATAGGATGATATAAATGGTTTAAATTTAATTAAACAAAAGTATTGAAAAGATTCTAGTGCAGGTTATATCGTCACATCCCATATCCCATTCATTTCATATGTATTTTCATCAAGTGTGCATATCGTTAATAATATTTCTGCACAATAGACTATTAGACTTAAAACTAACCCAAAAGACTAAATAAAAAAGAGAAAAATAAGTATAAGACTATAAGAAATAGTTTGTATAAAAAACTATTCCAATGGTCTACATAAAATAAGTAAAAATACATATACCTAATAGAAGAATTAGACTATTGGAAATAGATTGTATAAAAGCTCACCCAAAGGTCTACAAAAAAGAAGAAGAAGAATATTTAGACTATTGGAAATAGTTTGTATAAATACTGACCAAAAGGTCTACATAAAAGAAAATGAATAAGACTATTGGAAATAGTTTGTATTAAAACTCTCCCAAAAGTCTACGTACTTAAATGAAGAAGAATAATAATTAGACTAAAGGAAATAATTTTTATAAAAAAATGACCCAAATGTATACATAAAAGAAGAAGAAGATGATTTAGACAATAGGAAATAGTTTGTATAAAAACTGCCCTAAAGGTCTACATAAAATTAAGAAGAAAAAGAATTAGACTCCAGGACCCGCCGCTTCAGGCCCTTCAGTACCTCCCGTCCCTTTAATCCCTCATTACGTCCCTTCCCATCAGGCCCTTCAGTACCTTCCGTCCCTTCAGGCAGTTTTATACCTCCCGTCCCTTCAGGCCCTTTAGTGCCTCCCTTCCCTTCATTACATCCCGTCCCATCAGTCGGTTAAGAAAAGTTTAAATCCAGAAACCATCCTGGAAGAACCGCGAAGAGATGAAAGAACCTTCTTTTCCCAGGATGCTCTACTTAATAGGTAAAATGACTAAATACACGAAGAAGAAGAAAAAAGTTTAAACCCAGATACCTGCGAAGAGATGGAAGGACAGTTGGACCTTCTTCTCCCAGGATTCTCCAACTTCATAGGTAAAATGAGCAAAAATACACGATGAAGAAGAAGAAGAAGAAATAAGTTTAAATCCAGATACCTGCGAAGAGATGGAAGGAAAATTGGACATTCTTCTCCCAGGTTAGTCCACCTTCAAAGGTAAAATGACCAAATAGACGATGAAGAAGAAGAAGAAAAAAGTTTAAATCCAGAAACCTGCGAAGAGATGGAAGGAAAATTGGACCTTCATCTCCCAGGATAGTTCATCTTCATAGGTAAGATGACCAAGTACACGTTGAAGAAAAAGAAGAAAAAAGTTTATATGCAGAACCCGTCCTGGAAGACCTGTGAAGAGATGGAGGGACAGTCGGACCTTCTTTTCCCAGGATACTCCCCTTCATAGGTAAAACGACCAAATACACGAAGAAGAAGAAGAATAAGAAAAAAGTTTAAATCCAAAAACCATCCTGGGCATACGCTCGACAATTCACCAAAGTTTCATTATAATCGGACAAACGGTTGATAAATAAATAAATAAAATAATTTTCCTATAGGAAATCAGTATAGGTATATTATTGTTGATTTGTAAGTAAATAGTATTAGGTAGGTACCTACCTACAACAAACTTCTAAATAAATTCGATTCCTAACAAATTTTATTTGAATATCACATTCTTTCTGTAGCCATGGAAACGATTCGAACACATAAGTAATATCGAATGGTTCGGATACATTTTTTGAATATGTAGGTACCTACATTGGTTTGTTCGATGCCATAAAAATGAAAATTGTCAGAAAAATCAAATATTATTTACAAATTATGCAATTTTATTATGCCTATATCTTTACTAATAAATAACACATTTTTACAATATATGTCTTAAAACTTGCCGTAATGTCTTGTGTTTCATTTTATTATTTCATAATTACATTTATTTCAAAGGTTTATTATTTTCAAGAACATATTCATTCGGTGGGAAAATGAAATATTGTATGAAAAGATATTAAAATGGCGGCGTTTATGTACAAAAGGCTTACTTTAAAAATAAGTTAAACATTATAATTATACCAAATATTCACCATGTTTTTCACTTAAACGCTAAGTTATACTTCAAAATATATTTTTTTTGTGTAAATACCTACTTCTAACTTTTAAACTAACAGATATTTGCGTGCAAAATGTACACTTTTTTGACAGATATGACTTGGAAAATTTTGTATGAAAAAAATAATTATTTAAATATTTTTAAAATTCAGCATTTTTATCGCATTCTTTTTAGCGTGACACTGCATCAGGTATACTGGTACATGTTCGCACTTAAATTAGATTTTTAGATGCTCTTGGTTTTTCAGAAGGCGTGAGACAAACACACACACACACATATACACACACACACACACACATACACTAACATTTTGATTGCTTTATTACTTTAGATTTGAATGTTTGTATGTACCTATGTACCCATATATGCATGTGTTGAATGCGCTCCTAAACCGTTCATCCGATTGCTATGAAACTTTGGTGAATTGTCAAGAGTATACAAGGGATGGTTTCTAGATTAAAAAGAATTTCATCTTCTTCTTCTTCATCGAATATTAAGTCATTTTACCTATGAACATCCGATTCATCCGAACCGTTCATCCGATTGCAGTGAAACTTTGGTGATTTGTTGTGCGTATGCCCAGGATGGTTTCTGGATTAAAATATTTTTCTTCTTCTTCATCGGGTATTAGGTCATTTTACCTATGAAGGTGGACTATCCTGGGAGAAGGTTCAATTTTCCTTCCATCGCAGGTTTCTGGATTTAATCTTTTATCTTCTTCTTCTTCGTGATATTTTCTTAACTTACTGAAGGGACGGGAGGTAATGAAGGAAGGGACGGGAGGTACTGAAGGGACGGGAGGTACTGAAGGGACGGGAGGTACTGAAGGGACGGGAGGTACTGAAGGGTCTGAAGTGACGGGTGGTAATGAAGGACCATATTTAATTATACAACCAATATGAAGTTTGCCGGGGGTTCACTAGAATATTAAATTATAAATTTCATAGGAATTGCAGAGAATTAAAGCAAATAACACGCAATAATGAAATATTTGTAAGCACACGCTTGCAGGTGCCGTAATAGAACAAAATTAAAAAAAAAACCTCATTAAAATTCAAAATTTAATAGTATCAATTCCAAATATTCTTTTTAATGAATTATGGTCGAATTTTGACCACTGGGCGATCACTAGTTATATGGAGTTCTACAATATTTTTAGATGTCATAGAACTCCATATGATAATTATATCCATGATATGGGTAATCACTAGGGTTTTGATTTCATCGGTCGAACCAGACTTGCCCCCCTGGTTTTTTTTGCGTATGATTTGACAGTTTAAGACAAATTTACGTATTTCGCTACACGGAATAATGAATTATAGCATGAATGACATTATTGTTTAATGATGTGTATTTTATAAGCAGTTATTTTAACCGTTATTCAACATTTTTTTTAAATCTCCCATATATCGCAAACTTTCGCTTATTGCGGATTTATCCAGAACTTATCCTTTGCGATGAACAGGGGGTTTCCTGTATTGAGAATGTTGAATATTTGCTGTTTTCGTAAATAAAAACGTACGGGAATCAAAAACCAGACTTTGTATCAAGAACTGAAGTAAAGTGTTGCTGTATATGAAAAACTACCATTTTAAAATTGCATCCTTGTTATTATTGCCATGAACCAATCCGCTCTTAATAATTATTAGAAATAAAAAAAAAATCAAAACAAATTGATATGATTAAAAATAATTAAATTTAATTTTTTGACCGAAAGTTCTTGATGGAATTCTACTAAAATTTTTAATAAACATTAAAAATAAAAAACGTTTATAACTTAATTCCACTGTTTATTTAGACTACAACCTACAACCGATTTCATGCTAAGAACATTTTCATGTAGACTACTTAAAAATGTGCTTAGCACGAAACTTAATTAACACGTTTATAACTTAATTCCACTGTTTATTTAGACTACAACCTACAACCGATTTCATGCTTAGAACATTTTCATGTAGACTTTTTAAAAATGTGCTTAGCACGAAACCGGTTGTAGGTTGTAGTCTAAATAAACAGTGGAATTAAGTTAAAAACATTTTTTATTTTTAATGTTCATTAAAAATTTTGATTAAAAATATATTTTCAATTAAAACCATTTTGACTATAACTATTAATTAATAAAAACAAATGTTAATGGGCTATAAAAATAAGACAATATGGTTAAGGAGATCAAGATCACAGCGGATAAAGTAAAGTTGAACATATTTCTTATTATGGTAACATGCACATACCATATTTGGCAGATAAACCAAACATAACACAGACAAGGTTTAGCACATACATTTGAAGGCTAATCTACACAAATAGATTATTATCTAACTAAGGTTTGCTAATTTTATGAAAAAACGTGTAGACACAGTTTTATTATTATTATCAGATAAGACAGCCAAGCTGATATGTCTTGTTGCACCAAGTTCAAATGTCAGGACTAGCAACACCACCAACAATAATCACTCATTCCTGCCATAGAGAATCCAGCATTTTCTTAAAAGAATTTACATCTGTGAGTCAACCAGTTCTGGAGGCAAACCATTCCATTCCTCAACCACTCCGTTGAACTAAAAATGTTTCCACTTCAATTTATGTAGCCTTATGTTAATATTCTGATTATGACAGAACATTGTCTTCAACTCTGTACAGTCTCAGTGTCCTGATTTTAATAGCGCCATTTTCATGAATATCTTGAATGACAATTTCTCCAAGCCTTGGGACTGACAACGCTTAAAGAAGAAAAAATGAGGGGTGACCTCATTGAGACATTTAAAGTGTTGAACAATCATTATGACTGTCCTGAACTGCCCCATATATACACTCACAAACAAAATGAGCACTTGTGAGGCCATAGCCTGAAGTTGAATAGAAGTGTGTTTGCTCAGAATTCACATAAACACTTCCAACCAGCCGATAACAGGTCGTAAGCCGTGTACATGCCTTGAGTTCCTGGTTCTTCTATAATATTCCAACTTCGTCTCTATTGAGATGTTGTCAAAAAATTATTATTATTGATGTGGCAAGCAGGCAGCATAAAGCTGATGTACTTGAATAAGTCCATATTGTCACTGTAATCCATTTAGTCCGTTCTTAATGGAGTTGACAAAAATATCATTGACTCCCGATAGGGAAAAATCAAATGTTTGCGTATATGCAAATTTTAACATATTCGATAAATAATATATACCGAAAGTTGTCTCTTAACAGCTGGAGGCGTGCTCGCCGGTTTGTTCCTCCCCCCTCCGTATGCCAGGTATCCTCCACCACCTGTCCCAGCACTACCTGCTGTGGGGGTGCCGGTGCTGCCACTGCGACCCATGGAACGAGGGAGTGTCAGAGACTTGGACATTATACCACCGCTGCCAGGGATTCTCTTGCCGGCCACTGTTAACTTGCGACCTGAAACTGGAAGCAGGAAGACCCGTTAGTATGATGTTTTCATTGTATACTGAATCATAAAAGAAAAATACTCCTCCCACTGAAATGGCTAAAGCAACGTAGATTTGAATCTCTGGACAAGGTATAATATTTATTGTTTTAGATAATTATATTGTTTTAAAAATCACAACCTATCAGATAATTTGATTCAGTATAATTGGAAGAAGAAACAGTTTCCCTTCGATAAAATTAGAATTGAAATACATACTCAATACAACGGCAAAAACATTTTTTTTAATAAGAAACGATTTTAATTACATATAACACAGAAAATAATGGCATTCATTATAGACAGGAAATATTTCAAAAACATGCACAAAGAAACCATTACCATACATAGCAATAAAGGTGAAGCATTTTATCATATAAACTGAATTCATTAATATAGTCAACAATTTACAATTCAATATAATGTGCAAAAAATAAAACAAAAAAGCTGTACAAATAATACTCTCATCAAATGTAAGTTTAGTAAAATAATACTCTCATCAAATGTATGTTTAGTAAAATCTTTATTTTAAAATTATACTTCCAGAATAAAATACTCCATTATCTGCGCAAGCATTCATAGCTTCCTTTACTTTCATGCATCGTCTTATGCATGTTCGTCAATAATTCAAGCTTCTGATATTTCAATCCTTCAAAATATCACTCACACGGTCATGCCATCCCTTTCTAGGGCGACCCCCGCTGTTCACTGCCATCTCATAAGCATATCATTCCTCTTTTTTACTTTCAATATGTCCAAACCACCTCAATGAATAGCATGAGCCTTATGTAAGAAAGAACGGTTAAATAATATTAATCACATGTTAGAATAGTAGTATTATATTCAATAAACATAGTAATCTTTCTTTCAAATGAAAATACCTTCTTTGTTATTGGATGTGCTCCCTTGGGGTGCAGTGTAAGCATCCACCTGATATTTGTGCGTGCGCTCTTCCATATTCTCCCATATTTCATTGTCACATCTAGGGACGGCGTTTCGTAGATTCAACCTCTTGTTCGGAGAGGTTCTGTGTGCGGTCTGCGAGGAGACTGCGAGTTTGTCGAGGGCTTGCAAGCTAACTGCGCAAATGTCAAACCGAAACAACCAGTCAATTTTACGCCGATCCATTGAAAATTGAGTGGATTCAATGCTTGACTTGAAGAGAATGTTTCGTAAGGTATATGATGGTACCTACAGAATACGATAAATATTTGTTGTGATAGAAAAACAGACAAATTCGTCATGATTCTTTAATACAAAAATCAAATTTTTGATTTACTCAGCAATATTTCATTTCTCCAAACTATACCTTCCGTTACGACACCAAATTAATTCTTAAGTGACGATGTAAATGGGTTTAAATATGAAATTACAATTTTAACTTACTGGCAACTTTGAATAAAAAATAAACCTGCAAGGCATCAGATTTCAGAGTGAAACTTTATTCACACGAAAACTATAACATTCGAAATTAAAAAAAAAAATAGATATTTGATTGTTTGACTTTCAATTGTTTTTACATTATCAATCAGGGGGGCAAATCTGGTTCGACCGGCGAAATCAAAACCCTAGTGATTACCCATATCATGGATATAATTATCATATGGAGTTCTATGACATATAAAAATATTATAGAACTCCATATATTAATTATATCCATGATATGGGTAATCACTAGGGTTTTGATTTCGCCGATTGAACCAGACTTGCCTCCCAGAGTAATTTTCGAATAAGAGTTACAATGTGGGACTAACGCACCAGAAGCTGCTCGTAATGCCGATGCCGTGTTTGGAGAGGATACAACTAACAAAAGCATCGTGCTTTTTGTTTTAACCGTTTTCATAGTGAAAATTTCTACTTGAACCACGAAGAAGACCAGCCACTAAGGTAAATAAAGAAGAATTGAAAGTGATGGTGGAAGCCGATCCGTGTCAAAATACTAAAGAATTAGTGACACGGTTTGAAGTTAGCGTACCCGCAATATTTACCCATTTGCAGCAAATTGGTAATATTAAAAAAACATGAAAAATGGATGCCTCATGATTTGACTGATCTGCGCGTTGTAGCTTGCCTATCCATGTTAAATCTGCACAGAAACTAAGGTATTTTGGACCAAATTGTGACATGTGACGAAAGGTGGATTCTATATGACAATCACAAGGGAACAACACAATGGCAGACCCCAGGTCAAACACCACAACAATGCCCTAAATCGAAGCTTACCCATAGAAAAGTGATGGTAACTGTTTGGTGGTCACTTCATGGTGTAATTCACTTCAGCTTCAACAGATCCAGTTAAGCAATAACATCAGATGTCTAATGTGCAGAACTCGGAACAATGATGGCGAAACACGCAGCAATACAGCCCACATTCGTCAATCGATCTTATCGCTTCATGATAATGCGAGACCAGTTTTAACATTACAAGACCTGCAGTTAGAAACCATCAGTCATCTCACCTCGCCCCAACTGTCTAACATTTTTTTCTACGATTTGGACAATTTTTGCATGGAAAAAAAAAATTCTTCCCAGGAAGCAGTACAAAATACCTTCACATAGTTTGTGGAGTCCAGTGCCCCGTTCCACCATCGTACTTTTCAACTTTGCGCTTTGCACTTTGCAATTCGTCGGCTTGTTTTCGTTCCACCATTACATTTTTTCGCAAAGTAAAAGTTGCAATGTGCAAATCGAAAAGTAGACGCCTATTGCAAAGCAAATAAGCCGTTCTGTTCCACCATCGCTACTTTTCATAAAAAACTTTGCAAACCTTGCGAATGAATTGAAAAGAATATTTTGACATTTCAAATTTGCCATTCGTCGAGTTGTGAAAGTAGAAGTTGTTTGTTTAGAATTTTTGAGTAAATTTATTATAAAATTTTGCATAAATTATTGTTAGAAAGGGATGAGGAAGACGGGGTTGTAAGAAATTATAGAGAAAGGATAAATTTCGAAAATATTTTACCCACGCAGTTCCTCGAATACTTTCGGCATAAATATCACTCAGTGTGAATATGTCTTGATTAAGTACACGATTTATTCTGATTTTTTTGGGTAATTTAAACTATGTTTATGTGATTATTATGTCCGCTTTTTCTAAGTTTATATGATTATTTCACTACTCATTTACACATATTTTAAGGTACAGAACAGCACTAAGAGAAGCAAATGATTGTCTCCTCAACAGCAAATAATTCAGTGAAGCACCTGTTGTTTCACTGTATTAGTGATAGTGTCACTAATAAATTACTCCAAAAATAACTCCTTTCTTTTCATTAATTATCTCCAACACGGTTATTTTTTTCTTAATATTGTCTTCCGGCTCATTTTCTAACAACAACAACAACGAAATCACAGAACAGACAAGAACGAACGGTGTCAAAAATGATTGTGTACGCTACGCGCGAAACACTCGGTACTACTAAGTTATCACTAGGTGTCGCTAACGTCAATTGAAAAGACTTTGTAAATGTTTGGCGACGCCGCAAAGTGACCATTTTTTTTTCGTGGAACGCGAACGCTTTGCACTTTGCGAAATTCTCAAATCGCAAAGCGAAAAGTGAAAAGTTGAAAAGTACAATGGTGGAATGGGGCACAGGTCCCCAGAGTTCTATCGCAAAGGTCATTTGAGTAGATATGAGGTATTCAGTGATCATATTAACCAGTCGACGATAGGTTGTAACCTCTGTAGATGCCTAATTTTCTAGTTTCTTTTTTCTTTTTTGAAATATGATCGTACATCGTTTTACTGAGACCTCTTCGTGGGAAAAAAACTCCAATACTTTTTCTATCCATTTTAGATTGACCATAACCATTATTATAATAAATTTTTGGTCAAATTTAACAGAATATAAGTTGGATTTTTTTCCCTGTCAGGAGTCAAATGTTTTTTTTTTTTGATGAACTTTTTAACATATCAATAGAGACGAAGTTGGAATATTATAGAATAAACAGGAACTCAACAAATATGAAACAACATATTAAGATATTTTTAACATATCAATAGAGACGAAGTTGGAATATTATAGAATAAACAGGAACTCAACTAACATGAAACAACATATTAACATATTTTTAACATATCAATAGAGACGAAGTTGGAATATTATAGAATAAACAGGAACTCAACAAATATGAAACAACATATTAACATATTTTTAACATATCAATAGAGACGAAGTTGGAATATTATAGAATAAACAGGAACTCAACAAATATGAAACAACATATTAACATATTTTTAACATATCAATAGAGACGAAGTTGGAATATTATAGAATAAACAGGAACTCAACAAATATGAAACAAAATATTAACATATTTTTTTGTTTGTGGGGTAGAAAAATAAATAGTAAATAATAAAAAAATCATAATAGAATGTAGGTACAGTGAAATTGGTGACTTGAGTTCCTGGTTCTTCTATAATAATACAACTTTGTCTCTATTGAGATGTAAAAAAAATTGGGGTCCTCACGTTTTGCACGATCCTGCCATTAGGTAGCTACGTAACTGTATTCAACCATAAACTAATAAGATCAAGAAGAATCCACTGTGGTATAACTATAAAAATACTACTTCAACATCACTACAGAAAGAAATCACACTTAGTGCAAATAAAAAAATGCAAAAACAACATATAAACATATTTTTTTGTTTGTGGGGTAGAAAAATAAATATCAAAAGAATAAAAAAATCATAATAGAAGGTAGGTACAGTGAACTCGTATTATCATTCAAGCAAGCATTGAAATCCACAACATATGCTCTAAAAGGATAAAATAAAATAGAAAATCATATAAAAACAATAAAATATAAAAAGGAACAGTAAATATAAACATGCATCTATTTAAAAAAAATACAGTACAATCTCACGATGGTAATCAAAACAGTGTCAGACTAGCGGAAAAATATGATTACTGGAATGTAGGAAAAATTTGTGTAGATATTTAAAATTGGTACATAATTTAATATTTAATGAAACACAATTGATTTTTTTAACCCATAGTGTTGGATTACTGGTTGTGCCGGTGAAGTAACGGATTAGCGAGATTGTACTGTAATACGAAGATGGCATAAAAAAATATATGACACAATTTTCGTAAATTCATTAAACATATTGGTAATTATTTAAAGTGGCCTATGTCTGCGATTTTATTGATTTTTTGTTTATAGTTAGATAATGTTTTTTCCCAGAAAGACTAGGAAAAATTATTAAAATTATGAAAGATGTATGAAGAAAAAATGGCCGATTTTACAACACCAAACGACAAGATTTCGAGTAACTGTGTTGTCATGTGAACATCAAAGGCGACACTTGTAAATAATTACCAAAATATACAACACTTGGTTCATGAAGTTTGACAACAGACTTAATGAACCATTTGTGAAACTTCACAATAATATAATATGTCAAAAAACAAAAGATTACATTTCACCAATTGTTTATAAATAAATACCAGTTAGTGTTTTTTATAAATAAACAGTGAAAAAAGATTTTATTGTGTTTCCAATCTGTTATAATATTCTTAAATGTACCTATGTTATAAATGTTTTTTAACATACATCAAATTTGCTTCATTGAAAACTGAGATGTAATTCACAGTTTCAAATGTTATATAAATAACACTTGTTAGCAGACAGATTTGTAGTATTTCTAAAACACATTACCATGAGTGGTACGGATCATCTCAAACAGATGGCATTAGCATATATTGGATATTATTAACCAAACAAATTTCAATATCCATTTTTTCTTTTGGTTAATCTACTTTTTTTATCTAATACGATGATGAACACTTCCTTGCATCCTGTGCAAGTGGCGAGTTTATTGCCGTATGGCAATTTCTTCCAACTAACCAGTGTTTTCAGCCCAGAGAAGCAATATTTGCATGAGAAATGATTTTAAATATTTTTTTCCTCTGCTGGGAATCAAACCCAGGACGCCCGCACAGAAACCGAACGGCTTACCAACTGTGTATTATAAATAATCTTGTATTTGAAAATTACAGCAGAATAAAATTACCTAATTGTGAAACAATAACAGTCCCAGAACAGGCTTTTGCCTAGTGTGGCGTAATTAGTGAGCTTAATCTTTTTTTGTGTAACAAGTTTAGCCTCTGAAGATGCTAACTGTATCTAGCGAAAGCGAACTTATTGAACCTTTATAGTACTCTTTATATTTTTTTATTCATAAAACTAAATAAAAATTGTTCTCAATGAGGTGATCAATAATGTCTATTTCTCAAAAGAAAAACTTGAATCAAGATAAAATGTTTGCATCTAAAAATATACTAGTGGATGATACCTACAACTGAATGAATGGTGAGTGAAGTTTACAACATAGAAATATTCGCAAATCATAAATAAACCAGCAGTTAGCACATTAATACCAAATTACAATTAATAAAATATAATTAGAGTGCTCCAAAGATTAATGTGATAATAACAAATAAATAATTATATTATTAACATAGTGTATACTAAATTCCCAGCCATACATACATAGGTACATGTTTATATAATTGGATATGATTTATAGCAGATGTGGTAACAATTCAGTGTCAGGGTGACCAAACATAAACGCAACATATCTATACAAAATCATTTTAATAATTATCTTATCTACATTATGCTAAGATATAACCACAGGATAAAAACATTCATCTTAGTAAGTATTTGTGACTACATAAAAAAAAAAAACAAAAAAAAACAGTGGGTTGTGGCCAACGCTACACTCCTCATTACAAAGTCACTCAACCAAGTATTTTCATGAAATGAGTTTGTTAAAATATTTATTTAAATATTTTACTACGAAAACTTGATAATTCGTCAATGCTATTTTATGAAAGTGATGTGCCTTTTTAGCAATTTGACAGTGAAAATATCAAATATTATGTTTCCCGACCTTGAGGTCACTTTGTCACTTATTGACAGTTAAAAAGATTGAGAAGCACTGATCAGATATCCTTCAAAATCTAATGTGGTCAGGGAGTATAAGATATACAAATTTACAAAATTTATAAAAAAAAGAATGAGTACTTTAGTATATAATGGATAAAATAAAATAAACACGCCGTACACAGCACACACACAGATACATTGTGATGAAACTTTCATAATACAATCTCAATTTGATACTAAGTTGATAATCTGCAATAAAAAAAAAAACATGGGTAATGAGGAGTAAAAAATATTATAGTTCATCCCCAATCTATTTCAATAATTTATAATCAAATTGAGCTGACAAATATTAATATTGTTAGAAAATGTTTTACTCCATAGTTTTTATATAATGAAAATGGAAAATAATATTACGTGCGAAAAATGGTCCGTTACGTATAAAACAAATAATGTCATTATTAGTCTTTTTTCAAGGCTAGTATTATGTATTTAGTATGTACCTATTGCTTCTCGGACAATCAACTGGTACTTACTTTGTCAAATATTAATTTAGCACACACCCAATAACAAGTTGTCATATCCTGGAGACTTTTGGTATTAATAATCTCATAGATGCAGGCTGAAATCGCAGTTACAAACTGTACGAATCGAACCCGGGACCATTGGTTCAGCGGTCAGATATTAAACTAACTGAGCCACGACGGACATGGCTAAAACAGAAGCGTTTTGTGGGTGTTTGAAACAATTATTTTTAAATAAATATTTTCTTAAAATCATTAAGTATATTTTTGATAACTAACCAGGATAACTAGTTTCGGAACAACCCTTAGCAAAAATAAATTATAACTAAAAAAGAATGTGACAGTGTGCTGAAAAGAAAGAAACATATTTAATAGCGGACAGAAAGTTAAGTATAATTTGTTATTTATTATGTTTCTTTATGAATGGATTGATTTTTTATTTCCAGTGACTAAATTATCCAAACGTAAACCTAATTTATTACATAATATGTCCAATTCTGATTCGTTTCAGAGTACGAAAACGTCTGTAACCAACGGGGGACCATGGATAAAAGGATTTTGCGCGGTGTGACGTAATGAGTCCCGTATAAATGCAAGCACCTTTTTTACACTTCTCATGTACTAAAATTCAGACGGATAAATTTAGACGAATCAGAATTGGACATAATATGCAAAACTTTTATACCCGATTGAACGATGATCATTTAGTATTAAATGTTGCACAAATTCAGCGAAGTTATCATTTTTTAGGCATCTGACGTATTATTTAACTCCAGTCTCAAATTTAGTTTCTTTTTTTGGGGCAAGGATTTAATTTTTTCTTTTACAGATATTCTTTGGAAACCTAAAATTACTTTTTGTAGTCGACAGAAAAAAGTGAAATTAGCCTATCATATTTATTTATTGCTTATGTTTCTAATGAGATAGAACAAAATTATGGTAATTTAATTAGGTTATATAAAAAATAGAATGTATTCATTGATTTTACTACAACGAATATTGTGAGAAAAAGAATTTAATAAAAAATTAATAAATTAACATTGTATTTTGATTTCATAATAAGAAATGATTTGTACTAGAAAGTACATTCGATCGGTGTGCTATTATATAAACTTAACATCTTTTTTGACATAATTTCTCACAATTGTTAGTCAGCTGTCCATTGTAAGCTTTGCCTATCACTTCCCAAACACAATGAGAGATGAATGGGTGCAACAATGTACCTAAATGTCCATTGCACAAAAGCCAATTTGACACGCAGAATTATTTTTATTCAAAAGGCAGTCAGTCGGGTTCACCACACCCCTTCCTGCGCGAGTCTGTCTCATTGTCGGAATGTTTGCCCGTTAATTTAACCAGACACGTCTCTTCTCGAAGCTCAAACTAGATGCGGCGGCATCCCAAATAGAATATAAACTCCAAGATTTATTGGTGACACGGGAGTTTAACGACTGAAAGACATTATATAAAGTGGTGATTCTGTGTTTGATGACTCATACAAAAGATGGTATAAAAAAATATGTGTAAATTGAGACTAAATACAATGAACTTTGGTTGCTTAAACTAAACAAACACTGATTCATACTTTGTGTTATTTGACTGAACCATTTTTTTATTGATTTAAGCTTTTTTATGAATGTAAATACATGTTATTTATTTTAAATGAAAATCAATGATTAGGTTTGAAGTAGAATAGTTATATACACTAGTTGCATACAACACATGAGATCCAACTGTCGATGGCGATAGTATGAATAGTTGAAGAATACATACCAAACAATAAACCCTTAAATCCAAATTATTGAATATTTTAATATATTTTGTTTTCTATACAAAATATTTGCATATGTCGAGATAGAATAGCGTGGAGGTCTGTCCTTTTTTCCTACCCTGATGGTATGTATGTATGTATATATGGAGATTAAGTATCAAACTATTGATAGTCCCCGTATATATTATGTATACTGCCATATAAATTGCATGAAACAATATCATCACTAAATTCAATTTATAAATTCAAATTCAAATGTTGATAACCCCTGACTGGAACAAAAAATCAAAATTCTGTGTATAAAAGTTTTGTAGGCCTAAATGTTACTATATTTTCTGAAATTTTGGGTTCTGTGTATCAAGTGGATCAAAAGTTATAAGGGGGTAGGGACACACACTAAATGTTCTACTCCGAATTCTGAGTTCATTCATATATATAGAACACATATGCTGCGAAGCCTCAAAAAGTTGGTGTTTTTTAATTTAAAGTTGAAAAAAACATGAAAAATAGAGACCTGGCCTTACAAATCCCAAGGATCGTGGGTTGAAACTATGTCGATATGTTAGAGCAATAAATTCTCTTGAACTAATCGACAGTTGGAATATTACCAGGTGTAGTGTTCCGTGTTATGTTGATGTTGGGAATACACAATGAAATTCAGTGTTTGAATATTAGACTACATCGGTTCAAACATACATAAAATAAATAAAACTTATATCACATACCAACAAGCCTTATTGTGCATGAGGAGAAAGATAATTAAGACGGGAAACTTACCAAGAAAGTGAAGTCTATCCCTGGCCATCCCCAGGTTTGTCTGCATCTTATCGTGTAGCCTCTGTGCCCTCTGCCAGGCCTCCCCGTTCCCCGCCCAACACTCCACAGCAATACCCTGTTCCAGTTCTCCGATGCCCTTCTTATACAATTCTATTGCTAACTCCTTCTGACCTGGAATTAAATGGATAAAAAAAACTCAATAAAAAAAGGACCATTGTAACTTGCCATGAAAATTATTTATTTCTTTAATTTACATACAGCAAGTGCACAGAGGTAGGTTCGTTGTCATTAGGCAATCTTTTCCAACCCATCAGAGGAATGTGAAGTCTCAAAAGTGAATTTGGTACAATAGCATTTAATACTTGAAAAAAAAAATAAGATACAAAAAAACTGAAAAAAAAGGAAAAAAATACCAATGAGGAAAGGAAGGAGGGGAATTGATTTGTTTATTTAATTTTTGTACGATTAAAAGCACGAAAGTGAGTTTATTTGACAATCTCTATCAACCAAGCCAAGCAATGTAAGCAGTGAATATTTTAGTCCGAGAGATAGCAACGTTTTCGAAAAATCATTTTTTAATCGCTGGTTTTTTGATATTTACTCTAAGTCTGGCACCTGTGAGTGGTTACGTTTACTAGTGCGAATCTTCTTTATAGGTGAAAATTGTAGATTTCAACATTATTTCAATATATGGGTCGATGGCAGAGCGGTTAGCACGCTGGGCTATTATTCCAGTAGTCGCGAGTTCAAATCCTGCCTCGACCGATTTCGTTTACCTATAGCACATGCATTTATATTTAATTTAGGGAATGTAGGAAGATGTATATTTACTTTTTGAACAATGACATATGCATTAAAAAAAAATATACTTGTGATAATTTGTACGTGTATGTTATTTGTGCCTATAAAATATACTTGTGATAATTTGTACATGTATGTTATTTGTACCTATAAAATATACTTGTGATAATTTGTATGTGTATGTTATTTGTACCCATAAAATATACTTGTGATAATTTGTACCTATAAAATATACTTGTGATAATTTGTATGTGTATGTTATTTGTACCTATAAAATATACTTGTGATAATTTGTACGTGTATGTTATTTGTACCTATAAAATCCGTCCGTTTGTGAAATATGTACTTAATTTTATTGACAAACTTTTCAACATCTCAATAGAGACGAAGTTGGGATATTATAGAAGAACCAGGAACTCAAGGCACCTACAGGGCTTACGACCTGTCATCGGCTGGTTTATGTGATCACTTTATGAGCTTGCGAAACGTTCATCAATTATGCCTTCTTATTGAGTTCATTTATCAATGCAAATTTTGAAAGTTCTATATATTTGAATAATGAGTAGATAACTAATCAACTGAAAATAAGACATTATTGCTATCGCTATCTTTGAAGTAACGAAGAAACCCTTTTTTGTAACACCATCTATTGAGATATTGGTTCACTTATTGAGTTCATTTATCAATGCAAATTTTGAAAGTTCTATATATTTGAATAATGAGTAGATAACTAATCAACTGAAAATAAGACATTATTGCTATCGCTATCTTTGAAGTAACGAAGAAACCCTTTTTTGTAACACCATCTATTGAGATATTGGTTCACTTATTGAGTTCATTTATCAATGCAAATTTTGAAAGTTCTATATATTTGAATAATGAGTAGATAACTAATCAACTGAAAATAAGACATTATTGCTATCGCTATCTTTGAAGTAACGAAGAAACCCTTTTTTGTAACACCATCTATTGAGATATTGGTTCACTTATTGAGTTCATTTATCAATGCAAATTTTGAAAGTTCTATATATTTGAATAATGAGTAGATAACTAATCAACTGAAAATAAGACATTATTGCTATCGCTATCTTTGAAGTAACGAAGAAACCCTTTTTTGTAACACCATCTATTGAGATATTGGTTCACTTATTGAGTTCATTTATCAATGCAAATTTTGAAAGTTCTATATATTTGAATAATGAGTAGATAACTAATCACCTGAAAATAAGACATTATTGCTATCGCTATCTTTGAAGTAACGAAGAAACCCTTTTTTGTAACGCCATCTATTGAGATATTGGTTCATTCGTAAAAAATGAAAGCAACATTGTTTACAAATAAACCAATTATAGAATATAGAATTGTTATTTGTAAGGAATAGATGCTTCAGATTTCTTTTGAAAGCGGGAAGTGTTAATGTAAACTTAAAGTTGCGATGGGATGTTATTCCAAAGATGGGCTTGCTTGAACGGTGAAAGATGAGAGAAAAGAGTATATCTACATTTAATAGACTAATTTCACATAATTTTTTTGAAAGAATATCTATGAAGAAAAATAAATCTTTGCTCTCAAAAATATTAAATAATGATTGTTTCATACAGTTGCCAAATACCTATATAGTCACGGCCCAAATACCTATGTCTTAATGACAGACTGTGCAAAAAGTGAGTCATGGAATATTGCGCGTTTGACGTTTTGGTTGGCAACATATTTCAGTTTTCCTTACATTTAAACACATCCTAGATAACTGTTCTCTAAACCTTAATAATTAAAATGTTTTTTAGACAAATAAGTCCGAAGACAACTCACATTAGTCATTATTTTCTATAGAGAAACGATGTGGTCTGGAACCAAAACGTCAAAAATTCCCTGGGAAAAATGACTCACTTTGATTCACACAAAATTTGCTAACTAAGACATCTAGTATATTATAATAAAAACCTATGGGAAGAATCAATAACCATAGATAAAAACAAATGCTGATATCAGAATGAACTCATTATTCTGGATTGATATGAACCTAGTGTTTTTCGCGCGACAACAAAACTCACAACATTGATATTAATTTCAACCCATTTATTCATTAAGTTAAACCAATTTCAAATATTTTTATTGATATTCGTGAAATGTGAAACTACTCAATTGTTATTTTAAAAGTCCACTGTATTTGAAAGAAATAAAAGACTGAACTATCAGTTTTAAAATCAACAAAGATGGTTCACGAGGTCACAGCATATATGAATATTACTTACCTTGAAATGTAGATATATTGTGATAGTTACCTGTGATAGAACACACATCTGGTCGTTGTACTCATGCATGTATTGAACCGTTAAGGATATTATTTAGTCAAGTTAATGGAACATGACAACTTCTACCATATATAATCTGCATTAGATGCACTATATTACATGAATAATATTATAAGTAATATGCAAAGTGTAAACAGATCAAACCTTCAGATAAATATGACAAATTAGATTGTAAAAATATCTAGAAAGTATTAAAGCGACACTGTTTTATCGATTTTATTCTTGTTTATTGACAAGAGAACAAAGATGGAAAGATATGGAGTCAATATATAAAAAGAGACAATTGTATTTTTGAGATGATTTACATACTGAATTTGTGAGATAATAATATTAGAAAGAAATTTTGAGATGATCAAAATTAGATGAATATTTTTTTTAATGAATATTTAATTATAATTAAACACTTCCTTGCACCGTGCGCAGGTGGCGAGTTCATTGCCATATGGCAATTTCCTCCAAATAACTAGTTTTTCCAGCCCAGAGAAGCAATATTTGTGAGATAAATGAATTTAAATAAACTTCTGATCTGCTGGGGATCGAACCCAGAACCTTGAAACAAGTAATACATTCACCCTTATCTAAGCCAAATGCCTGTAAATATAGGTGAACGAAATTGGTCGAGGCAGGGTTCAAACTTAGCTGTGAGGCACCGGCTTAGAATAGTGCTTCCACTCTTTTCTATTATTGTTTTCGAATGTCCCGTAAGAGCCGGGTAATTGAAAATACAACAGGCAACTATAACATCTCACATAGTTCAGCAATGAGGTTCACCACCCCTTCTGAATATAGTGCCTTTTTTAGGTGAGACGAGACTGGTGTGTGGGTATACACAGATATGTTGTGCTACCTTTTATAAGGCATGCACACCCGCACACCTTTCGCTGGTTACCCCACATTGTGGGATATGCCGTGATGGTATGAATGAAGGGTTCAAACTTGTGACTATTGGATTGCTAAGAGTCCTACCATCTAATATTAGAATGCATTTTTGAGACACAACCTAAGAGTATTTTTGAGATTACATTCAACTGTATTTTTGAGATAATCAAAAAACTTTGTATTGGGTGCGAGATAAATTAATAATTAACATAGTATCTACGTGACAAAAGAAATTAAATGTAAAATCAAAAGTCTAATATTATTATTTGAAAAAATAAAATATTAAATTGATTTCTCATTGAAGTCATGTATCGATACAAAGTAATATTCTATTAGACATGTATGAACTTGAATAATTTTGTCCCGCCTACATTGAAATAAATAAAAAACTAGATACCTCCTTATTTGGCACAATAACATAATTTGTTACATTAGGTAGATAATAAAATAATGTACATAATATCTTAGCAGTCAGCCATACCAACGTTGGAAAAGTAGAATAACTGAAGCAACATATCGACCGCTTACCGCCAATACCCCCTAACTCAAATTTCAATTAAATTTGTACCTTCAACTTCTATCTTACACAGAAGTGTTAATTAA
Source organism: Molanna angustata (assembly GCA_963576475.1). NCBI lineage: Eukaryota > Metazoa > Arthropoda > Insecta > Trichoptera > Molannidae > Molanna > Molanna angustata. Next base: position 28,977,797 of record OY754980.1, read on the forward strand.
CACTAAAAACGAATATAGAGTTATACATTGTAAAAAACAACTATTTTTTAAAGCAATGTTCATAGTAGTTAGAGCTCTTTCTTGGAAATAAAATTATAAAACAGTGTTTTCAGAATGTTCTGTAAAATTTTGCATATTTAAGATAGGAGGTATTGGCGGTAAGCAGAAAATATTTATTTATAAGAAACATGTTGGGGATCTGAAATATTCGAGCCTGGAGAGGTATCCAGACCTATGGAGAGTTGCTCCATGCTGACCAAAATTGAGAGGCATTTGCCAACGTTGAGAGGACCTGACATGTCACTTCAAGAAGAAGATGTACCAACAAATTAAAAAACTCTTTTGGGTTTATTTCCATCAACCAATTCATGCTTTTGAACGAGCAGTGTTCGCGGGCGGCGCATGCATCCTATAAAGCCAACCCAAGTGCAGCTCGCATGTTTTGGCTTGTTAACGTAACATAAGATAAACAATCAGTGAATGCCAGTTGCCACTTACGTAGAAGCACATAGAGGTTTTCGAAAATCGTTTATTCAGGGGGGGCAGGTCTGGTCAACCGGCGAAATCAAAACCCTCACGATTACCCATATCATGGATAAAATTATTATATGGAGTTCAATAATATCTCAAGATGATATAATAACTTAAGATATTATAGAACTCCATATGAAAATTATATCCATGATATGGGTAATCATGAGGGTTTTGATTTCACAGATTGACCAGACTTGCTCCCCTGTTTTAATTTTGAAAAACATAACAAAAATACTGTTTTCACTTATTTAAAAAATAATTAAAATATTGTTTATTCTGTTATCACTTATTGAAAAACAAAGCAATAATATTTTGTATGTATTATATTTTAAAAATTAGTAATGAATTGCAAATTTCATGACTTATAATCCAATGGTTTAGTTCTATTTTTGGAGAAAAAAACCGAGCAAGAAGTGGTAAAAACAATCTCTTCCAACCAACATTAGCAATTTATTTGTTACTTTCTGAATATATAATTTGAACACTGACGGGCTTATTGCCATATAATTTGAAGCCTCGAGTAAATTTAATTAACACAAATATAATATATTATGGTCCTTCTTAAAACAGCGAGTTAAATGAAAGAAAAAGAGCAACGAAGAAAGGAAGGACGGACTTGAAGGTATAATCTTCGAGTATTACTTGATAAATATATATTAAGGTATTTAAAATTTGCTCAGTTTGAGACGACGTTACATCGTCACTCTGAAATTATTCATTAGTGTACTTTATAACTTGAAAAGAAGATCAACTAAATCTTTCATTATCTGGAGTAAATGGGAATGGAAAATGTGGTAAGTTCGGTAATTTTGTAGAAAAAAGCCGTGATTTGACATATTTGACATACGCTAAAGACTCAAAGTGTACGTTGTATGTACATTCAATATGACGCACATCACATCATATGTGTTATAACTGTCTATCAATAGAACTTGTTCCAATAATAGAATAATATATTTTATTTATTCATATTGATCATATATATTTATTTATCTATTTTCTATATATAAATCAATTTCAAAGTGTACGTTGTATGTACATTCAATATGACGCACATCACATCATATGTGTTATAACTGTCTATCAATAGAACTTGTTCCAATAATAGAATAATATATTTTATTTATTCATATTGATCATATATATTTATTTATCTATTTTCTATATATAAATCAATTTCAAAGTGTACGTTGTATGTACATTCAATATGACGCACATCACATCATATGTGTTATAACTGTCTATCAATAGAACTTGTTCCAATAATAGAATAATATATTTTATTTATTCATATTGATCATATATATTTATTTATCTATTTTCTATATATAAATCAATTTCAAAGTGTACGTTGTATGTACATTCAATATGACGCACATCACATCATATGTGTTATAACTGTCTATCAATAGAACTTGTTCCAATAATAGAATAATATATTTTATTTATTCATATTGATCATATATATTTATTTATCTATTTTCTATATATAAATCAATTTCAAAGTGTACGTTGTATGTACATTCAATATGACGCACATCACATCATATGTGTTATAACTGTCTATCAATAGAACTTGTTCCAATAATAGAATAATATATTTTATTTATTCATATTGATCATATATATTTATTTATCTATTTTCTATATATAAATCAATTTCAAAGTGTACGTTGTATGTACATTCAATATGACGCACATCACATCATATGTGTTATAACTGTCTATCAATAGAACTTGTTCCAATAATAGAATTTTAGAAAGTTTTAAACAGGACACTATCTACATAATAATAAAACATTTAATAATATTGACGTGTTTCACATTAAATATGAACCATATCGAAGTAAAATCAAACGGATCCTCAGTTCAGGCAATATTTCCTGAAATGAATTTTAAATTCACCTTAACATAGATATTTTTTTTTCTTTCGTTCATTTTATATTTGATAAATTCAAGACGTAAGTCTTGAGAGATTGTGCATCTCGATTTTTCTATTGATTTTTCTACCAATTTTTTTACACAATGTGTTAAGATTTCTTCTCTTTATTATTAATGTATTTATTTCTTCTCTTTCAAATAATTGTAAATTAATTCATTGTTATTGTTACTTCCTCTGTCATCATAGTTCGATTTGTTTTATTTGTTAATACTTTTTTCTACCAAGCTTTTAAAAATGTAATATTTCACGAGTAAATTCATAATTATTGTAATATATTTATATTTAAAAGATTATGTGAATAATGTTATGTAATACATTCTGTGAATTTGCCAACAAATAAAAATAAAAAATAAAATAAAATAATAAAAAAATGGTATTGTGATGGTGAGTAAAATCAGTAAATTCTTCTGCATTATAAGATTAAATTTTGTAATTTCTTCAACATTAAATGTTAAATATACAATACAGTGTGTACTATGGCAATAAAGTAATGAAATGACAAAAAAAATAGCGACTAGAAGAAAAGTAAAAAACAAAGACAAAAAAAAAAATTAACTATAAGAACAGTTCATAGCAATGATAGGAAAACAGAAGGATAAGTAGAGGAAAAGGAAATAAGGTATAATTAGATATTATTTTTGTTTTAGTCTTTTTTTGAATATGTTTATAGTGAGATAAGATAATTGAGCATTTGATAACTAAAAGCACATCATAAAAATATTGACAATTTATTTAAAACTATGTAATTCACTTGATCAACTGCAACTATCAATTTTTGTTTAAAATCACAGAGATAAGAACTAAATTCTTGAAATAAAATATATGTCAACAGTATCAAGTGTAATGGTTTGAGATTACGGTTTAATTACCGTAAAACCGAGCGCTATAAAAAATCCATGTAAGTACCTACCAATTTATTTTTCTACATTTGTACTTAATTATCTTACTTTGGTGTTTGGAAGAAATAAATCAAATGGCAAAACACCCACCAATGTACGAGCGATACATCATATGAATTAATAAAAAAATGGTGCTTACATTATTTTAATATTATAGTATGTTGTTATATCACTGTGTGACCAGTTCACCCACACGCACCTTTTAAAAAGTAATATTGTAGATTATTTTGATTTCAGACCTCTTCTTTGCTTTGTTACTATTTAAGTACCTATATAAACAAAATTGGGTCGTGATGAACACATAACTCTCCTCTACATTTTTATAATTTATTTGTGATCTTCTGAATGAATTTATGCATTAAAATGTTGATATTGAGCAAAACTCAAATATAATATGATTAAAAAATTAAACATTGGAAAAGCCCTTTGTTCAATAAAGTACAACTGAATCATCCACAAAATGAAAGCATCATCAGATTTGGAGCTCTCTGTCACTGATTATGATTCTCCTATACAATAACTAATTTCTTCACCATTCACTTTATGTGCAATTAATTTTTATTTTGACAATGTTTTTTATTTAGTTATATGAATCATCTTGTTCAGAGATGAGAAAGGACTATTTTGATTACAGTAAGAAGGTACTTTGATGATGAATTTATAGATACTCAATAATGATTCACTCACCTTCATTCTCTTCGTCAATCTTCAAAGCTTTTGATATGTATTCAAAAGCTCTTCTGTGATGATGTTTCTGCTTGGCGAGAAGAGGATCCCCTGGACCAGGACCGCTGGTGGTACGGGCCGTGGAAGTCATGCCTTCGGCTGTCAGCAACTGTTCACTAGATTCACTTTTTTCCTTAGCTTTGATCTCTATGTTGCACTCTCCATTACGCCGAGGCCTATTCAAAAATCTGTACGACGCCGTATAAATATACTTAAATATCACAAACAATTGGTAAATTATAGAACGTAAAATGTTAAAAAGAATGATGACGGGAAAAGAAACAACGTATAAATTTCTTTTGTGCACCGAGGGCTGAGGATCATTGTTGCCCAAGGTCACAAACTTCACTACGTCTGGTTCTGGTTTTCTGGATTTACTACTCGAGGACTTGCTCTGACCTTTGCGTACGTTTCGACCAACATGACAGTCGTCTCCAGAAACCATGTATCACGATTACTTTGCGAATATCACCGATGCTTTTGCGTTAGCGATCTTTAAATTAATGACAGAACGCGCGACTTCGGAGCCATCAGCGCCATTTTACAATTCGTCATAATGGTGTCGCCAATACGCAGAAATTTATTCCATGATACGTTTTAGTGTGAATATTGAAAAAAATATCAATATCATAGAATACTGGGGTCATTTATGACATTTACATATATTAGTAAAAACATAAATGATAGCATCCTATATACGCTATTGTTAGTCCACGGTGAGGGTGGAGGGTGGGGCTATGTTTCGGCGGAGCTTTCAACAGGTTGAAAAATTCTTTGAAAGCATTGGCTGATTGGCATTAGTAATCATTTCTAAATCTAAGTACAGAGATTCAAAAGACGTCACCGATGGAGATATAATTATATTTTTAATACCGGCAAAACGCAAGTCTCTGCATCAATAGATGATACAAGCTAATGGAAAACCTGATGACAGTAAATATACATTAAAAAAACGTGATGACATCAAATATCCATTAATAGAACTCTCTGCGAGCATTTCCCTTTGGCCACAAAGAATTTTATTTTCTGTTATCGTGCTGATTCATTTGACAAATTTGGGGCACCGCCAGGTTACAAATCACATTGTTTTGTAAAAACGGTAGCAAATTTATGGATAAGACCGATCATTTTAAATGTTTTGTTTCTATCTTTCGATGGTTTGAGTATATAAAATTACCCCCTATTCAGTAACTATTGTAACTAAATTAGGAACGTTCTAAAATTGCAGATTTTAGATTTACGGCCTTATTTCAGCGTTATAAAATATCAGCTTGGAATAAATGGAATAGGAACGTGCCTATTTTGGCCGGAACGTTCTGAATCAGATGTATTATGAATAATTTTGAAAATGATGAAATTTTCATAATTATTCAAAATACGTTTAATTGAGTAACTTTTTAAGAACGTTCCGGCCAATATAGGTACGTTCCTATTCCATTTAGTCCAAGTTGATATTTTATAACGCTGAAAAAATAAGACCGTAAATCTAAAGTCTACAATTTTAGAACGTTCTTATTTTAGTTACAATAGTTACCTACTGAATAGGGGGTATTGTTCTTTCTATAAATGTTGATGTTTATTTGCTACGTTTATTTTGATATACATAATAGTAGCATAACTCATAAATTATTGCATTTTTAGGCACTTGGAAAGAATAAAAAAATTCTGAATCAGACGTACCTATTATGAATAATTATGAAAATGATGAAATTTTCATAATTATTCAAAATACGTCAAATTGAGTAACTTTTTAAGAACGTTCCGGCCAATATAGGTATGTTCCTATTCCATTTAGTCCAAGTTGATATTTTATAACGCTGAAAAAATAAGACCGTAAATCTAAAATCTACAATTTTAGAACGTTCTTATTTTAGTTACAATAGTTACTGAATAGGGGGTATTGTTCTTTCTAAAAAATGTTGATGTTTGATGTTTATTTGCTACGTTTATTTTGATATACATAATAGTAGCATATTTCATAAATTATTGCATTTTTAAGCACTTGGAAAGATTGTAATTTTCATTTTTTTTTCATAGAGTCGGTGGTTTGATATAAGAAATATAAAAGCCATATTTTACTTGACGTTTTATCATGTGAAGTTAGTAACATAAAACTTTTTGACGGCGGAAAAAATACTCTTGTGCGATTATTGGTTAGGAAAAGTGACGATTGTGGTTATCGAGTTTGTATTTTTTAGTGACACGTGGATAAAATTGATTTAAATTGACTGAATGAAATCAAAATAGATTTTCACAGTGAGTTTCATTCATCAAGCAACAAAAAATATCATCATGGGTGATGCAGAATGTCCTGCCGATAAACTGAAATGTTTAAACATGAACTCTAACTCACAAGAGGATGATGACATCGTTGATCCATGGAATGTAACTAGTAAATCGGAAACTGGTGTAGATTATGAAAAATTGATAAGTAAGTTGTTTAATTATCTTACCTTTATCATAGCCTTTATTGTTTTGATACTTTCACAAACCCATACCTACAAATCAACCTTAACCTTTATAAAGCAACTGTGCAGCTAATTAAATGTACTATTATCATGACATCAAATCCCCAAAAAGATATTGATATTTTACAGAGACTGTCATTTTCGATTTTGAATATTTTTCTTATTAGGCAAGTACCTTTCTAAGGGTGGGTTGCCTAATATTATTAAAAAAAAGTAAGTACCTAGAGGTAGGTCTATATGGAATATTTTAAATAGATTCATTAACTTCACCACTTAACATTTTTCACATAAAAAACTATGTTTCTTACCATTACGAATTACATGTCTTCCCGAATTATTATTAAATGAGCTTAGTGTAGTTGTGAAATTATTTTATAATAATCATAATAAAGTTGTCAAATATCTTGAACCATTTTGCCGAGAAGGGGGAAGATTTGCACATAAACCAACAAAGCAAAAAGACACAAATTTCTCCTATGTGCACCCGAAAGCCTGGTTCAAGATATTTGGTGATATACCTAATACATTTTTATTAAGAATGTATATATATTTTACAACTTTGCGAGGTATGTTAGATAAAAAGACAATAACATCTATTTACTCTGCTTTCATGCACTTAATCATCTGTTATGAAATTATCGTATGGGGAGGATCTTATAAAACCACCTTATGTCCATTATATATAGCCCAGAGAAGTGTCATAAAAATAATCCTCAGGAGAGCATGTGATTCTTAGGGGGCCAATTGTTCACTGAACTACCTGTCCCTTCGATACAGAATATTTAAAAGATCCTCAGGATGGAAATTTTCCATAAAAACAACCAAAATATTTCAAAATTCAATTTGATCATTTTAGATCTAAACTTTCTGAAATCATTCTCCTTAATGATATAAATGAACATGTATTTTTAGAATTTAATTTATCTTATTGGGTTTTGGTGTAATTAATGTTAAAATAAAAAAAAAGAGTCTTTTTTTGGCATGCAAAAAATATAAATTAAGTTATTAAATCTTAAAAAAATTAATTTCTATTGAGCCTAGAAAGATTTTTGACCCCTTATTTTTAAGAGAATTACATAGGGATTATGTGTTACGTAAATATGCTTGGTGAATAATAATAATAATTTTAAAAAATATATGTATTGTCACCACCGTGTACAAGTGCAGTCGTGTAGTGTGTATTGAAGCGAAACAAGTCTAGCTAACACTTTAACGACCAAAAATAAATGGAATCGACGGTGATTGAAATTCTCAAAAATATTAAAAATGAAACGGAAAAAATATGGAACAATAATACTAAAACAAAAAGTATTAAACTATCCATAGACGCCAAACTGACTGAACTGGAACTACTTTGGATGCAGGAAAAAACAAAGAAGATGGAAAAAATTATTACATTTATGGAGCAACAAACAAATATAACCAAAAAAGTAGAACAACATTTGGAATCATTAAAGAATAACTCAACACAGGGAATCAAAAATACTAATGACTACGCAGATACTTTAAAGTACACCAAAAGAGAACCACCACAACAATATGCAATTATAATCAAAGCAAAACATGATAACATTTCACAGGAAGATATACAGAAGAAATTGCAGAAACAGATTAAAATAGGTAAAGAAGGAATTGGAGTAATTAACCTCAAAAAAATTACCAAAAACAGATTGATTATAAATTGTAACCAAAAATCAGAAGCAACTAAACTTGCAAATATAATAAACACCAAAAAAATAGAAATTGAAGCAGAAGAAATTAAAAAAAAGAAACCATGTATGATATTGAAAGGAATATCAGAAGATTACGAGACAGATGACCTAATACACGACATATTTGCCCAAAATATAGAACTAGCGCCACTGCTCAAAAAGAATGAAAATCAAATGCAAATCAAGAAAATTATTAAAAATAAGAACAATAGTAGCAAAAATATTATTTTGGAAACAAGCAGAGAAATAAGAAGAGCTATGATCGAGAATGATAAAATATTCATCGGATATCAAAGAATCAAAGTAGAAGATTGTAACCCCTTAGTACAGTGCTACCACTGTCTTAATTTTGGGCACTCAGCAAAATGGTGTTTAAAAATCAGTACGCCACCAATATGTGCGCATTGTAGTGAACAGCATAAAACAGAAAACTGTGTGTCGAAAGAAAAAAAATGCTATAATTGTATATTAGCAAACAAAAATAGCGAAACTAATGTAACCTCTACAGAACATTCAGCAACTGATAAAATATGTCCGCAAAAAATTAAAAAAACATTGATTGCACAGAAAAGGATTGACTATTAAAATAAAAATGGATGATACACTACAAGATATAATCGACGAAAATTCTAATATATCAGAATTTATATGCGAAACATCCAAAGAATGTGAGATTATCCTCTCTGATCTTAATCACGCATTTTCTATTATAAATCTTAATATAAGAAGCATCCAGAAAAATTTTGACGAATTTTTAGTGTATCTAAATTCAATAAAATATGAACCGGACTGTATAGTGTTAACAGAAGCGCATCTTACTGACTATTCAAATTTTCATATTCCGAACTATACGTGTTTTAAAACAACAAAATACATTAACAAAAGTAGTGGTATTGTTGCATTTATTAAATCAATACATACTAATGTCATAGCATCGGAAATACAACTATCATTAGCCAACTGCCTAGAAATAATAATTACTACTAACAATATTAAATACCACATATATGCTATTTATCGAACACATCTTTCAAATGTGTACACTTTTATTAATGAAATTAAGAATAATATTCTTCTCCAAACAAAGAACAAAAAATGTATAATTCTAGGTGATATAAACATAAATATACTAAAACACATAAACAAATCCGAAAAGGATGAATATCTTAATACTATGACATTCTACAATTTCAAGTCATGCATCAATTCACCAACGAGAGAAATGGTGGGGCAAAATCCATCGTGCTTGGATCATATATGGACAAATAAAAGAGACATTGAAAACATAAAAACTATTGTATGGAAAAATAATATAACAGACCACCATCTCTGCATATACTTGTATAGTCAAAGGAATGATAAATCTAATAGTGAAAGTGTTATGAATGTTAGAACGGCTAAAGTGAATTATGAGAAGTTGAAAATGTCTCTGAAAGATGAAACATGGTCATCAGTGTTTCAAGTTCATGACGTGAATAGTTGTGCACAAAATTTTGAAGAGACACTCCTAAGCCATTTAAAAAAGTCAACAGAAGTAATTCATAAATATAATATTAAATCAAAACACAAAAAAATTAAACCATGGATTACTTATGGACTAATAGTAAGTATACGAAAGAGAGAAAAAACTTTTAAACTTACCAAAAAATACCCGGACAGTGAAAATATAAAGAGATATTATAAAAGATACAGAAATCTACTTACTCATTTAATAAAGAAAACCAAAGACAAATATTATGAATTAAAACTCTTAAAAAACTGCCACGACAGTAAAAAAACATGGAATATAATAAATGAAATAACTAATAAAACCAAAAAGAAAATAGACATTAAACAAATAAATGATGGAAATAATATCATACAGGTAAATGAAAATCCAAAGCAATGCGCAAAAATATTCAATGAATATTTTGTATCCGTTGGAGAAAACTTGGCCAAAAATATAAATAAAAACTACACAAACGACCAAGTTAACAATGATCTAAACAACCCTAACAATTTCTCTGAATTTAAAGAAACTAATGAGAATGAAGTATTAGAAATAATTAAAAGTCTTAAAGGTGGATCAGCGCCTGGACATGACGGAATAACTGCAGAACTATTAAAGAACGTGAGCCAACACATTTGTAAACCATTAACATTTATCATTAATTTAAGTCTTGCACTAGGAACATTTCCGACAGTATATAAAAAAGGTATAATCACACCAATTTACAAAAGCGGAAGTCAAGATATTGTTAGCAACTATAGGCCAATTACCCTTGTATCGAATATAGCAAAAATTTTTGAAAAAATTGTGAAAAAACAATTATTAAAATTTCTAAATGAAAAAAATATCATAAACAATCAACAATACGGATTCCGGGAAAATATGGGAACACAGGACGCCATTGCTGAATTAACATCCGAAATAATCGACGCTCTAGACAATAGAAAAAAATGTATAGGTATTTTTGTAGACCTAAGAAAAGCATTTGATAGTGTATCTCATACTAAATTAATTAATAAAATAAATGACATTGGATTGCAAAAGACAGTTAAAACTTGGTTCTATAGCTATCTCAATAACAGAGAACAATACACTAAAGTAAACAATCATATAAGTGAACCCCTAACAAGTAATTTCGGAATCCCACAAGGTACAGTTATAGGCCCAATACTATTTATAATCTACGTAAATGAAATATTTAATATTGATCTGAACGGAAAAATAATTTCATATGCCGACGATACTGTACTCATTTTTAAAGAAAATTCGTGGAAAAATGTAACATACTTAGCCAATAAAGGTATTAATAAACTCAAAATATGGTTCGATGATAATTTACTTTCATTAAACTCAGAAAAAACAGTTTTCGTTCCCTTTTGTTTAAACGTCAATGAAATAACGAATAATATCAACATAAATATAATACAAGAAAACGTAACTCAAAATAAAATAGCTAAAAAGGACGAAGTAAAATACCTTGGAATAACCATTGATAAAAATTTAAAATGGAAACACTTCATAGAGTTAACAAAAAATAGAATGAGAAAGTTAATTTACATATTTCTACAACTGCGTAATATACTGACAATCCAAAATTTAAAAATATTATACTTTGCCTTTGTACAATCTATTCTACAATATGGAATCCTTGGATGGGGTGGAACGTATAAAACTAATTTAAAACCGATTGAAATCACTCAGAAACTGATCATAAAAATAATCTTAAAGAAACCAATAGACTTTCCCTCCAATGAAGTATTCAAACAATTTCGTGTACTAAAGCTAAATAATTTATATAAAAAATATACTCTTTTAACAACATTTAAAAAATATTATAGTGAAATACATGAAAACAACAATAGAACCAGATCGAAAAATAATATTGCTATCCCTCGCGTCAATACATCTGCAGCCCAGCACCACTTTACATACCTGGGAATAAAACATTTTAATGACCTTCCAGATGAATTGAGGAAAATGAAGGAATATATACAATTTAAAAATTCTATTATAAAACATATTAACAATTATAATTACATCCAGTGATGGATTTTTGTTTTGTTGTTTTTTTTTTTATTGTATTTTAATTTTTTTATATTTCCAAATTACGCCAAATTGTTAGTGTAATTTTTTTTTTTTTTTTTTTGGTGTTGAGTTGTGTGTACTTTTTTTTTGATGATATGTTATGTGTATATATAATTTTTTGATGTTGTCTGTTATTATATAAGAAATATTGATTTTGTTTTTGATGAGTAATTTATTTGAATTTGTTCTTGATGTAATTAACGTATTTTTATTGTATTCCAGTTTTTGCGGTTAGTGGTTTTTGTTTCGTGACGGTGGACGGTGAACGGTGAATGCCTGCTAGTGGGGCCCTGTGAACGGCAAATGCAGTTCGCGGTTCTCAGTATGCGCTTGCGTATACTAGAGTATGCTCCATTGGTGAGGGTTCATCCGTAAACTGTTCACCAGTTCGCGTAATATTAATTTAAATATATGCGTGTTATTTTTAGTAATATTATATGTTATTGAAATAAATGAACCGATAAAATGACTGTGCTCCTCCCTCGAACACGAGATTTGATCTCAACTGAGGGATGAATAGATATTAAATAATTTAATTTTAAGATACTGTTTATAATTCTTTTTATCATTAATGTATAATTGTTAAAATAAAAAAAATAAATAAAAAAAAAAAAAAAAATGTTATTATTTTCTTGTCTTATCTCCTGATCCCATTGAGATCCAACTCTGTAAATTTCGATTACATGAAAATTCTTCGAAACACAATTGTTCGAATGCGCAATTGTACGAATAACAATTTTTCGAAAATCAGTTATCAGAATGACAATTGTCCGAAAGCAAATTATTCCAACTAAAATTTGTTGGAAAACCAATTAACCAAATTTAATATATTTTTGTGTCATTATGTTGCCTCCTTTGACATATTTGTTGCCAGTAAAATATATTCGATGAAGACTATTATTACTTGTTGCATTATTGTTGGGTACGTATCTTTGCACATTTTTAATAACTGATGTTTGACAGCGCGGGATAGCCTAGTTTGTACACCAGTTTATGTGTATCTAGTATTCACACCAATTTAGTTATTTTATTTTAATATTATAGTTACTTTTTTAAATATATAATGCAACTGACTCACGCCAGTCGCAATTATAACTACAAACAAACCTAACCAACCTATTTTTACCAAAGTTTTGTAGGTTTAGGTTTAAAAAATAGGTGTACATCCTAGGATATCTGACAGCGCGGTGCGTCGCCATGTAGTTTATTCCATAGATTTTTATTAAACATAATATACTATGTAGATGTAGTACCTACTCCGTGCAAAAAGTGAGTCATTTGTTTTCGATTCATACAAAATTTGTTAACTACGACATCTAGTATATTATAATAAAAATCTATGGTTTATTCCTATCACAATACGACCAACATGACGTCATTAAAATTCGAACAATTGTAAATTCTGATAATTGTGTGTTTGGAAAATTGTTTTTCGAAAAAATGTGATCCGAATAATTGCCATTCGTAAAATTGATTTTCGTAAAATTGAGCATTCGAATAATTGTTTTTCGAATAATTTTCCTGTCACTGTAAATTTCAGGATATTAAAAGCATAACACTGCGAAAAACATTTATTTTTTAAAAAATTTAAAATCACCTCACAAAATAATCTTTTGAAAATTATTATTATTATTTTTTGCACCAAGAATATATACAAAACATTACCATAATTAAACCTTATGAAATTCTTTTAATCTCATTGTGGTTGAGTGTGTATGTGTGAAGATTGTTAATGTGTCTAGAATATCTCGATTGAAATTTCGTATGAATCGTGAACTCAAATGAACTGTGATTTTAAACAAATTATGAATTTTAATGTATTGTGAATTTCTTAACTTCTCCCTGAAGCACAAGGCTTCCTAATTTTCAAGGAGAATTTCCAAATTTTTCGGACAGTTCTCTTTTTTTTTGTCATGTATTTTTATTTTTCTGTAATAAATTATTATTATCTCTCTCCTCCCACAACCTCTATCTCCCTCCTTTCATTGTTGCTGCGATTTTACATTTAATAATGTTATGTACTGTTTTTTTTTTTTTTGTTATAAATTTAATGTACCTACCACTAAAATATTTATGGCCTCACATTTTTCTAAGTAAATAAATAAATTAATTAAAAAAATAGGGGGCAAGTTGTTTACACATTGGACAAATGTACATAGTGGGTGTAATACAGGGGTGGGCAGACTTACACCATCAGCGGTCTACAACATAAAAATTGGACGACGAGCGATCGACTCACCAGCAGAAAAAATAATTGCTACTTACCTACATACTACTTAGAGGTTGATGAATGGCACTGCGTGTTTTCCGCTAATATCTCGTAGGAAGGCACGTATTTACTAAGTGCCAAACGTAAACACGAAGACAGATGTTCGTCAGTAAGCCGATTGCGGTATTAATTATTTTCATTTCAGTAAATGCAGATTCACACAAATACGTTGACCCAAACAAAGTAGCTAATTGTTGGGCAATTTGCTTTAGATTTGGGTATTTTTCTTGCGTTAAAAGAGACCAAAATGTGGTATATGTTGCTCTGGCTTTGAGGTGTATGTCTGAAATAATCTGCATTATCTCGTTTTCAAGAGAAGGCAAGTCCATGTCAAAAGTATTCGATATTTCAGAAGCAATTATTTCAACATCCTCACAAGAAAATGGATTAGTCATGAAAGTAGCAACGTTTGTCAATTTTTGTAAGTCTGAAAAACGTCTTTCAAACTCACTGAGGATATTTCCAACTTCTGTTTCCTATTTATTGTAATTTGATACTGTGCTTGCTCTTGCTTTCAAAGCTGCAAAAAATTTAAAATCTTTTTTTTTCAATTGATTTATACGCCGGCCGGGCAGGGCTTTGTAAACTTTTGGGTACATTTTTGTAAGTATGCGCGCGATCGACCCTAAAACCGCTCGCGATCGACCGGTCGATCGCGATCGACTGTTTGCCCATCCCTGGTGTAATAATTTCAATACTACATACATAGTGATTGACAAAAATTTAGTTAAAAGTATCTGTGTATTTTTTATTTACAGAGAGATTTGGAAGTACAAAGGTAGATGATGAATTGATTGCACGATTTGAAAAAGTCACAGGAAAACCTGGTAAATATTTTTTTGTTTAATGTACATAAAAGTAATTTAGATTTTGTTTCCCTTAGAGTTCAACCCAAATATTTAAACATTTGGACGGGACTAATAAACAGTGTTTTTTTTACCATAAAAATATATGTGACTGCTATGTCAAAATTGAGACTTGTATTTGTTTATTTTAGCACATCACCTCCTGAAGCGTGGAGTATTTTTCTCACATCGAGATATGCACAGCATATTGACTTTGCACGAAGCTGGAAAGCCCTTTTATCTTTACACTGGAAGAGGTCCTTCGTCGGATTCAATGCATCTCGGACATCTTATCCCATTTTTATTCACCAAGTACGATATGTTTTTATTTCTTTATGTTTCATATCAAAACTTTTTAAAAGATTTTTTAAATTTTATTTTCATTGCCTGTTAAGATCACTAAGCTGAAAAAAAATATATAGTAAAATATAAATGAAAGTCTTTATATATGTAATTCTTCTGAATGTGTGTATGTAACTGAACTCCTCCTAAACGGCTGGACCGATTTTAATTAAATTTTTTGTGTATGTTTGGGTGGGTCCTTGGATGGTTTAGATTCAAAATGCCAATCAAAAATTGTAATTGTGTAAATAGAATATATAAAAAGCATATCAAAAAAATGTACACCTGGTGTTATGCAAATAATATAATTTTTGAGATATACTACAGTAAAATGTGAAAAAGGAGATTCATTATTAATCTTTAACTCCAAAATTTCACCGTTTGCTAAACCAGCTAATAGTTGGCAAGCCAATGTTCGTTGGGTCCACTAGTTGGAATATAATGTTGGGGTTATAAAAAAAGAGTCCTTCTTATTATAAAGATTTATATTAGATGTAAAATTTTAATGTAAGGGGTTATTATTATAATGTGTTGTCATAGACTTAATAATGTTGACAGCATAAAAAAATTAAAATTACAAACTCAACATATAAAACTATCCTAGACTATTGTCTATGATTACATGTGATGTATTTTCTTATAAATATACTTTATATGTATATAGTTTGCTGCATGCACATGATGTGGGGTTTGTGTAGAGGGGAGTGTATGTTTAGAGGGGTATATAAGAGAGTGTTTGCCACATTAATTTGGTTGGTTCAATTCATCTTATATTACTATCTTTTATTTTGACGAATGAATTGAAAGAATGTGTTAAAAAAATATCTAAATCTAATGCGCTTTTTTAACATTTTGTATTTTGTGAGGATTCTGTTTATGGATGAATTTTTGATAACAGTGATTTATATTTTTTTCGTATTATGTATTTTTATAAATCAATATTTTATTTGATTTACATTGTTCAAATAAAGATTATACACAATTGTTAGATTGCTGAAATGAAGATTAAAGACACACGTCCCACTTATAAACAAGAAATGTAGTTTTTTTTATACTTATTTTATAAATTGATGAATTTAGGTGGCTACAGGAGGTGTTTGACGTACCTCTAGTGATACAATTGACTGATGATGAAAAGGCGTTTTGGAAAGACATGACAATTGAGACAGCCATGAAGATGGGTTTCGACAATGCTAAAGACATTATCGCTGTTGGTTTTGATCCAGAAAAGACATTCATATTCAACGACTTGACATATATCGGGTATGAAAATGTGGTTATTATTTTTTTTCAAACTTGTGAGTAAATTTATAGAAATAAAATAAACACACTTTGTATGTACTTACAAATAACTTGGAAACATAGGTGATTTGTTATTTACACAATATACAGCATAAGTCATTTTTTAAAGAATGAATATGTCCTTGAAACGACTACACATACATCCTCATACATTCCCTAAACTATGCAATGCATAAATGCTTGTACTATAAATGAACGAAATTGGTCGTGGCAGGATTCGAACTTGTGACCACTGAATTACTAATCCAGTGCACTGACCGCTTGCCACCACCCACCTATTTTTAATATGCGTTACAATACTAAAAAAAAAATACAAATAATTTATTGATGGCTGATTCTTCTTCTTTTTTATAAATTTTTCTGACAATCTGATTTTCGTCACAACCATTGTTTGTTTTAACTGTGTCTACTTCTGTTAAATAATTCATTGTTTTTTTAAACAATGAATATGTCCTTGTTAAACAAGTACATATATACATCTTCCTACATTCCCTAAATAACGCATAAATGCTTGTGCTATATGTAGGTGAACGAAATTGATGGAGTCAGGATTCGAACTCGCGACCACTGGATTACTAGCCCAGCGCGCTAACCGCTCTGCCATCGACCCATCTAGTTGTTTTCAGGGTTAACGAAGTCAGTAATGAATTGTAGAATTGAAAGTGGCCATTTTGTGGGACAGTGAATCTTGCCACCCACTGTCATGCTTTATATTACCATACCATACCATCACGCCATTTCCCTATTTGGGGTAAGCAGAGAGAACCGAACGCCAGACTCCTCTCTCTTGACATACATTCCTCGGTTCATTCACGTCCATGCATCGTCTCATACACGGTCTTCTATTATTCTTACTTAACATCACCATCTTCCAAAATCCCATTTATGTGATCGTGCCAACTTTTTCTTGGACGACCTCTACTTTTCGTTCCTCTTATCAGCCTTGTATACTTTTTTTGTCAGACGGTCATCACTCATTCTTTCTATGTGGCCGAACCACCTTAGGGCATTTATTTTCATCTTACTTACGATATTTCTTTCAATCATACATTCTCGTCTAATATCCTCATTTCTTATTCTATCATACATCGTTTTACCACACATTCGTCTTAGTGACCTCATTTCAACCCCGTTAATTCTACTTTCATGCGTCTTCTGCCATGTTCATGTCTCACTAGCATACATTAGAGTCGGTGCGACGATACCATTGTGTACCGCGAGCTTTGCCTGCCTCGAAATAATTGGGTCAGCCATTACCGGTCTTAATGCACCATTCACTCTATTACCTGCCGTTACTCTCCTTTCAATATCTTTTTCCAATCTTCCATCACGCTGAAACATGCATGTTTCAGCGTTTCAGCGTGATGCTTTATATTAATATATAAATTGCTTCAATGGTAGGTATTGTAAATTATTTAACTCTTGAAAATGCATTTTAAATAAATTTATACATAATGCAAATAAATGATAATAAAACTCCATTACTGACTTAAGGTGTCTTTTATTTTCAGCCAAGTCCCGGAATTTTACCGAAACATGGTGAGAATCCAGAAATGTGTCACATTTAATCAGGCCAAAGGAATATTTGGGTTTGGGGAATCCGATATTATTGGAAAGATCACATTTCCCTCAATTCAAGCCGCTCCAGCATTCTCAACTAGTTTTCCATTAATTTTCAAAGATAAAAAGGTACTATAATTTTCTATTCCTGTTTTTGTTTAATAATTTGTCAGGTATATCAAATTAACACCAAATACAACATATTTATTTGAATAATCAATATTCAAATTGATATAAAATGTTTTATTTGAAAACCTTTGTAGTTGTTTGAAAGTTATTCTTCATCTCATCCATTCCCTTTTTAGTTCTCTCCTAAGTTATCTTTTTTCTTTTTATCTGTAAACAACCCAAATGTGTTTATATTATTAAAAATTTATTACATGTTCATGAAAAACTTATTGGCTTTTTTACTGACAATTTTTTTAACATCTCAATAGAGACGAAGTTGGGATATTATATAACCAAGAACTCAAGGCAGCTACAGGGCTTACGACCTGTCATCGGCTTGTTTGTTCACCAATTATGCCTTCTTATTAAGTTCCCTTATCAATGTATTTTTTTGAAAGTTCTATATATTTGAATAATGTGTAACAATTCACCTGAAAATAAGACATTATTACTATTGCCGTCTATGAAGTAACGAAGAAACCATTTTGTAACGACGTCTATTGACAAATTGGTTTATTTGTAACAATGAAAGCAACAGTCCTTATAAACGAGTTGTCAATAAAAATATCATTTGACTCCCGACAGGGAAAAAATCCAATGTTTGCATATATGCAATTAAAAAAGTATTCCATTATTTATTGGCTTTATATGAAGTTATCTATGTCTTCATACTGCATATTACAATTCAAAATTACTGCTATTTTTCCATTTGTAAATAAATATACCTATGATTTTTCATACATACATAAAGAATATCATCTGTTATTTTTTCATACATACATAAAGAATATCATCTGTTATTTTTTCATACATAAATAAAGAATATCTGTTATTTTTTCATACATAAATAAAGAATATCTGTTATTTTTTCATAAATAAATAAAGAAAACCTGTTATTTTTCCATTATCAATAGATCAATAAAATATACCTGTTGTTGTTCCATAAATAAATATGTTGTTATATAAATGTACAACTCCTACTCTATGCAACTGGAAACTGTTGAAATGTGTATGCTAAGATTAGCAGCTGGAGTGTCCTTACGGGACAAAAAAAAAAAGTTCATGCATTCGTGGAAGCCTAGGCATTACTGATATATGTACATGGTAAGATAGTGGAAAGACAGTTGAGATGGTACCGGCACGTTCAACGCAGACCGCCAGATCACATAGTAAACCAAGTAATTTCCATGGATCTTTCTCAAATTACATCCAGAGGAATGCTAAAGAATTCCTGGATCGTGCAAAGACAAAACCAATTGCAGAGACATGGCCTAGGTGACAGAATGTCCTATAATTCAAGGACGAGGAGAGTTGACTCCAACAGTCGACACAGACAAAGATTTGGCAAATATATAGCAAGGGAGAAGATGAAGAAGACTTCAATATAAATCTATCAAATAATTTATTGATTTTTACATTTTATTTCAGTTACCAGTGTTAATTCCATGCGCCATAGATCAAGATCCATATTTTAGAATGACCAGAGACGTTGCAGTGCGATTAAAGTTTCCAAAGCCTGCGCTGCTGCACTCCACATTCCTACCGGCGTTGCAGGGGGCTCAGACAAAGATGTCGGCCAGTGATGTCAACGCCTCCATTTTCCTTAACGACACACCAAAACAAATAAAAAATAAGGTTGTTTTAAATTTTTTGTTAATTATAAATTTGAAATGAAACACACTACTTTGTTTTCTGTTTGCACTCTCCTGAGGAAGGAAATGGTTGTTTCTAAAACCTGTAGTGAACTAATTTAAATCATATTTATAAATTGAAATGGAATTACATCAAGTACTTTATAATAATAACATTCTTTATATTTTTAATTTTTTCCCATTTAAAAAGTCACAATTACTTTAAAATCGATAAAAATCATTTTTGGGTGCTTTGTTCAGTAATGAGGTTCACTACCCATTATGAATGTTGCTTTTTTGAAGGTGACACGAGATTCGTGTGTGGAGATACACGCATGTGTCATGTTACCTACTTTGACATAGTACCTTAACAGGTACTATGTTAAATATTAATTTTATGCGCACCCAATAACAAGTTACCACATTCTGGAGACTTCAATATTAATCATCTCACAGATCCAGACTGAAAACACAATTAAAAACTGTGTCTCCACTGGGAATCGAACCCGGGACCTTTGGATCAGTAGTCAGACACCTAACCAACTGAGCCAAGAAGGCCGACAATATGACAATATGTCAGAAGAATATGACGTGATGATATGAATTAATGAATGATTTATAATTTAATTCTCCCAAATAAATAATTTATTATATACCTACTTGCCATTATTTATACATTACATATATGTAGGTAGTAGTCAGAGATGTTATTTGAGCTTAATTTGTTGATTTAAGCTAATTATTGTGAAACTTTGATAACTGTTACAATTAAAAACTTAAAAATGTGTTTTGTTTGTTTTCCAGATAAATAAATATGCTTTCTCTGGTGGTCAAGCAACAGTCGAGGAGCACCGACTGAAGGGAGGCAACCCTGATGTAGATATTTCATATCAATATCTCTCCTTCTTCTTAGAGGACGATGAAAAATTAGCTGAAGTAAGAGATTTTATGGATTTCTTTATGCATAATCAAAAAATATGTAGTTTTTTAAGTACCTACTTTTATTTACAAAATTATAATGAACTGTTTTTTTTAAGTAGTTTCATCAACGAAATTGCTGCGATACAATTTTTTATTTATTGAATATATTTTTGAATATATTCAATAAATAAAAATAAAGCTTCACAAGGAGTTCCTAGAAATAGTAGAAACTCCTTGTGAAGCTTCTTCTATGATGACCTAATATGTCTGCTGACATCAGAGATGCTCTGACATTCATTAGCCATTCATGCTGGTTCAGGGTGGATTAGGGTAGGGGAGGACAGCCCATTTGCATAATCACAATTGCGTATTCGTACATGTGCATAGGAAAACATATATTTATTTTGAAACCTCGAATAATAGTCTATTTGTCTTTTTCAGATAAGATCGAAATACATTTCGGGCGAAATGTTAACTGGTGAATTAAAGAAAGCGGCCATTGACTGTCTCACTCCAATCATTACTGGATACCAAGAAAGGAGAGCGAAGGTCACAGATGAAGTCTTGCAATCGTTTATGACACCGAGAAAATTAAAATACGACTATTAAATATATTTTGTATTGTTAAATCTAGATTTATAACAAATTATTTATTTTTTTCGCTTATTTCAAAGAGACTTGTTAGGCTAACAATATGTAAAGATGTAAGATTAATAAGGATATTAAGTCCAATTCTGTAACTTTTTGAACTAATACCTATGGAACATTCTTAAATTTTTAAATTAAGGTCGTTTGAACTTGATTTCGTATTCTGTAACTGACTTCACAATTAGTGCACCGTAGATAATAATATGATCTCAGATTGTTTATGGCGCAGACCACGCATATCATAGATTTTTATTATAAATAGCAAATTTTGTATGAATCAAGTGAGGCATTTTTCCCGAGGATTTTTGACGTTTTGGTTCCAGACCACATCGTTTTTCTATAGAGAATAACGACTAATGTGAATTGTTTTCGGATTTATTTGTCTAAAAAAACATTTTAATTAATAAAGTTTAGATATCAGTTATCTAGGATGTGTTGAAATGTAAGGAAAACTGAAATATGTTGCCAACCAAAACGTCAAACGCACGATATTCCATGACTTACTGTTTGCACAGAGTACTACATCTAGTATATTATAATAAAAATCTATGACGCAAGCGTACTGTTCGGCCATGTATATTTATGTCATTTCGCCTAACCTAACATTTCAGTTGATCTGCATTAATATTCTCTGGTTTTTATTTTCAACATAACGACACAGAAACAATCCATTTTTAGTTTTTTTCGTATACAAAAACTGACATTTTCAACTTAACTAAAATGTTCAGGACTTCTGCCAAAATAACTAGTACGTATCCGATTAGGTGTGAACTAAAATTAGGAACGTTTTGACAGTTGAGTCAACTAAAATGTGGTTATAGAAAAGGGAATGAACTAATTTGTGACTTACTTCAAGTAAGAATCCCATAAGTTTAATACGTCTCCCACTCTGACCGTATGCCATGGACGTATCGGGTTTAGCGGGGGCGTGTATTGCCAGTAAAATCATTTTACCCATATTAATTTTTTGCGTTCAAAGTATTTCTACAAAATAAAAATAAATTGAAATGAAAATGATCGTTAAAAATGTATTCAACATCGATTGACAACATTATTTTCCATCGATTGAGAATAAATATCAATTGTTATAAATATATTAGTGGACTATGCATTTTGAATACTGGTAACATTGCTTTTGATATGTCATTATCATAATATCTGTTGTCACCTCGCGGCCAATTAAGTTATAATGTACATAAAAAATAGGATATATGTATTGGAAAAAATTTACTACCTTCCATTAAAATACTAATATAAGAGCTTTAGAAGGGGAAAACATATTTTCACAGTGGCTTTTAGCAAGCTTCTACCTTAAATTTTACCTACCTTAAATGTTCAAAATTTAGAAAAAATAAATTGCACATTGCTTTTGTTATTTAATTATCAGTTTTTATCGCACATTTTTTCTATTTTCTGAAGATCTTATTGTGTTCCATGATGGTAGAGTTGTAGCCAAATATTTACTGCACATATTTTTGCATGTAAACCAACAAAGCAAAAAGACACAAAATTGTGCTCTGCGCAACCGGAAGGTCGTTCAAGTATTTGGTGATATTTATATCATATTATTTTTTTTTCCGTGAATTATACTATTTTGCGTATCTATGACAGTCATACCTTGAAAATAATTTAAATAGGTAAATTATGGATGTATTTTATTTATTTGAGAGGACTCGTTAATTTATTCAATTTATTTAATTTTATTTTTAATATATCTATGGTTGTGTTATTATATTTAATGATTCTCATTAGTATGGCGTTTTTATTAAGTGGAACTTACCGTATTATTGTATTTTCATTAATAAAATTGACAATTTCGGTCTACCTTTTATAAAGAATTTTTTCGTCTTAAAGTTTTCCTTCTAAAGTTTTAGGCAGATATTACTTTACTTTGTTATGAAGTTATTGTCGTTTATTTTTTAATAGATCTCGACTTTTACGATTCCGAGGGCTGTATTTTGTCTATATAAAATAATATTATGCTGTGACGGATATTTTATTAAAAAAAAACATTAATGTATTGCCTATTTTCAATGTAAGTTTGATAAATACTTGTGATATACCTCCACATATATTTGTGACAAAAGGGGACTGTGTGAGGTATTGTGATAAATGTTTCAAATTATTTTTTGTGTGTAATATTAATTCCAGTATCTTTAAATCTGTTATTTTATTGTTTATTTAAACAATTTATTTTATTGAATAACTTTGTAATACATATTTTTCTGGGCATTTTCATTACGATCACCACAAACACATTCCCCAGATGTACTTATGTATCAGTATTTTATGTTCACATTTTTGACTGTTATCACACTTAAAATAAAGACATCGCTAAAAAATATACACAAGACTGTTTGTAAATGATGCTTGAAATAAAAACACTCAAAGGCTGAACTTTTTTAAATTTTTTCCCTGTTCATTGAATACTTGTCTCAAGTATTGTGGTAATATCTTGCAAAAATACAATGGAATAGTCTAAGTCCGGATATTGCGTTGTCTAACTCACTTTGTATTTTCATAAAAAAAATTAAAGAAGGAATATTTATCCCTTAACACCTGATCCCAATTTCCTCTCCTTGTCCTTTCCTTATCCTTTTTTTACAATGAAGTATTATCATTTTTTCCGATGAAGACACAGTTTTTACACAGCCATTAAAGAAGTTCTCGACCCCCTGGTATCTGCAGCACATGGGGTGGGTTTAAAGATTAATAATGAAAAGACTAAGTTTATGATACAAAGCCGAAACTCATCTAATAGAACAAGAGGAAACGTGCAGCTATTAGAGAATCAGATTCAAATCAGTCAATCAATTCACATACTTGGGATATTATCTCACGGAATGCAATGAGGAGGCGGAGGAAATAAAGAAAAGAATCTCAGAAGGTAACAGGACATACTTCTCCTTGGTGCCAGTATTTAAGGCTCGAAACGTGCATAGGAAAACCAAAATAAACCTATACAAGACAATTATTAGGACTGTGGTTACATACGGGTGCGAGACGTTCACACTTACAATAAAATCCGCTGAAGCTTTGGACATATTTGAGAGGAAGGTTCTCCGCCGCATATGCGGACCAGTAAAAGATGGAGAAGAGTGGCGTATAAGGCAAAACGAAGAACTGTACAGAATATATGAATCACCCAGTATCACAACACATATAAGACTATCGAGATTGAGATGGCCTGGACATGTTCAGAGAATGCCAAATATGCGAATTCCTAAGAGAATTATGACTGGTCATCCAGGAGGAAGAAGGAAAATAGGAAGACCCAGGTTGCGATGGGAGGACGAGGTGAGGAGGGATGCAGTACAGCTCTTAAGCGTTACAAACTGGAAGACGGCAGTTGAAGACAGACGGGGTTGGAGGCAAAAGTTGAAGGAGGCCAAGGCTCGACTTGGGCTGTAGCGCCATCGAAGGAGAAGAAGTCCGGAGATTGCGTCATCTAACTCACTTTGCATTTTCAACAAAAAATTGAAGAAGGAATATTTATCCATTAACACCTTATCCCGATTTCCTCTCCTTGTCCTTTCCTTATCCTTTTTTTGCTATGAAGTATTTTCATTTTTTCCC
The DNA here is from genome assembly GCA_963576475.1 of Molanna angustata. NCBI lineage: Eukaryota > Metazoa > Arthropoda > Insecta > Trichoptera > Molannidae > Molanna > Molanna angustata. The sequence goes on from OY754980.1 coordinate 29,002,914, forward strand.
GATGAAGACAGAGTTTTAAATTGTGTAGTCTAGATCTGTGAGACGATAAATATGATAAGTCTCCAGAATATGGCCAGTGTGTTCTATGAATATGGCAACTTATATTGTATGCGTGTTAAATTAATATTTGACTGAATTGAATTAGAAATAAGATGCTTGATATTTTTAGATTATATAATAACAAATATAAAATTGCGCCTGATAAGTATATCAAATGCAATTGGTGTATCATTGACGCATGGTAAAATCAACTAACTTTAAGGAGTTAATAACACATAATATTATTATTTTACATATTAAAACTTTTATGTTTGTTTTATAACTACTTACTGTATAATAATATATTATAGTTTGTATGCTTTTTATATTTTAATTTACATGTTCCAATTTTTCTATATTATACCTACTTACGTACAGGATTTTAACTACCCCAAGGGGACATAGTGGGGAGTTATGAATTCGTAATTTCGAGTTTATTTTTTTAATAGCAAATTATCAGTAATTAACTAGCAACTCAACTAAATTAAGTAGTATCATGCTGAGATTGTATTCTGAAAGTTTCATCTATAGGTACCTATGTGTGCGTGTTCTGTGTACTATGTACGGCGTATTTATTCTACTTAATCGATTGTAGACTAAAGTAATCATTAGATTCTTTTCAAATTTTGCAAATTTTTATATCTAACACTCGCTTAGACCCCATTAGATTTTGAAGGATATCTGAAATTTTTTCAACTGTCAAATATTTCAATGTGACCCCAAGCTCAGGAAACTTAAAATTTGATATTTTTGTAATGAAATTGCTAAAAAGGCATTCATAAACTGGCATTGAAGAATTATCACGTTTCATCATAAAATATTTAAATCAAAAATAATTTAACAAACTCATTTTTATGAAAATGCTGAAAATTTTCCATACAAATTTGAATACTTTGTTAATTGACTTGGTGGTTAAGAGCATATCGTTGGCCACAACACACTCGTTTTTGTTGTCGCTAGTTAATATAATATTCATTTTAAAAAATAATCATAGAGAGAAGGTACCCCAAGGTTTGTATCTAAGACCACTATTGTTTATAATGTTCACCAAAAAACGTAGCGTTATTCCGTTTTCACATTATATGCTTTATATAGACCGTCATATTGTGATCTATACCTACACTATATACAGAGGGAGGGAAGAGTCAGAGAGAGACTTGACGTTTGTCCTAAGATAATTTTAATATAATTTACAATCAAAATCTTTTTCATACACCCTTTTACACATATCCACACACGCAAACACATCCTCACATTAACAAAAACACAAAGACACCTAATAAATTTTTTCATGTACCTACAATTGTATTTTATATGTACTTTTTTATATTTTTTTATGACTTAAAATGTGTACTTTTGTACTTTATTATTTGTATTTTTTATATTTTTTTGTGCCTTAGATGTTAAGAATTCACGTAGCTGAAATTTATGCTTACTTATTGCCTAGTATTACCTCAGAACAGGCTTTGCCTAGTGAGGTAATAAATTCCATTTATATATTTCATGAACAATATTTTATATTTTATTTTATATTGTATTATGGAAATAAATAAAAAAAAATGTTAAGTAAAAGAAAATTGTGTCATTGGTCGAAAGTCGAAATTGGCAAACAAATTAATAATATAGCTAGGTACTTAATCTTTCAATAGAATTCATACAGTTTAAACCCTTTTTTGCAGGCTTGTATTTGTATCGTGAATGAATATTTTTCCATGACTGTGAAGATATATGGCTATTTTATAATTAGTAGGTACCTAGTTACTAGATTATTTTGTACTTTTTCACTATGATAAATTTTATGAATGAATTTATTTTTCTTCATTGTGTAGATATTTAAAATTTTCACCACAATATTTATCTATTTGTATCAGAACTGGCAGAAACAATAATTGCTACATCCGCTAAACCAGAGATAATACAAATAGGCATATTATTTACACTAAATAGTATAGAATTTTATCTAGCCATTGCCATTGGGTAAGTACTTACATAACTACTTAGCATTACACCTACCTATGTGAAGTTTGACAAAATATATTCACGCAGTATTAGTCATGTATGATTTGAAATAAATATTTGTCGTTTTGAATAATTATCTTGTGTTATATAGCTTTATTTATACTTAATGTTAAGAACTTGTGAAAAGTTAGAAGACGCACGAAAGCAGGGAGAGTATAAATGTACAATATTTGTTTTACTTAAGGACTGTGGCGTACCTAGGTACCTAACAAGGCGTCAAAATTATACACATTATGCCGTATATAAAAAAAATATTTATCTATTCATTTTAAACATTTAATACACATGTGCACAATGGCGAGCGTATTGACATATAGCAATATCTTCCAACCAGCGATATTTATTTGGTGAGGTAAATTGCGTTTATGACACGTAAGTACCAATTTATGTGAATTAAATATGTGTATTGAAACATATAAAACAAAAGCAATATATAAACGGAGAGGAGAGTAGGGGATAAGGATATGATAAGGAGACAAATTTAAGTGTTATGTGCATGTAAGGAAATGATTCCTCAGGGGGGCAAGTCTGGTAAAACCGGCGAAATAAAAACCCTCACGATTACCCAAATTATGGATATAATTATTGTATGGAGTTCTATGCCATCTAAATATATTATAGAACTCCATATGTGTAATCACGAGGGTTTTGATTTCGCCGGTTAGACCAGACTTGCCCCCCATATTTCTTTTGAAAGCGGGAAGTGTTAATGAAACTCGAAGTTGCGATGGGATGTGATTCCAAAGACGAGCTGCTTGTACGGAGAAAGATGTGGTGAAAAAATAAGTATTGTGTACTGGGATACTGAGCATTATCAATCTAAAAATGTTTAAAGTTATAGGATACCTACACAATTTAAAGTATTTATATGCAACAGAACTTTTTTTAAAAATTATTATTCGATTCGCAAGAATAAAACAAATTTTAAAATCGATGAGCATAGAATTATAATGTATATAATCTAAGTCGATAAGCTTATTCTTAATTTTATTTAAATTTTTATTTGTTGTGTGCAAATATGTAGTTAAAATTTATACATTTAATATTTTTTAAAAATGAGAGGGGCCCTTTAGTAAATTTTAAATGTGGGCCTAAACTTTATTCGTCACTGCTTATGGAGATTTTTTTCGGAAGTGAATCGTATGCACAGTTTTAGGATGTGACGTTACAACTTTACACCTGAAAGCCCGGATGATGAATGAATTTTGTCCTTTGCATGAAGATGCCCGATTTGCACAAGAGTCATGTTTTGTGTCCTTGAAGTAAGCTTTAAAAAAAACGGCGCTAGAAAAATCATTCAATCTATGTCTGCCACTGGCTGGGTTGTTTCCACAAACGTATCGGTAATAGTATAGTTAAAAATTTGCGTCTTAGTAAAAATGGTCGAAATCGGGTTGTTTCATCTGTCTGCTATAGTTAAATCGACATTAAAAATGTCTTACTTTGGTTAAAATGTATACTGTCGATTTTCGGCCGGTATCAGTTTAATCGAATTTTTACTTTATTTTATACTACTTCTCGGGCAAATAACAGGAACTATGTCAAATATTAATTTAACAAGCACCCAATAATAAGTTGCCACATTCTGGAGACTTACGATATTAATCGTCTCACAGATCCAGACTGAAAACACAATTTAAAACTGTGTACCCACCGAACCCGGGGCCTTTGGATCAGCATTCAGACATCTGAGCCAAAAAGGTCGACAAGTATGTATTAATTATACATATCCGAATGTATAGTATGTATTAATTTGATCAGTAACACTTCGTCTTAGTTCAAATATCGATGTCGATGTTTATCATGCAGGTATCTATATAAGTTTTGTCATAGGTATATTTCAAGAGACAACTGAAATTCTTTGTTGGTGAATGAATTTTACATAATAAAATGATGATATATAGATATGTAAGTATGTAGATGTGCATTCAATAATAATTATATTGTTCCTCGTTCAACACAATATGGATGCGTTATTCAAAGCACAACACTATGGATGTGAAGGTAAACAGGAGACTTACGGGAGCACGGGCCAGATTGACAATAGGATGTCCACGAAGAATACAAAAGAAACTGGAAACGAAAGAAATAAAATATGAACGGATGTTTGGTGCGTGTCACCTGTAATGAAACAAATTATTCAGGTATCATTTTTATAAAACACTTGTGCACACATAAACCGATCAAACAATAATGCTCTAAATCCTTAGCGATTTCGTCACAAAATTGATTCAGTCCGTGACTAAATGCCGTACATGAAACGTAATCTGGTGTTGCATTTAATGCGTTTATAGTTTGTGATTAAACTGTGCCATGGATAAAACTCCGCCTTACAGTGAGCTGTACATGGACGACGGGTGTCCATTGGTACCCGTCTGCACGACAACTTACCCGAGAAGAGTCTCTGAGAGCGTCGACAGCGATCCGAACAGCCACGAAGAAAACGACGACAAAGTTATATTAGAGATTGGGGGCCCAGAAACGAAGGGTTTGAAATATGACGATGGGACCACGTTTTATCACAAGAAGTACGACAAGACATCGCCTCACCAGCGCATGTTGTACAGGAGCGACAGTTCTGGTAGTTTGAATCGGATGCAGTGTGATTCGAGGGACAGGGTTTATTTCGAACATGGACTGGGCAAGGAGGCGCAAGACGGAGAGAGTTTCAATTTGAACTTTGATCTGAATCAGAAAAAGAACCAGAGGTTCGGCGGCGATTGCGTGGAGTTCAGAGGACAGCATCATTTCGAAATGGTCGACAAATTCAGGTTGTCTGACGGGAGGAGCGTGGACTGTTTGGGATCTTCCGAGGCTGCCGTGGTTCGCGTGGACTGTCCAGGTGCAGCTGAGCCAGCGATACTGAGGATGGACAACGTCACTTGGAGGGAGAGAGCTCTGCAACTGGAGAGAGGTTGCTCTCAACAACTTTTTACGACGCCATATGGTGATATTATACAGTAGAACTAAGTAGTAATTTTGTTGAAAGTCGAACTTATCAGTTTTTGAAATTTGAAGTCTGACGGAAAATTTTCGATCTTTCATAATTCACCATTTCAAATTACATTTCTTTTAACATATTTTTTTAAGTACTTTTCTTTAAGTAGGTATTTAGGGTCGATTTACGGGAGTTATTTAAGAATATTGTAAGAAAAAGTTGAGATTCTTGCAGTACGAGACCTTACATTTTTCTCAAATAACTCTCGTAATACGACCCTTATTATTTTTATTTAAATCGTTTTGTAGATCAATATTCTAATAGCATATCATGATAGTATGATTCAGTAAGCGTAGTATGTATATAAAAACCTTTTGTGAAGGGTTTCTATAGTTACTTATTTTATTACAGGTGACCAAAGATACGAGATCGTCGTAACATTCACATATTGTCATTACTTTATGAGATTGCTTAAAACCCCTATTGGCCACAATATTTAAAAAAATAGCGTCGTTTTCCTGCCAAATCACGACCTATCTCTTCGATCTGCTGAACGTACCACACTAGCTATCCCCATTCACAACACAGAAGTTTTCAACTCTTCTTTTCAAGTACAATTAGCTAGACTATGGAATGGCCTAATTTATGAAGTTACGTTGGCTCAATCCATATAAATATTTAAAGATAAACTAAAAAAACTCTATCTGTCAAATAGTTTATGAATATTCCTTCTATATCCTTCCGTAACCTCCTTCTTTTCTTTATTACAATAATCATTGTTATTATTTTTTTTCGTTTTGTTTCTTACTAAATACCTACTATTGTACCAATTTAACTTTAGAGACTTCGCGTTGCTCGGGTTGGTTGGAAGAAATTGCCTTAAACCCGCCATTGCGCACTTGTACATAAAGTATATAAATAAATAAATAGTGGGTAATATTCTCTATTTTGATTTCATCTTATTTTTTTTTAATTTTAATGTAGGTATAGTTTTCTTGAAAATGGTTTGTCACAATGTCTGCTTCGCTGGGCTGAAAATAAAATTAATTTGATTCGAAAATAAATTAGCTCAATAACTTGCAGAGTACCTACTGGCTAGGAACTGATGTTGGAAAATATAAAAATAAAAAGTAAAATATATTGTATTGCTAAAGCAAAAGTAATTCTAAGAAAACTCTCTTTAGCCATATTTTTACTTAAACAATAATATATACCTATAGTCTGTTTCTGGAGAGAATGACCAGTTATTAAACTTGCTTTGGGCCGATAATGTATAAACAGTTGACAAATCACAGGCGTTGGTCATTCGACATCTGCATCTATTAGATAATATGATGATGATTTGATGAAATGGTTGTAAGGTGGTGATAAGACCGTCTAATTGGCGATACAAGCACATATATACTGGTGAGTTGGAAGAAATTGCCATACGGCAATAAACTCGCCACTTGCGCAGGGTGCAAGGAAGTGTTCATTATTTATTTATATATCTGGTCATTCTGTCCAGAAACAGACTATTTTTTTTAATTACAATAATATTTTTCTGCCAAACTGCATGACAGTTTTTTGGCATGACAGATTTTTTCATATACCTACTTAACCGTATATTGAAACACAAAAAAATAAAATAACAGAAACTGAAAGATAAATACCAGAAAAAAATAAATTTTACAAATATATAGGTAGGTACCCGCATTAACCAAATCGCCATACTGAATCAATCAAGAATAATAATTTCGAGTCTAACGAATACTTGACTTCAAATGCAGATATTTCAGTGTATTATTTATCATTTTTCGTTTTGTCAGTCAAATGTAGATACTTAACTGTCAAAATCCTCAAAATGGATGTTTTGCCTCAAAGAGTAAATATGCATACTTCGATAAATGACAAAAATAAAAACTTTTCGATAAAATGACAAAAATACAAATATATCGTTCACAACTATAGGAGTTAATCGCAACACATTGATGAAACGTAAAGCTTTTAATTAAAAAAATAAATAGCTTTTTTACACATTTTACCGATTCTTTTTTTTCGATTATTCAATTTAGAGTACAAGAAGTCAGCGTGCGACAGAGAGAGGACTAGGATGAGAGATATGAACAAAGCCTTCGACCTTTTACGTTCCAAACTACCAGTCACTAAACCTTCCAAGAAGAAATACTCCAAAATTGAATGTCTCAGGTGATGTCATTTTCGTAATTACTTTATTTGATCAGTATATACTGTATTTTATCAATAATGCAAATGCAAAAGTTTGATCGCCACCCTATTTTATCAAATGGTGTTGTAAGTTTTGGATGAAGACTACTCGGAAGAGATTTTTTAATTTACTGTGTGATTTTAAACCAAACATTCATTCATATAGCAGATATGACAATTAATCAAAAAATAAAACAATAAACCATTTCAAAAAGAGATAAAGGACTGTTGAACCTCTTGCTCCTGGGATAGTCCACCTTCACAAACAGGTCATATTATGACCACCTAAGATCTGACCACCGTGGCACAGTTGGTAAGCCGTTTGGCTTCTGCGTGGGCGTCCTGGATTCGATCCCCAACAGATAAAGACACAGAAACAGAGAAATTTATGTAAATTAATTTCTCTATCAATCAATCATTACACATGGTATGATAAAAAATAATATGGACCCTTAATAATCGACGAAGTTTTTATTTTGTAGAATTCCATTATAAATGATGTCTATAATTAAAAGTAAACCATTTTTTGATTCTACATGAAGATACCTATTTCGCCTTGTTAGGGCATTGACTAGCTTATGACTATTTTGACAAATTTTCCTTATATTTATAGATTAATTATGTAGGAGGAGCTTACAGGTTCTTGTGATTGGTCATTTAAAACTATTGATATTATACAAAGCAAAAATTAATAAGATTTACTTTACTCTGGTTGGCTGAGACTGTTTATTTATTGACCAATCTCTATTTAGATAATTAGTGAAATTAAATAATCAATAGTTTGGTTACATTGTATAGTATCAATAGTTGGTATAGTATCAACATTGTATAGTATAAATTTTATTTAATTACTCATTATCACACAATTTTAATATGAAATATAAATTCTCCTTAAAATATAATCAAATTAACAATTTTTATAGCATTTTTTTAAATTACTGATCCATAAGTATACGTCGCTGTCTCGTCGAAGAGAAAAAGAAAAATATATATTTTTTTTATCTTGGAAAAAAATCTTGGAGTGCATACCTAATATCAAAGTGAATGTTCGAGATACAAGGAAAAATGTGTATTATTATATAAATAAATAAATAAATTCAGGTTTGTTCTGAAAAATACAAAAAAAAAATACAAATTTAGAATTTCCGATGATTTGAATCGGATATAAACTATTTTCATGATCATGCGATAGTTTACTTTTAATAACATGGAGTTCAATAGTGCATTTGGCGGTTTCAATATAATTATCATGTTTTTAGTTATTTAGACGATTTAGATTTGACGGTATACGCCCTCTTATGTCTTAATATTATGTTTTGGTTTCAGAATAGCGATATGTTACATACGCCATCTTCAATACTTGGTGTCGGCGCCTCCCGAACAGTCTTCTGGTATGACTGAGGTTTCCTGGCACGACGGAGACCTATCCCTCCCCTCAGGAATTTCCAGCACTGTCATAGCCCCAACGCCTGCTCCTCAAGGTCTTCAAGGAAGAACTAGAAGATCGACGCGGACAAGGATGGCAGCGGTCGCTGCACACACAAACGCACCTCCAACTTATCAACAATACCCAAGTTACACGTACTTGTGACGTCTTTAATATTTAATTTATTACTTTTATAGGTTAGAAATCTATTGTAATACTTTTAAGGTAAGCGTCCACGGATCTCCATCGTACGGATAGTATCAAACGGTGCGTCCACTATATCCGCATTAAGGCTATAGCATTAATACAGGCGAAGCGGACGGATCGGACGGATTTTAAAGTACTTAGATAGTGAATGTATCTCAATAATATTATAAATTCGAATGTTTGTTACACAATCACTCGAAATCGCCTGAAAAATTATGGATGAAATTTGGCATTAAATTTTTTTAACTATTTTTTTTCTTCTTTTTTTATTTAACTTTTGTAACCGAATTTTCTCTTATTTGTGTAACTTTTACTTGTGTAACTTCCGTGTGTGATTGAATAAGAGCTCATGTAATTTTGTGTACATCCATAATTGGACATCCAGCACTCATAACCGATATTATTTTCTTTTTATGAAAATTTCAAGCTGGATGTCTGTCGATGTACCCTTTTTTAATAAAATAAAATAAAATATACATCCTAGAAAAGGCTTATGGGCTATATATTTTTAACATTCATCCTTATTTTCATTTAATATTTTCATTGAATAAAATCATGTAAGAGCCGAACATGCGATTACCAAGCCGAAAAAAAAACATGATGGAAAATTGTCAACCAATCCAAATGACAGTAGTGTCGGCAATCGCACGCACTGCCACAAACAAATCCGTCTGATGCGCTCCGTCCGCTGCGCCAGTATGGACGCTTGCCTTTAATCGGATTTTCATATATAGTCATTCGGATAGCTCATACTGAATTTAATACTCTTCTTGACATCCGGAGATCACATAATTTATAAGACAGAATATATGTAGCTGAGTGCGTCCACTGATCGTCAATCTGCATGACGTTATCGACATGCATCGATATTTTGCATCTACGAGTAATGGTGCAAAGTATCGATGCACCCGCATAATTTTGTTTGGATTTTGTTTATTTGAAGATTTTTTAAGAGTTGAATCATATTTATGTTGTAACTGTGTTGAACCTTATTTGATTTTTTTCTATTTATTTGATATTTGTTACATCAGCGAAAATTATGAATTATGTAGGGCTTGTTTCATTTAAAAATCCATTCGTGATTATGTTGGTATGGTTGCATTTGGTGTTGCTATATAATCAAAACAGGATATTCCTTACATTTGAGATTTTTTTAACTTTAGTAATTTTTTGTAAAAGTTATTTGTGATGATACTGCACAAATCGTTAGAAAAATAAGTGTTTTGTTTGAAATAATTATAGAAGACAAGTTTTATTTTTACGTAAAAAACTCAGATTATTTTCATTTAGAATTACCTATTGTGAATTTTTAAATACGAGATAAGAGGAACTTTATTTGGCGTTATGGCAACATCATTTAGTTTATTTGATTGGCTGACAGTTGTACCGACAAAAGCTACCACGAAGTAGGTACATTTTAGAGTGAGTACCTTCTGTCAAATTTACTCTCATTATTGCCTCAAAACAGGCTTTAGCTCAGTGAGGTAATAAATTCCATTGATACATAAGGAATATTGTATTTATTTGTTTTGGTTAGTGGAAATAATAGGGACATGGCGTGATGGTACTTATGTATGCATATATGTATGAAATAAAGAGGATAACATAGTTTTATTTCACAAACGAATACCTATAAAAACATGTAGGATTCCTACAAATATAGTGGTATTTTTGATATTCATACATACATACTATGTCCCTCACGGAGTAGGCAAAGAAAACCGAACGCCGATTATGTATGTATATTCGTTTATATATTTATAATCATTATTTCCACTGTGCTAACTCAAATTCTTAAAATTATCAAAAGATTTTTTAATTCATTGTAAATAAAAAAACGAACTCTTTTTCTAAAAAGAATCTTGATTTAAGACTAACAATAGTGTTGCTATCAGATGATAAAAAAGCAATCCAAATTAAAATATTTAATAAACTAAAAATTTGAATTACTTAGACATTTTTATTTTGCACAAAATTGACATTGTAAATACGCAAATAAATTAATATAAGTATAAAATATACAAACTGTGAACTGGAATATTGATTTCATTTTCATCCTTTTTTTACATAAATAAACATATAGAAATATTTTTTTTATGTTTTTTTAAGAATATAAAAATGCGTTTAAAAATATACATACGTGTGGTAAATTTTCAAAATAAATTAAACTGAATTTATATCTTCACATTTTCTTTGTCATATTATAATTACTTTTTTTTCATTCTTCTACGGGATCAACCATTAATTTATTCACAGCTGAAAAGAAATTTAAAAAAAACAGTCAGACATAAGTATAATACATAATATTATATGGATAAAACTATGATCGGCAGTTGATTAAAAAAACATATACAAACAGTAATTATGAACGTACATAATATCCCGTTTGCGCCCGTATAGGCTAAATGACTTGCGCCTGCACCATAGTAGGCCTAATAACTAACGCCTGCATTATAGTAGGCCTAATAACTTGCGCCTGCACCATAGTAGGCCTAATAATTTGCGCCTGCACTACAGTAGGCCTAATAACTTGCGCCTGGACCATAGTAGGCCTAATAACTTGCGCCTGGACCATAGTAGGCCTAATAACTTACGCCTGCATCATAGTAGGCCTAATAACTTGCGCCTGCTACATAGTAGGCCTAATAATTTGCACCTGAACTACAGTAGGCCTAATAACTTGAGCCTGCACCATAGTAGGCCTAATAACTTGCGCCTACATCATAGTAGGCCTAATAACTTGCGCCTGCACCATAGTAGGCCTATTAACTTGCGCCTGCACCATAGTAGACTTAATAACTTGCGCCCGCTTTAGTATCAAAACCACATGCGACGCTCTTTTTTAGTTAAAGGATAACATTTTATTTCTCTTATTTTTTCAGAGAGTTTTACTTTTTTTGTCTGTCAGTTATTCCTATCGATATCGATAAATGTGGGCAAAAGTTTGTTATATTAGGTATAAATATATTAGGTATCTACACACATACCTAATATATTTATACAAACATGTACATTTCATACGGCTCAAATAGTAGGTAGGTACCTACTATTATTGGTCAGAGATTTTATGAATGCACAGAATTATTTTGCACACAGAATGAGTAAGATTGATATTTATTATTTCATTGGTATTTCATAATAATATTAATATTAGGTACTTCTCGGGCAACTAACAGGTACAATGTCAAATATTAATTTAACACGCATCCAATAACAAGTTGCCACATTCTGGAGACTTGCGATATTAATCGTCTCACAGATCCAGACTGAATACACAATTAAAAACTGTGTCTCCACCAGGAATCGAACCCGGGACCATTGGATCAGCAGTCAGATACCCAACCAACTGAGCTACAAAGGCCGACAATAATGATTTACATTTACGCAATTTCTTGGCTGTTTATGAATAATAATATAAAATATATGGTTTTACTTACAACGAAATACGAACAATATTGTGACGTTGTAAAGTCGTATCATTTTGTATATAATCTCATCCATACCGGGGGCATACTGAAAAAAAAACAATTATATTCTGTCTTAAACGATAAAAGGGGTATGATTTTTTATTTCTAAACAATAAAAGCAATTTTAAAAAGTTTAATTTAAAAGCACGTTAATTTTATATCTTACACAATAGTAGAATACTGAAGAGGGCATATAACGCTAAATCTAGTGACTGAAAACACATGAAATATTACTAGTTGCATGTAACACATGAGATCCAACTGTCGATAGCGATAGTATGTATAGTTGAAGAATATGTACCAAACTATAAACCCATAAATACAAATTATTGAATATTTTCAGATATATTGTTTTCTATACAACATATATTATGTAGGTATGTATGTCAAGATAGGATAGTTTGGAGGAAGTTCCTTTTTTCCTACCCAGAATATGAAAATAGCATGATGGTATGTATGTTTGGAGATGAAGTATCAAACTATTAAGTCTTCTTACATATTGTGTATAGGCGACTGCCATACAAAATGTATGAAGCGATGTCGTCACTAAATTCAATTTTTAAAAAAATTGTTAAAAAAAATTGAGATCTTCTACTACAATGTTAATATTTTTTATAGAAAATTAAATTATCTAGTTGGGGTGTTTCGGCTTTTTTCGATAATTGTAAAAGTTTTGGAAATATAGGCAGTTAAACTCATAAATTTATCATAAAAAAAATATTTTTCTTAACAAAAAATGTTTGAGAAACCCTGGAATTTTTTTGAAAAAACTAATTTGAGATTTTGTATTTGTCTATGTTTGTACCAATTTTCAGCCTTCTACCGTTTATGGTTTCTGAGATATATAGAAAAATAAAATAAAAATTCAAAAGTTGATAACCCCTGACTGAAACAAAAATTCAAAATTCTGAGTATAAAAGGTTTGTAGGCCTATAACTGTTTATATATTCTGAAATTTTGGGCTCTGTAAATTGAGCGGATCAAAAGTTATAAGGGGGGGACGGACACACACACAGACACACAGACACACGAAATGTTCTACTCCGAATTCTGAGTAAATCCGTGTATAGAACATATATGCTGCGAAGCCTCTAAGTTGGTGTTTTTTGACTTCAAAGTTGGAAAAGCCGTGAAAAAAGTAGACCTCTCCATACAATTCTCGCGTATTCTGGCTTGATACATTGTCGATATGTTAAGAGAACAAAGTTCTCCTGAACAAATCGACAGTTGGAAAACCGCCTAATGCACTATGAAGTTACGTGTTAGTAAGGGTAACTATCGCGTGCGTTAAAAAGGTGATATAAACTATCGGAACGTGCGTTAAATGGTGATATAAACTATCGGATATAAACTTATACGTGATATAAACTATCGGAAACCAAAATTTGTTGATTTTTTGCATTTTAAGAACAAACCAGGGGGGCATGTCTGGTCAAGCGGTGAAGTCAAAACCAACCCTCGTGATTACCCATATCATGAATATACATACATAAGTATCTTATAGAGTTGTATAATATCTTTTTCTTTTGTTGGCTCTTCACCTGTATAGAGTGTTCTCAGCCATTTAAGTTAACTGATTAAAGTATCTAAACAGAAATAACAAAGTTATTTTTGCATATTTATTTTACATACTTCAATTTTATGTACAGTGTTTGATTTTAATGCCGTTAATTTTGATAATTTTTTTGATCAACATATTCACCTCCCTGGAGTTGTAGCTCAACAATGTCCTCATATTTATTGGCAATGGAACCCCAATCTCAGTGAGGTCGGTAAAAAAGGTCGTATACCTATCGTTTATGGGGCATTCGAGAAATAAATGATCCAGTGTCACTAATCATACACTCGCAGATACTGCTATCAATGATCCCTATTTTTTAAGATTCTTTCTGGTACAACAGTGTCTTACATATATATTATACAACTCCATATGATAATTATATCCATGATATGGGTAATCATGAGGGTTTTGATTCTATTGTTTGACGGGACTTGCCACCCTGACTTGAAATGAAAAAAAGTTTATCGGTCATTCACTTTGATTTTATGCACTCTTTAAGTAGGTACATAAAACATTTATTTCTCTACGACACATAGGCCCAGTATTTCAGTCGACCCTTAGGAGTTTAACTCAAGTTTAACAAAAATATTGCGTATTTCAGTACCTAATCTTCCCTTAAATACGTCACTAAACGACAAATATTTAACTCAACGTTTCTGGCGGATCGCGTGTCTTTATCTTGAGTTAAGTATTGTTTCTAGTCTTTTTCGCCAGGTGGCGTACTAATCGCCGCACGCTTTGATGTTTTATTTCATTTTATACTACAAATAACTATGCATAATAAATATAATCATTATTTATTTTTGATGTTAAAATAAAAGACTTGATATAGAAGTGGTTCATGTATTTAATATTTATTTTCTTTTTTACATAATTATAATGTATTGCCTGACAACAAACGAAATAAACTGTCAGCCATAATGAAACGTCAGGCACGCAACTTTATTTTTGCGATGTTTTTTCATCCCACTTTTTAAATTGATCCATCCTGTTTCTATATATATAATGTGTATTCTTAAATTTTCTACATAAGACACTATTTTACCATTATCACTTAGTTCCATATCCATCTGTAAAATGTACATACATTTTGCATTGAAGTACTACGTACGTAGTACATATTCAATGACATTTTTTCACTACAATGTTTGATTTCAATTTAAAAAAACATCGATCGGTATAAAAAATTGAAAAAGTTACATGCTGTGTACCTAATGAAACAAATAAAATAATGTGTTTTTATAATAATAAAATAATATTTAGTCACAGCTTCGCGTCACGTATCATTTAAGGTTATTACAATTTTGACAGATGCGTTAAAGACAATAACCATAGAAAAACGTAAAATATATCTATAGTTGAAGATTACGTAACTGAC
This sequence comes from Molanna angustata, assembly GCA_963576475.1. NCBI lineage: Eukaryota > Metazoa > Arthropoda > Insecta > Trichoptera > Molannidae > Molanna > Molanna angustata. The sequence goes on from OY754980.1 coordinate 29,018,154, forward strand.
GTTTCATTTTGCAATGAAATACGCGAATGAAATTTAATCTTCCCTAAACTTTTAACTTGGATTACCAAATCCAACGATTTAAGGGCCAACTGATATCTCGGGCCATAGGGCCGGTATTAAAGTCGGCACTCAACTCATTGAGTTTGTTAAACTCAAGATTAATGTTAAGGAGAGATTGAATCCATTTCCGTATTACAGTGCAATATGACATGTCAGTTACTAAATCTTCAATTATAGACATATTTTACTTTTTCTGTGGTTATTATCTGTCAAATTTTAAATAACCTCAAATAATACGAACTACAAACGGGACGCTACGACTTGAAATACTATTGTTTTTTTATCCAACATGGTAAATTTAATTTTTTCACCAAAATAATGCTTTAAAATGCCCATGTTCGTTTCAATATGGCTGTCAGTTTATTTAGTTGTGTGGCGCCACCGTCGATACAACTAACGCCTCTAGTGATAGAACACTGAAACTACACGCGTTGCCTAGCAACGAGTCGAGAAATGACAGTTGACTCACCGTTAAGTACTTAATCCGCCAGAAACGTTGAGTTAAATATTTGTCGTTTTAGTGACGTATTTGAGGGAAGATTAGGCCTAAACGGACACTGTAATATGCTATATTTTTGTAAAACTTGAGTTTAGCTCTTAAACTGAGACTGTAATACCGGCCCATCATGGAGTAATTTAAAAAAATGCTTTAATTCGATATTTTCAATAATTTATTTAGGGGAATTTATGCTGAATTTACAATTGTGTGACGAACATTCACTAGGGAAATATTGAAAACACATAGGTAGTGTTATTTTTTAGAAACACGCTGTTTAACACATTTGAGATATTTGCTTTCTAATCAGGGTGTTTAAGTTTATATGCCTCTTTAAAATACGTAGAAATTTTGCCATTTGGCAGATGAAAAGATATGGGAGGCAACAGCTATGGGAAGTAAAGCTTAATAATTCGATATATTTATTTCTAATTCGTCTTAAGTGTATAGAAAGGAAGAAAGTTCATACAGTTCAATAAGAAAATTTATTTTTCAATGGTTTCCAAATTGCGATTTTTCTTTGTAAAAAATACACTATTTTTGACCAACTACACGAGATCAATGTTTCACTAGTAAATGGTCTTGCGTTTGTTCATCATTATTGCCAATACACGACGGTAAACGATTTGTTTGTAGTACACAAGTATTATGTACATATATTGGATACTTACAGGGGTATTCCGAGGAAGGCATACTACAGATTTGTTGGGAACCAAGATGCCATACCATCTTCTGAAGGTCATCTCTGTTGTTTTACTATCACTCCACACACCTTCTTGATGTGTCAATAAAAACACTCCGGACACAACAGCACCCTGGAAACTTAAAGGATTGTATTTAAATAGCAAAAATAAGAGTTATTAGTAACCTACGATAAGATCAAACATCCTTCCTGATATATTATATTATCAATTTCATACTGTCTATGGATTGAACAATTTTTTTTTCCTAAAAATCTCATATATTTTTATACCGATTTAACAAAAAGAACAAGAATATTTCTTTACAAATTTCATACTGCTAGAATAAAATAGTAAGGATTTCCTGAAAGTTTAATTCATTTTCATACTTTCCGATTAAAACAAGATGGTTTCCATACTGTCTGAATAGATTAGCATAGTTTTCCAGCAAATTTAATATATTTTCATACATTACGAATAAAATAACAATGTTTTCCATAGGTTCAATTCATTTTTATACTTTCCGAGTAGAACAACAAGTTATTCCTGCTATTTTAATTAATTATATATTCATTCCGACTAGAACAATAAGATTTTCCTGCATGTTTAATTTAGGGTAAAATCATTTCATTTCAACTAAAAAATTCGATTCAGATTTTCATGAAACTTGGTGAGTAATCCTTTATATAGATATGAATATTTGTATTATTATTGATTTTTCTACAATATATATGGTTTTGATTTTATAGCCCTTTAAAATTGAAATGAAATTGATTTTATTTTTCATTCCTAGATTTAAGTGAAATTTACACCTTCATATCTCCCATATTCTTCAATCGATTCAGATGAAATTTTTTAATTATAATCTAGCAGAGAATGATGATTATACACCATAATGTTCTAAGATCTATTTTACACGGGTATTCTCATTTTTTGAGTACCTACGTAGCATGAGTTTAATGTAACTCAATACTATCATCTGAAAACTTATTTAGGTACTATCATCTAAAAAATAAAAATATAAAATGTACTTAATGAAAGCTTACTATAATCTGACAACTTGCTTACAATCATCTGAAAACTTACTTATCTACTATAATCTGAAAACTTACTATCATCCGAAAACTTGCTTTCAATCATTTGAAAACTTACTTATTGTCACATGAAAACTTACTATAATCTGAAAACTTACTAACTATCATCCGAAAACTTGCTTACAATCATCTGAAAACTTACTTACCTACTATCATCTGATAACTTACTTACTGTCATATGAAAAGTTATTACAGAATATTTCAGTTAGTTCAGTTAGCTCATTGGTTTTCAGACTGTCTGTGAGACGATCAATATCATAAATCTCTAGATTGTGGTAACTTGTTATTGCGTGCGTGTTAAATTAATATTTGACATAGTACCTGTTAGTTGCCCGAGAAGTACCTAATGTAATGTAAATGTAATGTTACCCAGTATAAATAAATTAAAAGGCTCTTACCTTAATTCCGTATGTAAATACTCTGAAGATGAAGGCCAGAGTTGAGAATGGTGGAGCGGGTGGTACACAGGGAGCGTGAGGAGAAAGCGGACCGCAGGGGGATGATCTTGCTGGGGATGGGCACTGGATGGGTGGAGGGGCGCAGTAGGGGGGGCACGGGGGAGGGCAGGGGCCGCATGGCGGGCAGGGGCTGCATGGTGAACAGGGGCTGCATGGTGGTGGACAGGGGCCGCATGGTGGTGGGCAGGGGCTGCACGGAGGAGGGCAGCAGGGTTTCTTGGGGTCAGGACACGGGGGGAGAATGAATGTGGGTCTGGGAAGGATACAATTTGGTGGGCAAGGTGGAGGGCATGGTGGAGGGCAAGGCGGGGGGCATGGGATACATTTTGACGGACATCTGGGAGGGCATGGTGGGGGACACGGTGGAGGGCATGGTGGTGGACACTGTGGAGGGCATTTGGGCGGGCATGGTGGTGGGCATTTAGGTGGACACGGTGGAGGGCACTTAGGAGGGCACGGTGGTGGGCATGGGGGTGGGCATGGTGCAGGACATCTGGGGGGACACGGTGGAGCACAAGCAGGGCAAGGAGGAGGACACGGTGTGATACAACCTATGCCAACGTTCTTCAATTTGTTGCACGGAGAAGGCTGTGGAGGTGGTGGTGGAGTGGAAACTGGAGGACAAGATGAAGGATCATCTGTAACACATTAATATCATTAATAAGTATCGATAAAAATCGTTAAAATTCGTCTATGAAAGTTTAGTTTGTCTATTAAAGTTTTGCTCATTTACACTCTTACATTGCATTGCGATACTAACCATTATTGGTGTCGCCAACCTCCGTTAGGAGCGGCACAAGGAGAAGAAAAAATATTCTATTTACATGTTTGAAGGTAGGTGCACAATAATATGCACACTTACACATGTGATGAATAATAACTAGATAATGTAAATGTATATATGTGTTAATGTATATATGTGTCTCAAGCCTTCTGCAAAAATAAGAGCTTATAAAAATGCAATGTATGTGCTTGCATGTACCAGTATACCAGACGCAGCCAAAAAATATGGAATTATTAAATATATTTCAATAATATAGAGTTCCGAAAATGAATACCAAATTTGGCCAATTTTTTTTTAAATTCATTGCACCACGAATGTATAACAAACTACCATCGGCACTAAATGAGTTAAAAAAATTCAAAGATTGAAGTACAAAGTGGCTACTTGTTAAAAATTCACGGTAATATTTTTTACTTTTTTATTCAAAATGGAATCTATTAATTTACTGTCGTATCCATTATTATAAGCAATTTGTTTTACTGTATTTAATTCTTTATTAAAATTATTTAATGAAGTGGTACATTTAGCAGTCTATGAACCATGGAGTGAAAAGCGGAATGCTTGTGAGATGCGGGATGATTAGATGTATTGTGAATAGTTATATCTGTATACATTGGTTTGTGATATATGTCGAAATCATTTTTATTATTTACTAATGTTAATTTTAAATCAAAAAAATTCAGTGTTTTTTCGTTTTCTATTTCTAATGTGAATTGAATTTTGGGGTGAAATAAATTAATAAAATTTAGTAACATCTTTAGTTGAAGATCTGTACCGGTGAAAATGCAAAAAATATCATCAACGTATCTGTTCCACAAAAATATATATTTAATAAAGAAGATTTTGAGCTAAAAAATTTATTTTCTAAATAATCCATGAATATATCGGCTATAAGCGGGCTTGTACGGGCTCCCATGGGTAAGCCATCTTTTTGTTGGTATATGACATTATCATATTGAAAATAGTTTTGACTCAAACAAACCTCTATTAATCGTTTTAAGTCATTTGTTATATCTGAGGGGAGATCTGAATTGTTTAGTAAATCGTTAATAATATTTTTGCTTTCAATTATCGGAATATTAGTGAAAAGGCTTATAATATCAAAGGATACCAATTTAGAATTACTTGGAATTGCCAAATCTTTAAGGGTATTTACTAATTGTATTGAATTTTTAACGGAAAAACGGAATTTGAAGTAAATAGACACAATAATAATGTAACTCCATAATCTTTCTACTCCATATTATGTTTTTGGTGGTTATTTTTATCAAATTTTTTATCGTTACGATTTTTATTTTCTTGATGTTCATTTTATTTTATTTGAAGCAATATATCCAAGTACCTAATATTGATTTTTTTCATTCGTAGGTATTGTATTTTGTATTAATATTGCTATGTAATTATGGCTTATGTAATTATATTTTATTTGAAAATAAATAAATAATAAAAACATGTTTGAGAAACTCTGGATTTTTTTCGAAAAAATAAATTTGATCGTTTTAATTGTCTATATTTATACCAATATTCAGCGTTCAAGCTTTTATGGTTGTTGAGATATATTAAATGGAAAAATAAAGTAAAAAATCAAAAATTAATAACCCCTGACTGAAACAAAAAATTCAAAATTCTGAGTAAGAAAATTTTATAGGCCTATAACTATCTATATATTGTGAAAAATTTTGAGCTCTGTAAATTGAGCGGATCAAAAGTTATAAGGAACGGACGGACACGGAGACACACACACACACACACACACACACACACACACACACACACACACACACACACACACACACACACACACACACACACACACACACACACACACACACACACACACACACACACACACACACACACACACACACACACACACACACACACACACACCCTCACACACACACACACACACACACACAAACACACACATACACACTAAATGTTCTACTCCGAATTCTGATTATATCAGTATATATAGAACACTAGCAGACCCGACAGACTTTGTCCTGTCCGAATTATTTGTGAAACAAAAAAATATATGTAAAATATATTTGAATCATATGGATTTTATTATTCGCTGAGCAAACTTACATTTTCTTAAACTCACACTATTTATACCCACACGTTGCTTTGGTTGGTTGGAAGTGAGTAAACTAGTTGCATGTAACACATGAGATCCAACTGTCGATAGCGATAGTATGTATAGTTGAAGAATAAGAATCCAACTATAAACCCATAAATCCAAATTATTGAAAATTTTAACACATGTTGGTATGTATGTCAAGATAGGACAGTATGGAGGTCAGTCCTGTTTTCCTACCCGGAATATGAAAACAGCATGATGGTTCTGTATGTATGTTTGGAGATTAAGTACCTATCAAACTATTGAGTCTTCTTACATATTGTGTATAGGCGACTGCCCTACAAATTGTATGAAGCAATGTCGTCACTACATTCAATTTTTATAAAAATTGTTAAAAAAGTTTGAGATGTGCTAATACAATGTTAATATTTTTTATAGAAAATTAAATTATCTAGTTGGGGTGTTTCGGCTTTTTTCGATATTTTAAAAAAAAATGAAAATATAGGCAGTTTAACTCATAAATTTATCATAAAAAAATATTTTTCTTAATAAAAAATGTTTGAGAAACCCTGGAATTTTTTTGAATAAACTAATTTGAGATTTTGTATTTTTCTATGCTTATATTAATTTTCAGCGTTTTAGCTTTTATGGTTTCTGAGATATACGGAAAAATAAATTAAAAATTCAAAAGTTGATAACCCCTGACTGAAACAAAAATTCAAAATTCTGAGTATAAAAGTTTTGTAGGCCTATAATTTTTTATATATTCTGAAAATTTGGGCTTTGTAAATTGAGCGGATCAAAAGTTATAAGGGGGGGACGGACACACACACAGACACACACACAGACACACAGACACACACACAGACACACAGACACACACACAGACACACGAAATGTTCTACTCCGAATTCCGAGTAAATCCGTGCATGGAACATATATGCTGCGAAGCCTCTAAGTTGGTGTTTTTTGACTTCAAAGTTGGAAAAGCCGTGAAAAAAGTAGACCTCTCCATACAATTCTCGCGTATTCTGGCTTGATACATTGTCGATATGTTAAGAGAACAAAGTTCTCCTGAACAAATCGACAGTTGGATAAAGCGAGTTATGAGTAAAATATTAAGTTGTAGGGTACTTTGATGCTTATTTTTAAGTGGTGTGGATTCTATTTATTGGTGAGTTTATAGATGAATTAAAGTTAAAAACTAATGTATTCGATAAATTGATGGGTGGTGGCAGAGCGGTTAACGCGCTGGGTTAGTAATACAGTGGTCGCGAGTTCGAATCCTGCCACAAGCGATTTCGTTCACACAATTATTTATGCTGACGTAAAGTAAGTAAAGTAAATTTTATTAATAAGAAAGTATACAAAGGATACATTTTGACATATTATAAAAAAATATATATCACAAAATAAATTTGAATTTCTCCCCGAAAAGAAGAGTTCACAAAACTTAAATTTAACAAGATAAGTACATAAAATACATAGGAGTATACAGTAAGGTACACAAAATATCAGAGTTCATAAAAAAATATATATATTAATTTACAAAAAGTGGAAAAATAAATTTAATTAAAAGCTAACAATTAATATAGATATACACAGGACTTCATACACACAATATATACACTAAAATTAATACATTCATATGGTACAATGAGGAGGAAATTATTTTAACCTTTTTTTAAAAGTTATCAAGTTGTCAGTATTATTCAATTTTATATTTCTATGCAGTTCATTGTACCATTTTACACCCAACTTCGTTAACCTCATGGGGAGTCTTATATATAGCCCTCAAGTTGTAGTCTAGGAGTTACATACAATAATGTCATTATTCGCCCCATTAACAATCAACTCTTTGACCACCTGACAGATAGCCACTTTCTTCTATACATATATTCTGTACCGAAGGGACAGGCAGTTCACTGTACAATAGGCTAGTACTGTAGTCACGTGGTTTTCTGAGGATTATTTTTAAGACACTTCTCTGGGCTATATATAAATGACATAAGGTGGTCACATAGTAAAGGACATAAGGTGGTCACACGTAGTAGTTAGTATGAGAGTGTAAATGTACCTACTTGTTACAAGGACAAATTCATCTTTAAAAAAGCTTTAATTAATAAAAATAAATAATCGTTTTACCTGATTTATTAAAAAAATTAATGCCCGTTCTCATTTTTCTTTGAGGATGTATTCTTGGGCTTAAATATTTGGTAAGACCCATCACTAGTTCACGACTTTTAATCATTTTGCAAAAAAAAATTAATCACACGACAAATTTAAATGTTTTTCGAAAGAATATTTATTTATGAATATTTAATTCGGATTATTTGTTACATTTATGATATTTTTCAATTGTCAAATAACTGATACGTAAGTAAGAAAAATAAAATGACGATTCAAACGTCAAATAATATGAACAAAAGATTCCATTTTAAGAAATACAAATATATATATTTTTTGTTTCGTTTAAGCAAGTACATAAGTACTTACATCTGTAATAAAAACGTATGTAGGTACCTACCTGAATGACAAAAAATACGAACGAACGAGAAGAAATTAGAAATGTTTTTTTACACACATTAATCAAATAAATATATATCTTTACACCGATTGATTGATTTTACTTGATTCCCTACTAATTTGACTTCTTTTTAATTACATGTGGCATTTTGTTTTTCATGAAATGATAGTTTGAATAAGTTTGATTATGTATTATAGAAAATGAGATGAATTATATAAGCGGCTATATTTGTATAGGTTTTTGGTATGTAAATTGTCTTTCATGGTATAACAGTTGGAGCTGCCCATTGATAGTAAGCAAAAAATCATTAAATAGGCAATGATTCATACAAATAATAGATATGTTTCTAGTCTATAAATTCGGTAAGCAAAAAGCAAGGCGCATACCAATCATACACTAACAATTCATGACTGTCATAATGGTGTACCTTATCACTGTTTACCTCTGGAGAGAGCAGACTCTATCAAATGTTTGGGAGTAACTATAGACTCATCACTTAGATGGGATAAACATATAGAACATGTCACTAAAAGAACACGTCAGTTTGTATATATCTTCAGGAGTATAAGAAATATTGTCGACCATTGAACTATCAAAACTATTTTTACTACGCACTCTGTCAATCCATCATTACTTATGGCATTCTTATTTGGGGCAACTGCGCAAATTCAATATTAAATTCCCTTTGCATGTGTCAAAAACTTGTAATCAAAATTATTTTGTCCCGCCCTATAAGATTCCCTACTCGAAACCTTTTTGAAAACTTCAAAGTCCTAACTCTACATCAACTCTACACTAAATGCCTTATTTGCTACTTTACATTTAAAGACACCGATAAAACACGATCACAACAAACAAGATTTACACGTACGTCATCTCACTTAAACTACCATATACCTCATCCAAACACTAGCCTTGCTCAGCGACACTATTCATATCAAGCTCCCACTATTTACAATACCATCCCAGATTCTATTAAAAATATCAATAACTACCAAAGGTTCAAAAGGGAAATAACCCTATGGATCATCGAATCAAACCCACCACAGTAACTTCTTTCTCATTTCTTTTAACTTATTGTTTGTTTACTGTATGTGTGTGTGTGTGTGTGTGTGTGTGTGTGTGTGTGTGTGTGTGTGTGTGTGTGTGTGTGTGTGAGTTACACGCAAGATGTTGTTGTGTTCGGACGTATTTGTCGTAGTCATAATGCCATCTTGTGTAATGAAAACATGTAAAAATTAAACTAGAGTTTTTTATTTTGAGTAAACGAGAGAGTAGTCAAGGCATATTAGCTTGTAGGTATGTAGAGGGATTTTGTTGTTGAATTAGCCTTTTCACACAGCTATAACAAACTAATTTTGTTTCTTTCATAGTCTTTATTTGATATGAGAGATAATTATAATGTGATTGCACTGGAATAAAAGAGAAAATATGTAGGTATGCAGTGTGCGTCTGAATATATAGGTATTATAGTGTTGTCTCTTTCTCACTTAATGTATTCTGTCGTGTGTGCTTTTTCTTTGTGATATTGTAAGACTTCATTTAACTGTGCCATTTTGAAGAGCGTTTTGTTCTCATATAACGTGTCTATATATAAAATGTCATTGTAAATAGGTACTTATTTTTTAGTGAGGTTGATGATGAACGCGGCCATATTTACCTACTCTATGGATAATTTTTAGTTTTTTCAAATTGAAGCTAATAATCCATTACGTTTTATTAAAATTAGGTAGTGCTTTTAAAAATCTGAGCTACATTACCTGTAGATAAGGAATCTCCCATACTGCAGGTTTCATCCTTTTCCCCTTAAACAGAATCATGGGAGGAATCGCTTGGTCTAAGCATTGTCACATGACTATTGTCATATTTTCACCGGTTTCAGATGCTACTAAATGTAATATTTGGGGTGAAGTTTGAGAAATATTCTAAGCCAATCTCTTACCACCAACGATCCATTTCTTGACGATGAAAAGTTGTTTCGTTCACAGAACGTCTTGAGGCATGAATATAGTAAACGTTATTATAAAGGATATCCCACGTTACACAGACGGATAACACATGAATGACGAACCCATATTATCTTCAGAGACAAATAACGTCTTAGAGTACCTACCTACATCTTGGCACATTATAATGTTTGGCAGCCTTATATTACCTATAGTTACATCACACTTCGCTTGAAGTCAATTTCATTCTGTCTTCAGACCAGATATTCGTATATTTGGTACATCATTTCATAGGTAGGTACATCATTTCTATTTTGTTGAAGGCATGGCCTTCAACAAAATAGAAATGATGTACCTATACCGATAGTGAAGTCAATAATTAATTTGGTAAATATGGCCAGTCAAAAAGAAAAATTTTGAGCAATATTTTCGGTCCCCTTTGCGATCAAGGCACGTGGAGAATCAGGTACAACCATGAACTATAGAACCTATTCAAGGAACCAAATATCGTCCAAACTATAAAAATAGGGAAGCTCCGCTTGTTGGGACACGTGCATCGTATGGAAGATGACCAGACACCGAAAAGAATCCTCACAACACGTCTTGAGGGAAGAAGAGGTGTGGGAAGGCTGAAACTACGATGGATAGATGGATTCGAGAAGGACCTCCAGATAGCCGGTGTGACGAATTGGAGAGAAAAGGCCATGAATAGGGTGCAATCGAGACGTTTCTTTGAGGAGGTCAAGGCCCATCCTGGGATGTGGAGCCACTAATGATGATGATGATGATGATGATAAATGTGGGCAATCACTGGCCATATTTTCAGTCAAGTGATTTTTACATTAATTCATTCATATTATCCAAACATAAAGTACTCATCTTCTATTAAAAAAAAACAATTTAATATCAAAATACAGTAACTGTACTGCATGATAATGTCAATAAGTACACAGAACAAAATTTACTCAAGATTTTTGTAATGGCGACGTAGGCTTTCTTTTCAACGAAATCTGAGCTACTGTCTTATGTGCAGGAAGGGCACGTGGTCGCCCGTTGCGACCCATGCTTTGCCCTAGGATATATAAATGTCGAGTTCGGTTTAAAATAATAATAATTCATCTTAGAAATGATGGTGTGGCCATATTTATCTGCTGGCCATATTCGACTCAGGTACCTTGATGAAAGTAAATAAGTACTGATTTGAAATCCAAATTCTGTTTAATAAATATAGAATAAAGATTTTTAAGCTGAATTCTAGTTTTTAAATCAATATCTTTTTTCAGACATAGTCATGAAATACCACGAATATCTGGTAGAATCGTCTATGAAGACACTGCTAAAAACTTCACGGATTTGATAAATGAGATAGGTAACGTTTGACATTTTTCTGATGAATTTGTTCTAACAAAAGATGATTCTAAAACAAATAATTAGTTATCTATACTCGTGTAATAATTTTAAACACAAACTTGTGATTCAACTCGCTCTCCATACGTAATATTGCTTATTTGTTAATAGTTTATGTAACTCTGTTGTTGACTGCTTCCGGTGCCGCCATTTTGTGCGTGGGCGCCATCTTATCTCCTTCCGGCCGCCATGACGCCCTCGCTGCCCCCGATTTAATTGGAGTATTTTGATAAAACTACACTGTGAAAATATTATCACACTTTGATGCAATAGAGAAATAATTTCCGTATATTTTAAACTACCTAACCAATTGCGAGGATGAATGGAATATTTTCTGAACAGCAATAGACAGCATGTCTGTTTGTGGTATGTACTTACTTACATAGACAAACTGACGGCAAACCATACACTTTGTCTGATATTTTGGTGTATACAAGGCTATTTTGGTTTCAAATATGCTGTGCCAACTTTTTTTTTTGGCACGATCACATAAATGGGATTTTGAAAGATGGTGATGTTAGAAGTAAGAATAATAGAAGAGCGTGTATGAGACGATGTATGGACGTGAATGAAGCGAGGAATGTATGTCAAGAGAGAGGAGTCTGGCGTTCGGTTCTCTCTGCCTACCTCAAATGGGGAAATGGCGTGATGGTATGTTGTTGTTGTAAATATGCTGTGAGACACCGGCTTACAATAGTGCTTCCAATCTTTCCAATAATTTGTTTTGGGTATCCCATAAGAGCCAGGTAATCAAAAATGCTACAGGCAAATTTAATGTAAACAGTTTTAATGTATATGACCTATTGAGTGAAAAAAAATTCCCTTTGACTTGGAGTGTAGTACAGTCTCGAGAGTTTGGAGAATTATCAATTAAAGATTACCTACATACCTTGTTTCAGCTAGAAGCCGTTGAATCATCACATAGGTACCTGGGATTTCTTGTTACAGCGGACAACAATACCAGTGCGGAAATAAGACTTGCCGCGGCAAATAGATGCTATTATGGAGTGCTAAAGCACGAAGGTCATGACTGATCTCTCGTAAAACTAAAATCCTCATTTAAAAAACTCTTCTTAGACAGGTCATGACATATTCATCGGAATTCTGGATATTGACCAAGAAGGACGAAAATGCATTGTTGGTGTTCGAAAGGAAAATACTTTGCACTACCTGTGAAGGAGGATCTTGGAGAGCTGGAAATAATGTATGGCGAATCAAACGTTGTCCAATACATCAAAATACAATGTCAACGTTGGCTCGGACATGTTTGTAGAATGGAGGATAGCTGGGTCCCAAAGAAAGTATTGGACACCTGCCCTGAAGGAAGAAGAAGCAGAGGGAGACCTAGGATGATATGGCTGGATGACATTGAGGGCGATCGGACAGATAAATTGGAGGAGACTTGCTGTCAACAGGACGGGATGGAGGCAATTTCTTGAGGAGGCCAAGCCCACACCGGGCTGTAACTCCATTGCTGGTGATGACATACCTTGTTTCGCAGAGCCAACAATAAGGCAAAGGCGCACCTTTGGAATGATCTTGTCATCACAAAACGTTGGAATGTAAATTTGTATTATTATTTGTAGATGTCATTAGATGTCACTTGTAGATATTAATGTCATTATGGATAAAATAATTGTAGATGTCAAATCATTGGGGCTGGGTTACACTATGGGAGATAAAAACATCGATATTATATGATATGCAGATAACGCTGTTCTAATTGATAATTCCGAAGATGATCTTCAGAGACTGCTGTATAGATTCCATTTATCCTCTCAACGATTTAACACGAAAATCTCAGTAGACAAAACAAAAACCATGGTCACCTCAAGGCATCCAGTACGTTGCAAACTTGCAATCGAAAATAAAACCATAGAACAAGTGATGCGATTTAAGTACTTGGGTGTCGAAGTGTCCAGCAGCAATAACCTCTTTGACGAAGTAAGAGAGCAAGCGAATAAGGCCGCCGCGCCGTCGTGGCTGGATGCTTGAAAAATGCTGTATGGAGAAACAGAGACATGCTGAAAGAGAGTAAAGTAAGGATCTATAAGACCTGTGTAAGGCCGATCATGACATACTGCATAGAAACAAGAGCTGACACCGCCAGAACAAAAAACCTCCTTAGAACCACTGAGATGAAGACTCTACGACCCATTGCAGGCGTAACACTTCGTGAGAGAGTAAAGAGCTCGGAGATAAGAAGAATCTGTGATGTCTAAGATGTTGTGCGATGGGGAAGAACACGAAGACGATTCTGGAGAGATCATGTGGGGAGAGCGGGTTCGGATCGAGTGGTGAGGATGGCAGCGGATGGGGAGATAACAAATGGCAGACCCCCTGGAAGACCACCCAAACGATGGAAGGATAGCTGGACGTCCACTTCACAAGAGCAGGCTCCGAGAATAACAGGACACAATCCTAACTAAAGCAGAAGAAGAAGAAGAAGATTTGTAGAGGTAGGTGTCATAGGTGGTCACCTATCTCTACAAATAATAATACAACGCTTGTTCTGTTGGCCCAGAAGCCAACAGAACAAGCGTAGGAGGACCAGACCACTAAAAGACTACAAAGATATGGAGCTGATGAAATGTCACATAGCACCTCTTCTTAACGAACTACACTGGTTAAAATGTCCAGAACTAGTAGACTATAAGGTACTTATAATTGATATTTTTTATAAGAATCGGCACGACTTGGCTCCACACTACATTCAAGAACTGTGTCAAAAGAATGTTCTAATAAGAAGACAACATACATGGAGATTATCTGGATCACATATCACCAACTCTTTGAATGAATTAGACAAGTCAATAAGGTGGCTTAAACGAGCCTTTAAAGTGGAATAAAACGCGCAGCTCAAAACATTTACACTTTGTAGGTAAATCACTTAAAACTGCTTTGTTTCTGTGAGCAAAAAATTAAGCTTATACCTCCTATGGAGTGATTGTTATTAGAAAATTTCTGAAAACAAACTGGAGAGATAGGGTTTGGATCGAGATTGTTCCTTAAAAGTATTGCAAATTGCATTACTTTGGGCAAACAAATGAGGGGAAAAAACATCCCAACTCCTGCAGCTTGTAGGGAAAGCTACAAGGAGAAAAGAATCAGGACGACGGAGAATTTCATGGCTCTTGAGACAGTGACGCAGTAAAATTACTGCGTCACTGTTTCGGATAGCCCCAACCTTCCTTCACAGCAGATGGAAGAAGAAGAATTATTATTTAAACGGTGGAAATAATAATATAAATTTAGATGATTTATATAGCGCCGTTTACGTGAATATCTCACCTCTAGGGCGCTGTAAATAGATTAAAATGTATCATTATGGCTTTGGTAAGATTTGCGAAAAAGGTGTGTTTTGAGATTTTTTCTGAAGGTAGATATATTTTCAGTTTGTCTGAGGGTATTTGGGAGCTTATTCCATGCATTTGGTCCTGCTACAGCAAACGCACGATCGCCGAAATTAGTGGTATGCACCCTGTTTATTTCAAATAATTTTTCAACCATGGATGAAGATGCAGAACGAAGTGATGATTGTCTGTCGTTAATTGAAAGAGGAATGCAAAGTTCGGAGAGGTAAGTAGGAGCCATACCATGAAGTGCTTTGAAGATCATGAGACAGAGTTTATATTCAATCCTTTCAGGAACTTTAAGCCAATGGAGATTGCGGAGATGGTAGGAGATGTGAGAAAACCTAGAGGCTCCGGTGATGAGCCTGGCTGCAGCATTGAAAACTGACTGAATTTTATTAATTTCTTTTTTTGGTAGATTCGCATATATACCGTTACAGTAATCCAAACGGGAGACAACAAAGGCGCTTACCAAAGATTTTATGGAAGGTGTCTATTATGGAGGTGTCTATTATTGATGGAAAGATGACATTGTTGGGCGTGCGGGTTGTGAATGGCAGCAAACACCTCAAGATAGAAAACTGGATGGAAAAGTTTAGAAGAGAACTTTGTCTGGCAGTGGGTCGAATATGCCTATAAGTATGAAAGTATTAGGTATTGTTATTATTACTAGTTATCAATTTACTATCAACGAATACATTCAAATCGTATTTAAGCACATTTTTTTTAAACGAAAATATTTGGCAATTTTTAGATAATATTTTTTTTACTTCGCACTTCCTGTCTTCATTATATTACTAGGTATTCATTTTACTTTAAAAATAAATGTATTTTTTTATTATCTCAATATAATTCGTTGTTGGCACATACTAACAATAGAAAAGTTTAGCCTAATTATTTTTATTAGAGTTAATTGTGTGAAGGCAAAGATAAATATTATTTATTAGATTATAATATGATTCTGTATCCGTTAGTTACCAAAGTACACGAATATCTAAATATATACACAACATATAGAGTATTAAAAACATTATGTTTTTGTATTGTGAGCTAATTTTACATTTTTATTAATATTTTCAGAATTTAATATGTGACAAATTATTAAGCTTGATATGTTATAAAAATATAAAAAAAATACTTGGTTAAAGTTCTATTATATTTATTGGATTATTGACGCGTTTCGTGCAAAGCACATCGTCAGAATAATGCTCTACAAGTCTGAGACTAGTGGTTATATACAAAATTTACATGACAGGTGTATAAAAATGTTGGTTTTTGAACGGTTGAAAAGAAGTTATATAATGCAAATGAATCTATACAAATCTACGTTTTAATACAATGAACGTAGTTGGGTCACTGGTTGTAGTCTCCTGTGTCTATTAGGTCTGTAACAAAAGAAAACGACAGCAGTAAAATTCGAAAGGTAAATAATATTGTATTTATTGGTTTATTGTTATCTTTTAAGTGTGGTTAAAACCAATGTATTTCATAGATATTTGGTAGTTATAATTATGAACAGCTTAATTTTAATCTTAATGCATTTAACAACAAAGGAAGGTATATGTCTGTCTAACCCATCGGTTTCAATAATGGTGAATATATATGATCAATTTGTTTATTGATGAGTAATTTTTGTGGATCCTTTTTTACTCTGTTTATTTCTAATATTTCTAGTCGGTCAAGTTTTCTCCCTTTTATTCCCCGATGTATTATATTTATATTATGGTCACTATTAAATTGGTGGTTGTTTTCGTTTATATGTTCTGCAAAATTTGAGGTGTCTTTCTTTAATCTAATAGTCAATAATCCAATAAATATAATAGAACTTTAACCAAGTATTTTTTTATATTTTTATAACATATCAACGTACAATGGAGTTCTATCAAGAATTGTCGATCGACAAACTAAACTTAATTATTAAGCGTTTTGATTTAATTCGACCGATTTCAAAGCCATCGAAAGGAAGATATCGTCAGATGTGGTTGACAAAGAGAACTATACCTACTGGAATGAACACATATCTAAATATAATGCAAGATGATAGACACCCACGTATTGCTTGATGACGTAATATATGTATGGACGAGAATTCCAGAATCTCATTCGATTCTGTAATTCTTTAAAACGAAGATCTGAGAAATTATGTATCGTGTACCTATTAGATAAGATACTATTAGATCAAAATGTTTAATGTATTTCTACCGAATTTCATTGTAAACTGTATAGATTTATTAATATTGTTATTATTGTTAATATAATTAAAAATACACTTGTTTTGTTATTACTTAATGATACCAGGATAATTTATCTAATACGTCCTTCCATGTAATTATTTATTTACTAAAATCTACACTAAATTCAGTGATCTAGCATTTGCTGATGCTATTGAAAAGGCTCTCGAATACCCTCAGACAATGGCTGATTTACCAATTATATTAATAACAATTAAGCACTACAATTAATAATTATTATTACCATTATACACTTCCTCAAAAGAATTAGCAGATTAATGCGTTAATTGTAAATTATTTAACATAACAAAATAAAATGCAACAAACGCATTATCAAGCTTTCAATTTTGGGAATAATTCACCCATCCAGATACTTAACATATACCTATTATCAAAGAATTAGGCTCTGAGGAGGTCTCTATAGGTACTACCGATGTACCCTACTGATTCCCGAATATTAACGTTCAAAAGAACTTTAACGATTCTACATGTATTCATTATTACCGTTTTTTGCATTTTTATTATTAAGTATTTCGATAAATCTTAAATTTCTTAATTACTGCTTAACGATTTTGGAATAATGCCAGTGCCTGAAATAATGAACGGTAATATTACCTATTATTTTACGAGAATACCAAAGTCTTTTAATCTCGTTACCTAAAGCGGAATATTTTCAAATGTTTTCATCAAATGATTTTATAATATTACTAGAATTAGGAATAGCTACGTCGCAAATGTGTGTTGTTTTTATTAAGTTTATCATGTATAATTAGAATCCCGGAATAGTGTCACAAGTAGATATAATGTTATCGGAGTTAAAATTTGAGTCATTTGTTAAAACTTAAAATTTGTAACTGCAGTTAATGTCGGGTGATGATTGTTATAGTTTCTTTCCCTAAATAACGTTAAGATGCATCCCATGTGTTATGGTATAGGTACAATGCATTCTGTGTTGTTACAATGGTACATGTGGATGCTGCGTGTCATATGCTGTATATTATTGCATTGTTTCCTAAAGATATTACCAAGTACCTACTCAAAGATAGACCCTATAGGTACTTCTATGTCTTTGTATACGTTTCTAAGAATATACACTTACTGATGTGTATTTTATAAATAGTTTTATACTTAATTTTAATTGTTGCAGTTAGTTTTATACTATAGTGGTTATTAGCAATCAAACATTTATACTTATTGTCTTCTTATTCTTTCGTATCAGCAGTAATTAAATACTTATTTATACTGGTGATCGTTTGGAGGTAAAAATTCGACCGGAATTCATTAAATTTTCAAGTTTATAATATCATCGGACCAGGGGGGGGGGGGGCAAGTCTGGTCCAACCGGCGAAATCAAATCCCTCGTGATTCCTCATATCTTGGATATAATTATTATATGGAGTTCTATGATATCTTTAGATGTCATAGAACTCCATATGATAATTATATCCATGATATGGATAATCGTGAGGGTTTTTATTTCGCCGGTTGGATAAGACTTGCCCCTTGATCTATGATAAAAAAAACATCTATAGGTAAGTTTTCATTTCAAATATTGCAAAGTGTTAAGGTGGTATATAAAACAAACACACCTATTTGAAATCAAATATCTCGATTATGTTAAACAGTGTGTTGCTAAAAAAATATTTTCAACATTTCTCTAGTGAATGTCTAATGGCAATAGTCCCGCCAGTGTGCATTGTATTTGTTTATTTTATGTACAAAAATATAAAAATAATCAAATTTAATAAATACCTAATGTATTCCAACTGTCGATTCGTTCAAGAGAATGAAATTCTCTTGAAGGAAGAGGCAGTTTAAATCCAAGATACGCGAGATTGTATGCAGGGTCTATATTTTTCACGGTGTTTCCAACTTTGAAGTCAAAAAACACCAACTTAGAGGCTTCGCAGCATATATGTTCCATATACGGATTTACTCAGAATTCGGAGTGGAACATTTCGTGTGTGTGTGTGTCTGTCTGTCTGTGTGTGTGTCTGTCTGTCTGTCTGTCTGTCTGTGTGTGTGTGTGTGTGTGTGTGTGTGTGTGTGTGTGTGTGTGTGTGTGTGTGTGTGTGTGTGTGTGTGTGTGTATGTGTGTGTGTGTGTGTGTGTGTGTGTTTGTGTGTGTGTGTGTGTGTGTGTGTGTGTGTGTGTGGGTCGTCCCCCTATTAAGAGCCCAAAATTTCAGAATATATATACAGTAATAGGTCTACAAAACTTTGATATTCAGAATTTAGAATTTTTGTTTCAGTCAGGGGTTATCAACTTTTGAATTTTTACTTTATTTTTCCATATATCTCAGAAACCATAAAAGCTAGAACGCTGAAAATTTGTATTAATATAGACAAATACAAAATCTCTAATTCAATTTTTAATAAAAAAAAAGTTTTTAAAAATATCGTAAAAAGCCGAAACACCCCAACTAGACAATTTAATTTTCTATAAAAAATATTAGCATTGTAGTAGTACCTACCTTACAATTTTTTTAACAATTTTTATAAAAATTGAATTTAGTGAAGACATCGCTTCATACAATTTGTATGGCAGTCGCCTATACACAATATCTAAGAAGACTTAATAGTTTGATACTTAATATCTAAACATACATACACATATCATCATGCTGTTGTCATATTCCGGGTAGGAAAAAAGGACTGACCTCCTTCCTTTCGTATCTTGACATAAATATCTACATGTGTTGTATAGAAAACAAAATATCTTAAAATATTCAATAATTTGGATTTATGGGTTTATAGTTTGGTACTTATTCTTCAACTATACATACTATCACTATCGACAGTTGGATCTCATGTGTTACATGCAACTAGTTGTAACAAATGTTATGTTTTAATCTAGTTTTCTGCACTCTATCTCCATATAAACTCTTTTATAGAAAATAAATGGGCTTCATAAAAATATTTTTAGGCATCGTCAACCTTGAACTTTGAAGAATAAATAAATGTACTATTACTATTTAGTGGTCACCTACATTTTTTATTTTAAAACCCTTTTCTTTAACTTCACTTGTCGGTCTGTCTGTACCTACTGGAATTTTGATATCGATTTTTAACTTACTTCCCGACCAGTTAGCGTCCTTTTTTAATAATATTTCAAATCAGTTTATAAAAAAAATATATGATAGAATAAGAAATGAGGATATTAGACGAGAATGTATGATTGAAAGAAATATCGTAAGTAAGATGAAAATAAATGCCCTAAGGTGGTTCGGCCACATAGAAAGAATGAGTGATGACCGTCTGACAAAAAAATATACAAGGCTGATAAAAGAGGAACGAAAAGTAGAGGTCGGCCAAGAAAAAGTTGGCACGATCACATAAATGGGATTTTGAAAGATGGTGATGTTAGAAGTAAGAATAATAGAAGAGCGTGTATGAGACGATGTATGGACGTGAATGAAGCGAGGAATGTATGTCAAGAGAGAGGAGTCTGGCGTTCGGTTCTCTCTGCCTACCCCAAATCGGGAAATGGCGTGATGGTATGGTATGGCAGTTTATAAAATACATAATTATATAGGTACTATGGTAAAAATGTTGCATTACCTCCTCAAACAGATTGCAACCTTGTGCTTGATGAGGGAATCATTTGATTTTAGAAAACAGGTATAGTTAATACATAGTTATTTAAAAAAAAAAAAGTTATAGAACGGTTCACAGTTCAAAGAAAAAAATCAAAAAAACAAATATATATAAAAATAAACAATAGAAAACGGGCAATTCGAAACAATTTTGGTCATATCAATAGATATTTATATCATTACATACACCAGTTTAGATTGAGAAATGTTTTATCAGTCTTTGTTTGAACCTTTTAAAATCATTAATCTGTTTTTAAAATCATTAATCTGTTTTTTTTTATCTGGGAGGTACCCAATTGAAATTCTTTATTCTCATATAAATGCAATTGTTTTACATTTGTCTAGTATTACATTTATGAATTTTAAAATGGCTTTGGAATCGTAGTGTCATATTTTTTCAAACTTTTGCAATACATTATCTTTAAAAATTTGTAAAATTGACGTTTTTATTTTATAAATATCCTCTTTTTTGGGAACTTTGAATGTATATATGTGTTTTTGTGGGTAATGTACGTTTTTTCTTTAGTATAACCTTTATTATTAATTTTTGTACAACTTTAACCTGGTTTAAAATATTGTCATATGCTCCTCCCCAACCAACTCTTCCATACATAAGCAAAGAATGAACCGTCGCATAATAAACACTTTGATAAAATTGAACAATATTATTTTTCATATATAATAAACAAAGCTATGCGTTTCCGGTACAATTTCAATTTCATCCTGTTAGATGCAACAATAATAATTTACTATTTAAATTGTTTTCAACTTAAAATCATTATATTTAATATACATTTCTAAACATGATTTATCTGTAAACTAAATTAAAGTTATGGAAAATTTAATAAATTATTTATTTGAGAGTAAAAGTTTTTAACAGGATAATATTTGTAATTTAAAATTGATCAATTTTAATTTTTTTTTATTACTTGTTTTCTCAAAAATCGTAAAAAGATTGTGACTGTATTGGTGTTCTACGTATTACGCCATAATGAATATAGTATTATGACCATTATCAGAACAATCACCAGTCACCTGTGCTATCTATCGTTCAATAAACGGATGTCACATGTAAATATTTGAAGATTTCATTTTTTATCTGTATTTATTGTGTTAGGTATTCGACTTGACTGTCATTTGTATTTTAACAGAGATCCATGGTTCAAAATCATATTTTTCATTCTTATAGATGAAAATATAGTGATTTAATATCTATGTAAATACCTACCAATATTGTTGGTAAAAAAACAATTTGATATGATTTATTTTTCTTTTTTGTTTTTATTTGGCAATCAAAATTTTTACTATTGTACATATTATAATATGTTGTCTTATTTTGTAATTTGTTTGGTTGGAAGAGATTGCTTAGAGGTAACAAGCCCTTCAGTTTAAAATATATATAGGTATCTATATTGGCCAACATTTGAACGAGTGATCTGGTGTTTCTGTATTTAATAGATATTGATCATCTAAAATACATAACTGGTTTTGGTGGTGGTATATTAGATATCAAATATTTTAAATTTAAATATACGCAAAAATTGAATTTTTTTAACTGTCGGGAGTCAATCATAATTTTTGACAGATTTTTAACATCTCAATAGAGACGTATTTAGAATATTAAGTATAGGAGAACCAGGAACTCAAAGCACCTACAGGGCTGAAGACCTATTATTGCATGGTATACATGATTTTTGATGCTTGCGCAACGTTCACCAATTTTTCCTACTTATTGAGTTACCTTATCAATGCAAATTAGAAAGTTCTATATATTTTTTAATACCGAGAAACCGATCGTTTGAAAATAAGCTGAAAAACATCATTGCCATCTATGAAGTAACGAAGAAACCTTTTTGTAACGCCATCTATTGAGAAATTGGTTTTTGTAAACAATGAAAGCAAAAGTCCTTATAAATGAGGTGAAACTGCTCTCGAACATCTCACATGAGGTGACGTATATTAGATATGCACAAAAAGATACATAAATGAAAAAATATAATAACTATGTGTATGTTTGTATATTATATTAAGATGAAAAAAATGAGTACAGTTTCTTAGATCTAGTATATATAAGAAAATAATACAAACAAGTTGAACAATTTTGGCAATACATACCTTATCCTATATGTTGACTTTTTCCTCTCTCGTAGAGAGTATCGATACTGTAATTTTTGTTATAATATTGTCAATAAGTCAAACTATTGTGTAATACCTTTATAAAAAAATAAATAAAAAATAACATCTCAATAGAGACGAAGTTGGAATAATACTCCCTATTCAGTAACTATTGTAACTAAAATAGGAACGTTCTAAAATTGTAGATTTTAGATTTACGGTCTTATTTCAACGTTATAAAATATCAACTTGGACTAAATGGAATAAGAACGTACCTATATTGGTCGGAATGTTTTTAAAAAGTTCCTGAATTAGACGTATTTTGAATAATTATGAAAATTATGACATTTTCAACATTTTCATAATTATTCAAAATACGTCTAATTCAGGAACTTTTTAAAAACATTCCGGCCAATATAGGTACGTTCTTATTCCATTTAGTCCAAGTTGATATTTTATAACGTTGAAATAAGACCGTAAATCTAAAATCTACAATTTTAGAACGTTCCTATTTTAGTTACAATAGTTACTGAATATGGGGTATTATGGAAGCACCAGGAACCGTTTGAAAAATAAAACACGTTCTACTTTTTCCCATTGCGAAACTTGAACCCCATTGAAAACCTTGTCCGTCTAAAGTCTAAAGCGCACTTTAGAATCAAGATGAATTGTTAGGAAGAACAATAGATAAAATTAATAAAGATGGTATGATTCTGATAATAAACATGATGACTGTATGTTGTATGTTAATAGCGGTTTGTATGATTGTATATCTATAATTAAGAATCCTTAACAATTAACTAAAGAAGAGTCCGGGGATATGAAGATGGTACATTCACTAGACCTACATCGATGTTCTGGAGGTAATCTTACTAAAATTAAGGCGAATATCGAGAAGTATATTATTTTTCTTTTTTTTCAATTTAAAACTGTCACTTCTTGATTATATCAAATAATGATAAATTATTATGTATTCATTATTATTATTATTCATAAAAACATTGATGACATTGCAATGATAATTGAATCTGCAATGCCCCACTAGGCAAAAACACTGTATTGCTTGAGCATTATGTCAAGATAGAAATAAGTGTCGTTCGGTTCTCTTTGCCTACCCCGTGAGGGACATGGCGTGATGGTATGTTTTTTGTATTTGATTTTTATGCCTTCTTATTGAGTTCCCTTATCAATGCAATTTTGAAAGTTCTATATATTTTAAATATGAGAAAGAGATTGTTTGGAAATAATGTATTTTTACTGTCGCCATCTATGAAGTAACGAAGAAACCTTTTTGTAACGCCATTTATTGAGAAGTTGTTTGATATCTGTCATAAAAAATAGTATCATTCCTGTTGTTTTTCGTTCTATTAGTTTAAGACCGCTAACGCTACTCTCATTCACCGATGTCGCTCTACAACGAGCATCGTCAGACCATGCTGACGATGCTCGTCAGACCATGCTGACGATGCTCGTCGCAGAGCGATGCCGATGAATGGGACGTTTGCGATCGAAAATTTATAGAACGAAAAACTTTATAATATTTCTTGTCATAATTTAAGATATTCATTAATTGTTTAAGTAATTAAGAAAATAAATTATGATCATCATCTGCTCCACATCCCAAGGTGGGACCTGGCCTCCAAAAGAAGTCCTCGCCATCTATCAGCGGCTCCATATCTCCAATTGACCACATCCAAAGAGTCAGGTTCCCCCCTGGACTCATTCCATCCATATCAGATTGGGTCTTTCCCCCTTTTTTAATGTAGTGGTTTGGGCGAGACGAGCGATACACGCATTAAAGGTACAAATACAGTCTTATAGAATATCTCAATAATACGGAATTTATCATTCATTTAATCATTTACGGCATACAGTGGTACCTCGACATACGAGTGCCCCAACATACGAGTTTTTCGAGATACGAGCCGGCGAGCGAGTGATTTTTTGCTTTGAGTTACGAGCGAAATTCGAGATACGAGTTCGGTTTAGCAGGTCCGCCGGTAGATACAAGAGTTACAGTCACAGCAGCATACGGAGGTTATGCAAGAAATTGGTTTCGAGGAGTCAGAGGAGGAGGAGGTTATTTCTACAAGTGAGATAAAGGAGATCTTAGGAATGTGGGAGAGAGTTTCACAGTTCGTGGAAAAGAAACATCCAGAAAAAGTTGCAACAAGTCGTGCATCTGATCTTTTTAATGACACTTGCCTAACTCATTTCCGGAACATTCTGAGAGGGAGGAAGAAACATACCTCCTTGGACATGTTTTTTTCTAAACGGCCTACAGGTCAAAGTGACAAAAATGGCAAAGACCAGTGAGGATATCTAATTTATTTATTTACATTCTCTTTTTTGTTTTAGTATAGTAAATATTTTTCATTTATAAATACGTTTTTATTATTCAAAACCACGTAACAACGAGTGGGTTGTGGCCAACACTAAACTCTCCACACCACAAATATTGACAATGAAATATTTTATTCATTCTAAATTTTACTACCAAGAATATAAATTTTCTAACGATAGTATATTTTCATGTTAAGATAGACAAACTATTAATGCAGTATGGTGAAGAATTCTAATGTTGTATGAAATATTTTAATAAAAGCAGATAAATTTTGTTTTAAAGGACGTTAGAGCATTTTGACAATTTTGACACGTAATATCATATGAAGAAATTTTTGTTATTTATGAAAAGCTAATCAGTTCGATGTTCAAGCTCTTTACATTATAACATGAAATCAAATTACTGAACTTTTCCATACATAAGAAATTTATCTTATTATATACATTTTTATTCATACTAAATTTTACTACCAGGAAAATAAATTTTCTATCGACAGTATATTTTTATGTTAAGATAGACAAACTATTATTGCAGTATGGTGTAGAATGCTTATGTTGTATGAAATATTTTAATAAAAGCAGATAAATTTTGTTTTAAAGGACGCGAAAGCATTTTCCAAATTTTGACAGGTGATATCATATGAAGAAATTTTTTGTTATTTATGGAAAGCTAATCAGTTCTATGTTCAAGCTCTTTACATTATAACATGAAATCAAATTACTGAACTTTTCCATACATAGAAATTTATCTAATTACATTTTTATTCATAATAAATGTTACTACCAGGAATATAAATTTTCTTCCGATAGTATATTTTTATGTTAAGATAGACAAACTATTAATGCAGTATAGTGAAGAATGCTTATGTTGTATGAAATATTTTAAAAAAAGCAGATAAATTTTGTTTTAAAGAACGCGAGAGCATTTTTCAAATTTTGACAGAAGAATTTTTTTGTTATTTATGGAAAGCTAATCAGTTCTATGTTCAAGCTCTTTACATTATATCATGAAATCAAATTACTACACGTTTCCATACATAGAAATTTATCTAATTACATTTTTATTCATACTAAATGTTACTATCAGGAATATAAATTTTCTTCCGATAGTATATTTTTATGTTAAGATAAACAAACTATTAATGCAGTATAGTGAAGAATGCTTATGTTGTATGAAATATTTTAAAAAAAGCAGATAAATTTTGTTTTAAAGAACGCGAGAGCATTTTCAAAATTTTGACACGTGATATTATATGAAGATTTTTTTTGTTATTTATGGAAAACTAATCAGTTCTATGTTCAAGCTCTTTACATTATAACATGAAATCAAATTACTGAACTTTTCCATACATAGAAATTTATCTAATTACATTATTATTCATACTAAATGTTACTATCAGGAATATAAATTTTCTTCCGATAGTATATTTTTATGATAAGATAGACAAACTTTTAATGCAGTATGGTGTAGAATGCTTATGTTGTATGAAATATTTTAAAAAAAGCAGATAAATTTTGTTCTAAAGAACGCGAGAGCATTTTCCAAATTTTGACAGGTGATATCATATGAAGATTTTTTTTGTTATTTATGGAAAGCTAATCAGTTCTATGTTCAAGCTCTTTACATTATAACATGAAATCAAATTACTGAACTTTTCCATACATAGAAATTTATCTAATTACATTTTTATTCATACTAAATGTTACTACCAGGAATATAAATTTTCTTCCGATAGTATATTTTTATGTTAAGATAGACAAACTATTAATGCAGTATAGTGAAGAATGCTTATGTTGTATGAAATATTTTTAAAAAAGCAGATAAATTTTGTTTTAAAGAACGCGAGAGCATTTTCAAAATTTTGACACGTGATATTATATGAAGATTTTTTTTGTTATTTATGGAAAGCTAATCAGTTCTATGTTCAAGCTCTTTACATTATAACATGAAATCAAATTACTGAACTTTTCCATACATAGAAATTTATCTAATTACATTATTATTCATACTAAATGTTACTATCAGGAATATAAATTTTCTTCCGATAGTATATTTTTATGTTAAGATAAACAAACTATTAATGCAGTATAGTGAAGAATGCTTATGTTGTATGAAATATTTTAAAAAAAGCAGATAAATTTTGTTCTAAAGAACGCGAGAGCATTTTCCAAATTTTGACAGGTGATATCATATGAAGATTTTTTTTGTTATTTATGGAAAGCTAATCAGTTCTATGTTCAAGCTCTTTACATTATAACATGAAATCAAATTACTAAACGTTTCCATACATAGAAATTTATCTAATTACATTTTTATTCATACTAAATGTTACTACCAGGAATATAAATTTTCTTCCGATAGTATATTTTTATGTTAAGATAGACAAACTATTAATGCAGTATAGTGAAGACTGCTTATGTTGTATGAAATATTTTAAAAAAAGCAGATAAATTTTGTTTCAAAGAGCGTTAGAGCATTTTGACAATGTTTACACGTGATATCATATGAAGAAATTATATGATATCTATGAAAAGCTAATCAGTTCTAAGTTCAAGCTATTAATATTCTTCTATCAATATGAAATCAATGAACTGATCATTGCCAAATATAAAAAAATTCTCTTGTTACATATAAGTTTCATACAAATATCCATTAAATAAAATATAATTTTTGAAACCGTTGAATATTTTTCTTTTAACATTGACCAACTTTGAATACAATTTTATGAAGATTCTTGGTGTTGTATAAATAGTTGAAACCAAATTAAAATATCTCTAATTTCCAGGTCGTGAGAGCATTTTTTCAGTTTTAATAGATGAAATCATAAAGAAACATTGGGAAAAAATGAACCGTTGTCTATGGAAAACTAATCAGCTCTAAGTTTATGGACTTAACACATGTGATATCAATATGAAGTCAATCGGACTTATAGTTTGGGCTGCAGAGAGGACACAAAAAAAAAACAACGTAAATGATGAATTCATAGAGAAGAAATCAAAAGTTGTCTATGGAAAACTAATCAGCTCTAGGTCTTTGCACTTTACACATATGATGTTAATATGAAGTCGATCAGACTTATAGTTTGGGCTGTAGAGAGGACACAAAAAAGATAAATGCTACGGCGTACGGCGTACGGCGTACGGCGTACGGCGTACGGCGTACGGCGTACGGCGTACAGCGTATACGCCATACACACAAACACATCACGACGAAACTCATAGTGTGCATTCTCTACATGATACCCATTGAGAAATTGATGTAAAAAAAATACGCTTAAATTTTGCGAAATCATGACTCTCCCCTATTCCATAGTGTGGAGAGTAAAAAACTGGGTTGACATTTTGGGGGTTGGAACGGATTAATGGTAGTTCAATTGTTTTGTATGGGGAAATTTGCTTCGAGATACGAGTAATTCAAGATACGAGAAGGGTTGCGGAACGAATTAAACTCGTATGTCGAGGTACCACTGTATATTGCCCTTTACATTCATAAAAAACACATATCGAAAACAAAATCACAGAAAAGAATACAAAAATAAACTTACGCAAAAAAATAAATAAAAATCTATCTACATAAAAAAACAAAAAAAGTCTATAACATAATAGAATATCTATTTTCTTTCCTTTCCTTTAAATTGTATATTTACATATAAATATGCAAATCAGAAAATTACAAATTTTATTGGAGGGTATGTTTTTATAAATGTTTCAATGAAGTGTCCTAATAGTGTTTAATATAATGGAAGAATAATTATACAATAATTATTAACAATAAATAAATATATATTTTTTTGGTGACGGTATTCGCCTTGAGTGTCGAGTCTCGGACAAGGGTGGCAGTAAAATCAGATCTGCGGTTGCTAAGCCGATCCCGACACTCGTTCCCGGCCGACCGTGTCAGTTCCTGTTGCTGCGTTGTCTGCCCGGGATCGTTCTAAGGCCCGCTGCCCGCTCCGTGCTCTCTCTGTCCAGTCGACGACGCACACTTCAGAGGCTTCGCAGTAATATACTTGGCCAGTCCTCTAGCAGCATTATCTCCGTGGATCAGTCTGGTTGCGGACGCCGTCGCACACGGAACTAGCGCTGACACTATAATAATATACCAATACCACATCTTTGAACGAAAAGATTTCGACGGACGGTCGGGTTTCGATTTTTTGTTTGCCTTTTTTTTTCATTTCCACATCGTATCCTTCGTGTCTGAAAAAAAAACACCGCCATTCGTATCATCTCTGAATTACCAAGGGTAGTAATTATTTTTTTTACTTGTTTCCCCTCAAAGAGACAATGCCGATTTTTTGACACTAGTAATTTTCAAATTTGTTTAAATTTTTTTTTTGTAATTATTGTCGAGTGTGAGTAATTTTCAGTTAGAGACATGGTTGTTTTTTGAATAAACAATTAACCGTGGTGTTGTTAAGATATACCTACTGATTATAAGTGACGATACGACTTTAAGATAATTTGAACATTTTGGAGTTGATTTTTTATATTTTTTTGAGTTGTGTCGTGCAAGGAATGCAGAAGAAATGAACTCCCTAACTCATTGGCGGTGAGTGTATTTTTTAATTTCAATTTTATATTATACATATTTGTGCGCTTTTGATGGAGCTTTTGAGGCTTAAATTGCACATTGGTTTTTTTTTATTTAAGGTGATTTTTATAATTATAATTCAATGAATATTATGTTTTACTGAAATGCATGAATATCTAATCGTTGTAGGATATTTATTTTTTTATAACGAATAAAATTATCACGAATAAATATATTTAATTAACCGGTATCGCTATTGGACGAGCAACGTTAGAGAAACTAATGATTTCGTTATTTTTATAAAGAATGAATATCATAAGATATTTTTCGACAAATTTTAATGTCTCAATAGGGATGAAGAAAGAATTATATTTATAGGAGAACCGAGAAGTAGTTACAGGGCTTACGACTTATCATCGGGTGGTTTACGTGATCGCTTTAAGCGATAGGAAAAAAATCCAATGTTTATATATAATACGCCATAAAATAAGATTTTTCAAGGCACTGAATGACTTGGCTTTACACTAAGTTCAAGAATTATTGACTAAATATATGACTATTTCATAGTAGTGGAGATTAAAAAAGTGCTATTAGGAAGACATCTTATGAACACTGAAATCGTCTGGATGAAGGAGTAAATTTTTTTAAACGAATTGAGGATAGAGTCAATAAAGCGGTGTACTATGATCACGGTTTCAATATAAACGGATCTTTTAAGTGGAATAAATAGGCCCCTGATGAGTTGAATTTTTGACAATTTCTTGAGAAAACATTATTTTGTAGAATCAGCAATAAATTATGAAACATTTTGCTTTCTTGGAATGAGCTTATATTAAAATGGGTCGATGGCAGAGCGGTTAGCGCGTTGGGTTAGTAATCCAGTAGTCGCGAGTTCGAATCCTGCCTCGACCGATTTCATTCACCTATAGCATAAGACTTTATGCTTAATTTAGGGAATCTAGGATGATGTATATGTACTTGTTTAACAAGGACATATTTATTTAAAAAAAACTAGCGTATTAAATTATTTTCATGCATATATACCATCATGGCGTGGGGGGGGGGGTGACCAGCGACAGGTGTGCGGTTGTACATTTCATTATGAAAGGAAGCACGACGTATGCATGTATCTTCACGCATCAGTCTCATCTCACCTAGAAAGGCTCTATATTCAGAGTGGGTGGTATAACTCATTGCTGGACTACGTGAGATGTTATTGTTGCCTCTTGTATTTTCGATTACCCGGCTCTTACCCGAAAACCATGATAATGTAAAACTATGACAATGTAAAACGATGATAATGTAAAACTATGATAATGTAAAACTATGATAATGTAAAACGATGATAATGTAAAACTATGATAATGTAAAACTATGATAATGTAAAACTATGATAATGTAAAACTATGATAATGTAAAACTATGGTAATGTAAAACTATGATAATGTAAAATAATAGTTCCACTATTTTAATCATAATTATAGGAACATTGAGGTCACATTTATTATCATATATTTATTTAAAGTTTTCCTTTCACCCCATGTACCTATGTGGCGTTTTTATGCCAAAATTATAATAATAATATAAATAATTTATACAGCGCCGTTTAATGATTCAGAATCATTCCAAGGGCGAGTATATTTCGGTCTTATGTTGCTCTACTAAATTAAGCTGTTTTCATTCCTTTAGAGAGAGTGCTCTTGCTTTGTGTGCACTGCGGACATCTGGAGGCACTCTATTCCACTTTATAGAAAAACTAACACTAAAGCATTGATCATAGTAAGCCGCCTTGTTGGCTCTGTCCAACTCCTTTAGGGAGTTGTTACTCTGTGGTCCAGAATACCCGAGTGTGAGATGCCTCCCAGATAGCTCTTTTTTCTGACAGCTCTTGAATGCAGTAAAATGGCAGTTTCTTCCAATTAACCAGCCCAGATTCCAGCCCAGAGAAGCAAGATATTCGTTTTTCTTCTTCTTCACGAGGTGTCTCATCACGAAGGTTGGCGACCATCCAGGGTATCTCCCCTTTATTTACGGCGGGTGACTTTTCGTCCGAAACAGTTTGCAATGCTTTTTCTAATCCACACGGAGCCATGACACTCTTCGTCGTACCCTCTTCTCTCTTTATCTATCTCTGGTTTACAAGCTGCATGAGTTGGTACTTTTTTCCTCTCATTGTATGCCTTAATCATTGCAATAATCTTCTTGTCTTTATATAGTGTCAAACAGCTCAAGATCTTTTTCCATTCGGTGAAGAACAACCTCGTTCGGAACTCTTTTAGTTTTATTTATTTATTTTTTATAACATTTTGTACCTACACAAGTGCACAATGGCGGAATTGTAGCCATATGGCAACATCTTCCAACCAACCGTATTCATTTGGTGAGGTAAATTGTTTTTATGACACGTATACCAATTTATGTGAATAAAATATATATTGAAGGATATAAAACAGAAGCAATAAAAAAATGGTGGGAAGTGGAGAGGAGGGGACAAGGATATGATAAGGAGACAAATTTAAGTATTATGTGTGAGGAAATCATTCCTCAGATTTTGTTGAAAGCGAAAAGTATTAATGAAACTCGAAGTTGCGATGGGATGTGATTCCAAAGTCGAGCTGCTTGTACGGAGAAAGATGTGGTGGTGGTGAAAAAGGAAGTATTGTGTACTGGGATACTGAGCTTTCATTCAGTATTTGAACGAAGAGGCAACCCGTGTTCTGAGAGGAAATGAAATTGATTTCGTAGATAAACTGGAGCGTTGGGATTATTTAGAAGACCTTGTATAGAAGTGTGAGGGTATGTAGGTTCCTACGTACATAGATAAACTGGAGCGTTGGGATTGTTTAGAAGACCTTGTATAGAAGTGTGAGGGTATGTAGGTTCCTACGTAGATAAACTGGAGCGTTGGGATTGTTTAGAAGACCTTGTATAGAAGTGTGAGGGTATGTAGGTTACTACGTAGATAAACTGGAGCGTTGGGATTGTTTAGTGTGAGGGTATGTAGGTTCCTACGTAGATAAACTGGAGCGTTGGGATTGTTTAGAAGACCTTGTATAGAAGTGTGAGGGTATGTAGGTTCCTACGTAGATAAACTGGAGCGTTGGGATTGTTTAGAAGACCTTGTATAGAAGTGTGAGGGTATGTAGGTTCCTACGTAGATAAACTGGAGCGTTGGGATTGTTTAGAAGACCTTGTATAGAAGTGTGAGGGTATGTAGGTTCCTACGTAGATAAACTGGAGCGTTGGGATTGTTTAGAAGACCTTGTATAGAAGTGTGAGGGTATGTAGGTTACTACGTAGATAAACTGGAGCGTTGGGATTGTTTAGTGTGAGGGTATGTAGGTTCCTACGTAGATAAACTGGAGCGTTGGGATTGTTTAGAAGACCTTGTATAGAAGTGTGAGGGTATGTAGGTTACTACGTAGATAAACTGGAGCGTTGGGATTGTTTAGTGTGAGGGTATGTAGGTTCCTACGTAGATAAACTGGAGCGTTGGGATTGTTTAGAAGACCTTGTATAGAAGTGTGAGGGTATGTAGGTTCCTACGTAGATAAACTGGAGCGTTGGGATTGTTTAGAAGACCTTGTATAGAAGTGTGAGGGTATGTAGGTTCCTACGTAGATAAACTGGAGCGTTGGGATTGTTTAGAAGACCTTGTATAGAAGTGTGAGGGTATGTAGGTTCCTACGTAGATAAACTGGAGCGTTGGGATTGTTTAGAAGACCTTGTATAGAAGTGTGAGGGTATGTAGGTTACTACGTAGATAAACTGGAGCGTTGGGATTGTTTAGTGTGAGGGTATGTAGGTTCCTACGTAGATAAACTGGAGCGTTGGGATTGTTTAGAAGACCTTGTATAGAAGTGTGAGGGTATGTAGGTTACTACGTAGATAAACTGGAGCGTTGGGATTGTTTAGTGTGAGGGTATGTAGGTTCCTACGTAGATAAACTGGAGCGTTGGGATTGTTTAGTGTGAGGGTATGTAGGTTCCTACGTAGATAAACTGGAGCGTTGGGATTGTTTAGTGTGAGGGTATGTAGGTTCCTACGTAGATAAACTGGAGCGTTGGGATTGTTTAGAAGACCTTGTATAGAAGTGTGAGGGTATGTAGGTTCCTACGTAGATAAACTGGAGCGTTGGGATTGTTTAGAAGACCTTGTATAGAAGTGTGAGGGTATGTAGGATACTACGCTGCCTGATTTAGAATAAAATTGAAATAAATAAATTCTCTGCTGGGAATAAAACCCACGACGCCAGGATTTACCGTAAAACAAGAAATAGTTTTAATATTAGCTGTGATGCTTTGAATTCTTTTATCTACATAATATATTGTACCTATGTATCAAAGTAATGGCGAATTGTATGATGTTTGCCTCAAAACCGAAAGTATAACGAAGGTGTTTAGTGTTAGAACAAATATTTGCCAGGCAGTATAAACTTGTTGATATAGGATGTGCACATAACATGTAACGGCCGTCACTTTTGATTGCCTATATCTAGAGATATCTATTTTTATTTTTGTCGTCTAAATCGTAATTTAATTAATCTCATTTACACCCTTGATTCAATTTACATATTAACCATCACGGCATATCACACAATGTGAAATAACCAGCTACAGATGTGCGGGTGAGCACAAACTTATAAAAGGAAGCACGAGTCGTGCGTGTATACCCACACACCAGTCTCGACTCACCTGAAAAAGACAACGTTCAGAATGGGTGGTGAATCTCATTGCTGAACTATGTGAGATGTTATTGTTGCCTGTTGTATTTTCTGTTACCCGGCTCTTACGGGACATTCGAAAACGATGATTAAGATAATAAAGACTTCCTTGTACCCTGCGAATTCCGAGGGCCCAAGATTTGCTATAGATTTTTCCTTGAATACGGGTAGGTATACGATACGATGTCGATAAATTCTCTTGATTGTATGAATTAATGAATCGGCAGTTGGATTAAAAATATTTTGGCCTAAGATACATCAAAGTCGTAACATTCATCAACTTTCATTACTGTATAATTGATAACACTAATTCACCACGATATCTCAAGAAAAATTATATGTTCTTGTCAAATCACGGTCTGCCTCTTCGACCTGCTGATCGTACAGCTCTGGCAATTCCCATTCATTTTAATAAATTTCTCAGTTCTTCTGTTGAAGTACAATTAGCAAGACTATGGAACACCTCAAGTTGTGATATTACGATGTTTTAATCGATTGAACTTTTTAAAAAATACTCTTAATTTACACTCCTTCTTCATCTTATCTCTCCTCCCTCAACCTCTATCTCCATCATATCTTTGTTGCTGTGATTTGTCCTTCAATACTGCTATGTGTTTGTCTTTCTGTTTTTTTTGTTATAAATTTATTGTACCTACCAATAAACTATCTATGGTTGGAAGAAATTGCTTAATGGAAATTGATTATATTATTGATACATATTATTGTATATGAAATTAATAAATAAATAATTGATTGAATAATTTGTAAAATAAATAAATAAATCTTATTCACTTTGATTATTCACAATTTATTAATTAATTTCATCTGGATTATGTAACAAGATTAATTTGTGATTTCTAGGTATCTTTTAAGTTTTATATTTCACCATTTTCAATGTGTTAGCTATAGGACTAATTTTAACTTAATTTTAACTTATTGAATTTTTTAAAGTTTAATGTTTCACCATTTTCAATGTGTTAGCTATAGGACTAATTTTAAATTATTTTTTTGCAAACTGAAAGCGCCCTTGAGGTGACCACGGTTGTCACTAAACGGCGCTTTATAAATTGTCCTTATTATTATTATTATTTGTTTTTAACGACGAGTAAATTATTTGAAAGTAATGTTTTTTTAGCGAAAGTTTTATTATCAGGACACAGATGACTTCTGCTTTTATAAACGCTAACAAAGATTTCATCAATAATTTATCTATGCTGCCTCTTTTTCATTTTTTGATATTTTGCTAGACCTTGATATTGAAATCGAGTTGTTCACATCAGTTAAGCTCCGTAAGACTTCGTATTTTGGTTACACAATAAAAGGAGAAAAACACTCGATCATTCAGTCATCATAAACCAGCAAAGAAGAAGCTATCCTGGCTCCGAAATATTCGGGAATAGACCGGAATGAGGCGTGTGAATGACTTTGTGGAGAGATTCTGCCAAGTGATCGTCAACGTTCTGACCTGACAAGACACACGGAAGATTTTTATTGTTAACTCCTTTAATAATACTTATATGCTATGGAAGGACTGTTAATTATTTGTTGGTTGCGGTAAGCAAACAATCTTTGGGTCAAATGGTTAAACTATTTATTGTACATTGAACAAGTATTGTTAGGTTTATAAATTAACAGATAAACCTCAATAATTTGCTATTATGTTGTTCATTTGAGTACAATATATTATAATGAAAATCCATAAAGATTTATTCTTCAACTAAACCTTTGACATCAAATTTTTATCCGCAATAGTACCTTATTATATTTTATAATTGTAATTTGAATAGTAACTTAATTAGTATTATTTTAAGTACTTTACGTCGTAGAATTCCATTTTAAATTATATTAAAAATAAAACAATTTGTTTTAAATTCTACGTATATGTGTTAGTTCGTCGATCTATTTCGCCTTGCTAGGGCATCTTAGTCTTGAAGATGCCCTAGCAAGGCGAAATAGCTATCGACGAACTAACAAATATACGTAAAATTTATACAAATTGTTTTATTTTTAATGTAATAGTATTATTTTGTTAAACTATTGTATTTTGTAACGAACGAATATTTTTTAGGTTGAGTAGTAGGTATATCACCAAATCTGAACAGTGAAATTTTTTTTTACTAAATCTAATTTTACAAGAAAATGATATAACAAATTGAAATTTCAAAAACTCACGCAATATATCTAATAAATTTGTGAAAATAAACTACTTTTTATTTCAAAGATGTATCTTTTGAGGATATAATACAAGGGAAAAGATTTTAAAAATTTAATATTTAGCCTATTCTCTTAAGGTACCTACGCTTATATTGCCTGATTAGATTTTATTCGTCAAAACTTTCAAAATTAACTTTCATTTAATTTTATTAAACTTCACCTATCTGCGCGTATCAACTGGAATTGAACAATAGATTTTTACATAACTTTCAAGTTGTTTTCTTTTTGTCCTTGTAACAAGTACATATACATCCTTATACATTCCCTAAATAAAGTATCAATGCTTGTGCTATAGGTGAACGAAATCGGTCGTGGTAGGATTTGAACTCGCGACCACTGAATTACTAACCCAGTGCGCTAACCGCTCTGCCAGCACCTATCTATATAATATGATGTTCTGTATTTGAATGTTTGCTGTATAAAACAACTACGTTTGACATTATGTGTTTGATATCGGCAGTATGAATGTTAACAATCCACAGCTGACGTGAAATATTTATTTATTTATCATTTCAACGTAAAGAAAACTTTTAAAAGTGGATAATTTATATAGCGCCGTTTCCGTGAAAACTCACCTTAAGGGCGCTTTGTAGCTATTAGTTTTTCATGTTAGTAAAAGCTTAAAATCTAGGTTATTGATCTTACATTAAATTAAAAATAAACATAAAAACGATGTATACAATACTTAGTATATTCTATTTAATTGAATTTAATGCCATGAAACGTAGATAAGTGTCACGGAGCAGTTAATTACAGTGTTATGAAGTTGTATTCATTACATTATATTCAAATTTGGGGGGTGTTATTGTGTGGGCATGTATGAGACAATGCATGGATGTAAAGGAAGCTAGAACTGTGTGCAAAAATAGAGGAGTATGGCGCTACGTTCTCTCTGCTTACCCCGTAAGGTATATGGCTTGATGATATGTATGTATATGTATTTATGTTTATTATTTCTGTTCATTCTTTTGCATTCAATAATATGTAACCTTTGAAAAAGTATTCCCTCAGAACATACTAGTCTAGTGAGGCAGTAAAATTCCAAATAGGAACAATAATTACTGTATATGCATTAGAAAATGGCTGCATAAAAATTGTCTCTGATCAACTTTTAGAGTAAACGTTCGTTCTTCTCTGTGATTTTATTTATATATTATTAATATGGCATTTACAAAAAAATACAGTTACAAATTTTATGAAAATAAATTAAATGAAAAACACGTTTTGGATAATTGAGTCTTTATTTTTTTGTAAACAAATCTAAACAATGCATATGGTCTTCAAAAAATTCAAAGATTTTTTACCTTTGAATAAAAAATATTCTACCATTTACTGTTATTTTTGCTATTTGTAGGTAACTAATATTTTTGCAAAATATTGAAGTCACCTTCTACCTCATAAAGCCAGTTGCAGACCAAAAGCGAAGCTAAGTTAGTTTAGTTTAGCTCGCAAAGCTGAGGTCATTTTTCATACTAGCTCACATAGTTTGCGGTCTGCACACTTGTATGTAAAACGACCTCAGCTATGCGAGTTAAGCTAAACCAACTTAGCTTAGATTGTGGTCTGCAACCGGATTATGGAAGATGTCGTGATGATTTGGAAGCAAGAATACAATTAAATGGCATATTATGTTACTTAATAATTTGATTAAACAGCGCCATTTGTGGGTACTGTTTTGTATTGTATTACAAAATGTGGGATGACCACAGAGTAAGGAAATATATACAGACCTTACATTAGCTATGACTTTTGGCCAGGGGTTTGGCACAAAAAGTATTCCAAACACACGTGTTTAAAAATAAAACTCATATAAATAACAGATACTGCAGTAAAAGTATTTGTTTTCAGAAATTTAAATCTCTTTGCTAAAACCATATCGCACCTTTATTTTCATAGTGACGCTATACAAAATTTAT
This sequence comes from Molanna angustata, assembly GCA_963576475.1. Taxonomy (NCBI): domain Eukaryota; kingdom Metazoa; phylum Arthropoda; class Insecta; order Trichoptera; family Molannidae; genus Molanna; species Molanna angustata. The sequence goes on from OY754980.1 coordinate 29,056,713, forward strand.
TTATTTTTATTTATTTATTTCATCTCAAAAATAAAATTTTGAAAATTAATACACAAATGTATTCAACCTCACTAGGAAAAAACCTGTATCGAGGTTAAATATAATCATATTTTTGTGAGCGACATAAATTCAGAGTAGGGTGACCATGATAAATATAGATGAAGAAAAAATATAAAAGAAATTAAAAAAATTAAAATATAAAATAATAAGAATAACAAAAGTTAAAAATAAAAATATCACTTCAAAAAAAAACAATCCTCTGTCCATACAAACGCTTTAATAATCCCTTTAAATTGGTGTAAGGAATTACCTACATGTTTTAATATGGACAGGAAGGACATTAAACAGAAGAGGAGCCTGAAAATTATAATTTCTTTGACCAAAAGAAGTTTAAGGAGAAATTGCCATGAAGTTAAGTGAAGTGCCAGTTCTAGTAAACATTAAATAAATATTAAATTTTTAATTTTTATTACCAGCTATGTATTTTAGATGAGCGCCATCTATTGAATACAGAAACACCTGAAGGGCTACTCATGAAGTTGATTGCAGTAAAATTAAGATTAGCTTCAGACTTAAGCAATCTTTGAGGTTAAATAAATTAAATAATACTATAAATTTACACAACAATTCATGACAATTTCATACTAAACGTTGATATCAACAGAATTTCATGATTAAATGTAGAGAAAGATTAATATTGGATTATGATCGAGTACTGATTTATACATTTTTAAGATTAAGGCAAGCTAAGATCGTATTAAGAATGTGTCATGAGTAGCCCTGCAGATCTCTATTTCAAATATTTACCACCGATTGGCACTATAGCGATTTGTATTTTTTCAAATTAAATAAAAAAATCCGAAACTTTAATCCCCGATTGTGTAAAATATTTTTTTTTGTTTAGTGTCATTATGAAAATAAAGGTGCGACATGTACATTTTGATATTAGTGTTATTTTCAATTTTCATTTTGAAAATATTCAAGTACGACATATTGTTTATCACCAAAATTTGGTGGCGCTGTGTACCGCAAATTTTCGCTTATGTCATGTCTATGGATTACTGGTCTGTGGTGATGACTCAGGGAAGTATAGATACAATGATCATATTTATATACTTATGTAGTTTGGTTTTATTATTTCCTCATTCCATATTAAATCATACATTGTCTCGTTGCACTTGTCTATACGATCTATTATCTAAGTATTTATTCCGCTTTCTTGGGTTTTGTTTCATGTTAAAGTTTTGTTATAAGTAAATCTTTATATTTGTTTGAAATAGGTATTTTTTATTTATTTATTTATTTATTTTGATATTTTATGTAGCAGCGTTGATAATTTAATCGTTTATTCATTCGTACCATCACGGCATGTTCCACTATGCGGGGTACCCAGCGTCAGGTGTGCACGTGCGCATTACCTACCTTATAAAATGAAGCACGACTCATGATTATATCATCATACATTAAAAAGTACTACATTAAGAATGGGCGGTGAACTTACTTGCTTAACTAATAATAATAATATTTATTTTTCCATAGCAAAAAATAAATATTATTATATTTTTAATTATCTCAATAGAGACGAAGTTGGAATATTTATTGTAGGAGAACCGGGAAATCAAGGCACCTACAGGGCTTACGACCTGTCATCGGCTGGTTTACGTGATCACTTTATGCGCTTGCGCAACGTTCACCAATTATGCCTTTTTAATGAGATCCCTATCAATTCAATTTTGAAAGTTCTATATATTGTAATACTGAAATTCTTTTCGCTTGAAAATAAGGAATTTTTACTACAGCCATCTATGGGTGAAATTATGAACAACAATCTTATTATTTTTTATTTATTTTGTTGTCACGCCATCTATTGAGAGAATTGGTTTTTTGTAAATAATGAAAGCTACAATTCTTATATCTGAGGTGACAATGCATTTTTCGCATAGAAGTCACCCCTGAATTGCGCCAGACTTATAAGGTCATTTTTGTCTTATTTACCTACTTGTACCAATGTGTAAGTAATCGAATATTTTTTATTATTGCATATGCGCAAACATTGGATTTTTTTGGACTTTGACTCCCGACAGGGAAAAAAATCCAATGTTTGCGCATTATGCAATAATAAAAAATATTCAAATATTATTATTATTACATAACTTAAAATACATAAATAAATAAATAAATCCATACAGGAACATAAAGTTTTTTGAACATGTAATTTATGATTTATTATAAAATAAAATAAAAATAATATAAAATAAAATAGTTGTTGGGAAGTACCATGTGTTTTTAGTTCCTCCAATAAATCTTTGTCTATCTAACTTGGAGTAATTCCTGTTTTAAGTAAGGACAATTTTATCACAATTTTAATAACAAGTCCACTTCAAGCTACATGATTGAAATATTGAAATGAAAAAAGAAGAATTATACTCATAGTAAGTAATGAAAAAAGTATCCCAATTTGAAAGCAATCAATAAACAAATAAATAAGTTAACGCTTCATAGCAATGAAAGAAATATATAAAGCAACAAATAATAAACAAATCAGTATGCAATAATATAATACAAGTAATAAGTAAACACATTATAGCAGTGAAAAAATATTAACTAAAGATATGTTATTGTTGCCTGTTGTATTTTCGATTACCCGGCTCTTACGGGACACTCGAAAACAATAATAGGAAGAGTGGAAGCACTATTCTAGGCCGGTGTCTCACAGCCCATTAATTTATTTATTGCTTTATTATATTCATAAAAAAAACATTCAGTAATTTCATTACGATACGTTTTGAATAAATATGGGATAAAGTATTTGATTTATTATTTGTTCTTAATGAGGCTACAATCTAAACGAGGTCCTTGCTCGTTATAACAATGTGGGTAATATTTCAGATCTAGTTATTTGATAGCCTTGAATCTTTATGTGTAGACACTTTGGTTTTCTGTACGGATTCGTGTATTAGCCTAATTTATGAATTCTCATGATATAGACTCATCCTGTATTTGTAAAAGGTGTGACGACGGCTTTTATGCCTCTTTATGTAATGACAATTAAGATTAAGAGTTTTTAAATTGGTATCAAGGTTACATAATATAGATATTACAATGTATGCCATAGGTAAGCTACAGGAAGATGAAGGTTATGAAATTGCCATTAGGCAATAAGTCCGCCATTTGTACTAGCTATTAAGTAATGTACAATAAAGTGTTTAAATAAATAAATAAATAAGGTTAGATACATATCTCTATGCCAGAAGTAAAGTTTAAAAATCATGAAATTGAGATATTATTTATTCATTTATTTATATGTACATCTTCATGTGTAGCAAGCGCCACAAGGCAATTTCCTCCTTTCTTGGAGTCTCTGAAGTTAAATTAATAGTATTGTACTTACCCTAAATCCATTACTTGCTTCGTATAGAGTAACTTCTACCGTCTGTTACAAAAAATACATTCGTTAAATGTAGTTTTAACGACACCATTACATTTAAGAGATAAACAGCAGTTTAAAAAATATGTAATTGTTTTTAAAACAAATTATTTCATTTGAGAGAACATTGTATTCATTATTCATTGCTGAGGGCCGTCTTATTGCCAATTAGCTATTATTTCCATCTAACCAGGGTTTCTAGCCTAGATAAGCAATAATTAAGTACCTACCTACATGGTAAACAATTTTGTAAATTAAATATTTTTATGATACGCATTCATTGGATTTTTACTACTGTTGGGAGTCAATAATATTTATTGACAAGTCAATAATTATTTTTTGACAAGTCAATAATAAATAAATCAATAATTGGATTGATATGGTAACTCAATAGAAAGCATAATTAGTTAACGTTGCGCAACGCTTAAGGTGATCGCGTATACAAATCAGCCGGCGAGGGTCGTAAGCCTCGTAGGTGCTTTGATTTCCCGGTTCTCTTATATCAACATTATTTTTGTACGCCAAAAGAGATTCCCACACACTTTTGTTTTATTTATAAATGTTATAAAAACTAATGTGCATCATGTTTTGTTATATAACAAGACTTGTTTGACTCAATCTGTTGATATTATACACATCTATAATAAATAGATTGACAAATTCATATTCGAGTCTAGACTGAATGTTGGTTCGACGCTTTCAAGTGTGATTATTACATATAGCATACATACATATAATTTCATACTATTTGTATTAAGGAAGTATATTTCAGTGTGATGGAATATTGGAAAAGGATAATAGAAAGAAGGATAACGACATTAAATAGAGTGAACGGTGCATTTAGAACAATAATGGCTGACCTAATCATCTCATGGCCAGCAAACCTCTCTGTACACAAAGTCATTCCAACAAGTATGCAAGTGAGACATGGACATGGCAGAAGACGCATGAAAGTAAAATTAACGCTGTGGAAATGAGTTTGCTAAGACAATGCGTTGCAAAACAATATATGATAGGATAAAGAATGAGGATATCAAACGAGAATGTTAGATTGAAAGAGATATTGTGAGTAGAATGTAGATAAATGCTTTGCGATGGTTTGGGCATGTAGAGAGAATGAATGATGAACGCATGACAAAGAATGTAAATGAGATTTAGGTGGCTGAAGTTTGCAACATACCCTGGAACAAAAGTTGCAGGATTAGATACTTCTCTCCTGTTATTCATCATTATCATTATCGGCGCTACAGCCCTTTGTGGGCCCTGGCCTTTTCCAGAATCCTTCTCCAGCTCTCCTCCAGTTTTCTATTCCGATCGCCCTTATGTCGTCTTCTGTGTCGTCCAGCCATCTTAGTTGGGGCCAGCCTCTACTTCTTCTGCCCTCTGGATTGGTATTAAGAACCTTTTTAGGGATACGATCATCATTCATCCGGCTGACATGTCCCAACCACTGCAGTCTACGTACTTTTATGACTTGTACAATGTTGGGTTCGTCATATAATGCCTGTAGTTCATGATTATATTGCATCCTCCAATGTCCATTATCATTTATTGGGCTAAAAATTTTTCTCATGATTTCCTTTCAAATATCAAGAGGCTGTTTTCGTCTCTTTTTGTTAAGACCCAGCATTCAGCTACATTCACTATGATGGGTCTGAGAAGAGTTTTATAAATCAGGATCTTTTGTTATTATTAGACTGCTTCGTCATTTGCTTCATCTGACATTTTTAATTCTACAAAAATCTACATGTATTCTAGATGTACGTATTATATCTTCCCATATTATATGAATTGATATTTTTTTGCAATTGCAATCATTTCGATGTCAAATATGTAAATTGCATAATATGTGGGCAGTCAGTGTACCTACATATTTTACTTTCATAGACTTCTAAGTATGGCCAGTCTATGACACCATCACTTTCTTGATGGCACAATAATTAATTCTTCTTCTTCTGGGTCACAATCCTAAGATTGGTCTGCACCAAACATAATTATAAACCACATTAATTATAAACCGTCAAAAACACTATATGTATTTTTATTTCTTATACAATTACAAAATAATGCTTAGTGAATCGATTCGATTTTTTTATACGGCGTTTGCTGACTAATACAAAATAATTTTCAATTTCATTTTAATTCTCGGACAACTAGTATGTACTGTTCTTCCCCCACCACCACCAGTTCTGCTTTTGGGGACTAATAATGGCCCCTTGCAAAACTCCGAAAGAACACATAAAGAATATACGAAGAGTCCGGAGAACTGTAAAACCTTGCAGACACTGCACTTAATGTGCCAAAGAGAGATAATCATGTGGAAACAACTGGCTCACTGCTCAGTGATAGTGAAGATAAGAGTGCACCAAATTTAAGACAGAAAGTCTTGAAAGCCCTAAAGTTGCTCTTTAGGGCTACAAGGTCCGCATGTCCATTGGGTCCAAAGAAATTCAAATATAAATCAAAAATTTGTATGCATAATACCTATTTTTTACTCTGTATAAATTTTGTAGTCGTCACAATATACTTTCCCTTTTTATCATAAGCATTGAGTGCTTGATTGAAAATTGTTGTTTTATATATTTTGTATTGAATTAACAAAAATACTATACATTTATTGACAGATAAACACAATGAAAGAATCGGATCTTTGATCATTGATTACTGATTATATAAAATGTTCAACTTGAATGAGAAGAATTCTGTGGTCTGTACAATTAATCAAAGTTGTGGTGTGTACACAAACCATGAATAAATGGGTCATAAACCAATGTGATATATTCCGTATATACCTAGTATGTTTTGATATATAGTGTATGTTATGATATCACAATTAATAGATATACTCGGAATGTGTTAAGTTACATAATGGAATAATTTTTCATATTCAATAATGTAGAAAGGCGGTTTTGTTGTTTTAAAAATAACGTCTCTCAACAGTCTCAACTAATTTAGTTAATTTTTTAATGAATAATATAGGGTAAACTAAATATTGCACATAATTTTTTTTTCATTTTTCAGTTGGTTAGGTTAGGTTGGTTAGGTCCCGGTGGAGATCTGTAAGACGATAAATGTGACAACTTGTTATTGGGTGCGTGTTAAATTAATATTTGACAGAGTACCTGTTAGTTGCCCGAGACGTACTTAATATAAAATAAAATATATTTATTATATACATACATACATACATACCATCACGCCATATCCCTTACGGGGTAAGCAAAGAGAACCGAGCGCCATACTCCTCTATTTTTGCATGCACACATTCCTAGCTTCCTTTTCATTCCTAGCTCGCCGATTTATCAAGCTTCTTATATTTCCTTCTTTCAAAATATCATTAACATGGTCATGCCATCCCTTTCTGGGGCGGCCCCTGCTATTCATTCCATCTCTTACACCCATGTATATTTTTTTTGTCAGTCATTCATCATTCATTCTATCAATTTGTCTAAACCACCTCAAGGAATTCACTTTCATTTTACTTATAATACTCTTCTTTATCTTGCATTCTCTCCTTATGTCCTCATTTTTCATTGTATCATATATTGTTCTATTACATACTCTTCTTAGTGATCTCATTTCCACAGCATTTATTCTACCTTCATACGTCTTTTTCTATGTCCATATTTCACTGGCATATATCAAAGTAGGCACTACAATATTGCATTATTTACGGCAATTTTGGCTTCCTTTGAGATGCTTGGATCGGACATTACTGGTCTGAGCACTCAGACTAAGACCAAATCTATTTATAATAGTTTAAATTTTATGAAAGATTTATAATCGATTAAAATGATATGAGTACCTAACATTAATTTTGGTTTTTCTCTCATAGTTTCATTTATAATTTTATCCCTTAGTATATGATGGTAATATAATATATGATTGCATAACAATATGACGAGGGAATTCATGTTTATGAAATTTCTCATAGTATAATATTCGGAAGACAAGTTAAAGACATGGGTTTTTAACAAGGTTGACAATTCGCACCATTAATTCACATTACCTGCGGTAGGTATTTGCGGACTTATCAAAAGTCAGGGCCGTCATTTAAATCAATTTATATAATTTTATTTTGTTATCTTTGTGTTACTTTTCGTGAAATTTTGTTTATTAAATGTCAATCAATTATTTATTTTATTTGATGTAGAAAACTAATATTAACTATCATGATTGGAACAGTTGATTATTTAAACACAGGAAATAACTATAATTAATTATAATAATTGTGAGATGAGAAATAGAATTTTTAATTATCTCAAAAGCATTGTAAGTTTTCGTAAAGTAATTTATTGATTAATGTTTTGTCTGTATTTTTTATCTATTTTTTTTAATTCAGTTTTTAAATGTTAGGTAATTGCCTTTTTCAACTCCAATGGAATCAAATTGAATTATTTGACTCCAAGGAATTGAAAATATTGACTTGTCTATAAATTTACGATTTAATTTAACAACGAGCGTAAAGGCTCAATAATCCATAGCTTTTTCGTTTGAGATGTTGGAATCATACAAAAATATATTGGATATAATATAACTGATTCTCTAAACTGATTAAAAAATCAAAGTAAAAAAAAAGCAATTTTTTTTTAATAAATATTTTTTTAACATATTTTTATTTTTGCGGAGTAGGGACAGGAAGGAATTTGAGGAGAGAAGTAAGAATTGTTTCAAGAATTACGATAAACGTCAATATTGCTTTAGTAATCAAATGTTTTAATTTTGTGGATTTATCTAAACGTGATCGCGCAGAAGTCAAAATTCGACCATAATAGCTTTCTGCACTCCTTTTTAGAATGTCCTATTCTGATTCGTCTAAAAATATCCGTCTGAATTTTAGTTTTTATGAGAAATGTCAAAAAGTTGACTGCATTTATACGGGACTTATTACGTCACACCGCGCGGATAAAATCCTTTTATCCACGGTATAGCCCGTTGGTTTATACGTTTTCGTACTCTGAAACGAATCAGAGTAGGACATACAATAAACTTATTTATTTATTTATTTAGTTTATTTGGGACAATAACAGCATTATTAACTTATATGAACATAAAACAATGAGTAATTAATCAAGGCCAAAAAAACTGTCCACAGTTGATTCTGAAAAAAGATTAATATTATATACTAAAAACTAAAAAAAAAATATATGAGTTAAAAAAGAAAGGAAAGTGGAGGATAGTGAGAGGTAGAGCAACTGATGGTATGTCACAACACCTTTCGTCATTAGGATATCCGTCCGCACTCGCACTTATGTCAAATCTCATACTCCTCTGTGCGCGCAGTTTGCTTAAAAAGGCTTCCATAGTATTCGCTTCACGTATTGATATATAGATGAGTCAATAAACTAGGTATTGTAAATTCTGCAAATACTTCAGCAGAGTTCATTCTTTCTGAGATTAGTACGGAATTTGTATCTATGTAATTACATTCTATCATTTTGTTGATGTTTCATAAAATATCTGTTGGTGGTTTGGTTGAGGTCCATTTAGCCTTTTTGGGGAGATGAGAATGGTGTGTGTGTGTGCAAGGATAGACGCATGTGTCGTGGTGTGTCATGTGTCCTTTTATAAGGTGGTGCTCACTCGCACACCTGTCAATGGTTACCCCACATTTTGGGATATGACGTTATGGTATGAATGCACGAATAAAGACAAACAGAATGTCTCTGGCTTTGGTGCGTGCAGCCGGCCCTGTCTGTCAATCAGCACGCGTCCTTTACGAATTACATAAGTGGTAGCTATGTACGAAATGTCACCAATTTTGCTATGAAAATGTTGCCGGTCTAATGACTTCATTCAGAAGTGCAGTTACAGCCCCCGCCTTGCCTCGCCCCTCCCCCACCCCCCTTCCCAGTCGGTCGGCCTTTTGTGCGGGTAATTGGTGGGTTTTATAATTTCACGCAGTTTTCGGCGTCATCTGCTTCATTTGATGACATTAGTGATGACAAGTAGCTACCTACCTAAATAGGCACATATAGAGCTTCCGGATATTTGAAATCTCAGGTATTCGAATATCGAATCGCAAATTAATATACTATTCGAATATCGAATCGCAAATTAATATACTATTCGAATATCGAATCGCAAATTAATATACTATTCGAATTTTTAAAATAAATTAAACACTTGTTTTTCTTTCTACATTTATTTTTACTCTCCAGAACGACCGTTTCGCCTGGTGAAGGCCTTTTCAACCAGTTGAAAAGGCCTTCACCAGGCGAAACGGTCGTTCTGGAGAGTAAAAATAAATGTAGAAAGAAAAACAAGTGTTTAATTTATTTTAAAAATGGAATTCTACATAGTAAACGCTGTCAGTGTAAACAAAATTAAAAGTACTATTCGAATATTTGAAAGGAGTACATTCTCAATATAAAAGTTACATTCATTCATACCATCACGGCATAGCCCAAAATATATGTGGTAACCATTAGCTTATAAAAGGAAGTACAACACGCGAGTGTATACCCACACGCCAATCTCGTCACACATAAAAGGCGGTATGACCAAGATCTCTGTAAAAAAATAACCTACTGGGAATCTAACAATAGTAAGGCACCATAAGTATAATAGAACTTCTTGAAAGCTTTAAAATTGTTCGTCGAGATCACAATGTCCGCATGACCAATGGGACCTTGAATAGGCCCACGGACAGCAACGAGGAGCTCCGATCTAAAAGAGGACACCATTGGGTGGCAACAATCCCACAGGATATGTTCTGAAGTTTGGTCCGGGTATTGACAGAACTGACATGAGGCAGAGGAGGCAAGATGTTATTGTTGACTGATGCATTTTCCATAACCAGGCTCTTACGGGACACACGAAAACAATAATAAAAAAGAGTGGTAACACTATTGTAAGCCGGTGCCTCATATAAAGTTAAACACACAAATACTTAGAACAATACACTTTTAAAATATTATATATTTATAAATAAACAAAAATTAAAGTTATATCGGTACCCAGCACAGGAGAATTTCATCAAATTCGTTTTTCACGCAAATATTGCTTTTCTGCCCTACAAACACTAGTTATTTATAATAAATTGCCATATGGGAATAAACTCGACATTTGTACAAAGTGCAAGGCGTTTATCATTTATTTATTTATTATTTTTATATCGTTGATAGGTAACTTCAGACACTCTTTCGAATTGTCCGTAAGCGATTGGCGAAATTATAAATTATAGGATATATGACGAAATATTCGAATACAGAATATTTAACGAAATATTCGAATACCGAATTTTTAACGAAATATTCGAATACGGAATTTTCAACGAAATATTCGAATACTGAATTTTCAACAAAATATTCGAATACCGAATTTTTAACGTAATATTCGAATACAGAATATTTAACGAAATCTTCGAATACTGATTATTTAAAGAAATATTCGAATACCGAATATTTAACGAGCTATTCGAATACATAATTTTTAACGTAATATTCGAATACAGAATATTTAACGAAATCTTCGAATACCGAATATTTAACGAAATATTCGAATACCGAATATTTAACGAAATATTCGAATACCGAATTTTTAACGAACTATTCGAATACCGAATATTTTACGAAATATTCGAAGACCGAATTTTTAACTAAATATTCGAATACCGAATATTTAACGCAATTTTCTAATTTCGAATATTTAACGAAATATTCGAATATTTCAATACATATTTCAATTGGAAGCTCTGCTCTATCACATGTATAGTAACATATATGGCCGTGTTGTCTGTAATAAGTACATAAATTACTTTTGGCACGTAAATAATGGACGGATACACCATTGACTGGTTCCTGTGACAATTGGGTCATGTTATTTGGAAACGGAATGATTTTAAGCTAATCAAAGACATTATAACCAGTGATGTGCTTCATTTCAAATTAATGCCATTTTCAAACGGAAATGCAAAATAGGTATTTTCCATTTTAAATGTTTTTTACACCCACTTATCTAAATTTTATTCCTTTTTTCCTAGACGCTCTAAGATTGTATTATTGGTAATAATTTATATTTATTTAAGCTAGCAACATTATATCCTCGTAAATAACTAAAATTAATAAATGATTAACGAAATAGCGTAAATTAAAATAAGTATGTACATATATATTTTATGACAAATATTGAACATCTCAATAGAGACGATGACGGAATATTATAGGAGAACCGGGAAATAAAGGCACCTACACGGCTTACAACCTGTCCCCTGTCCCCTGTCCCCTGTACCCTGTCCCCTGTCCCCTGTCCCCTGTCCCCTGTCCCCTGTCCCCTGTCCCCTGTCCCCTGTCCCCTGTCCCCTGTCCCCTGTCCCCTGTCCCCTGTCCCCTGTCCCCTGTCCCCTGTCCCCTGTCCCCTGTCCCCTGTCCTTACTATGTCCTCTTATTGAGTACCCTAGAAATCCAATTTTTGAAAGTTCTAAATACATATGTTAATCATGAAAATCTTTTCGCTTGAGAATAATCTGAAACATCATCGCCATCTATTAAGTATCACAGAAACTTTTTTTGTAACGCTATCTATTGAGAAATTGGTTTGACAAAATGAAAACTTCTTCTATCATATTCCAACTTCGTCTCTATTGAGATGTTAAAAAAATGTCATAAAATATCATTGACTCCCGACAGGGAAAAAAATACAAATAAATATTTGAGTTTATTTATTCGGTTTAAATAAATATTTTTTTTAATAGATAATGGTTTTAATACAAGGCTGTATTATTTTTACTCTTTCACAGAGCTGAGAAACAATTTTGTACTTTCAGCGCAATTCGAAATTAGGTATTTTGCAATTTGAATTATTTTTTCTATAAACCATTTCACATTTTGTATTTTCAAATTGGAAAGTTTTGACCCATTTCCATTTTGCATTTCAAATAGTTATACATGAGTACCTATAAATGTAACATTGCATTTATAGTTACTCATCCCAGCTCTCCATATCTTTTAAATACATAAGTACCCACGAGATATGTAAGGAATTTGTAAGTATTTTGTTAATTTTTATTGACAAACATTTTTTTTTCAACATCTCAATAGAGACGAAGTTGGGATATTGTAGAAGAACCAGGAACTCGAGGCACCTACAGGGCTTACGAACTGTGATCAGCTGGTTTACGTGATCACTTTATGCGCTTGCGCAACGTTCACCAATTATCCCTTCTTATTGAGTTCCCTTATCAATGTAATTTTTGAAAGTTCTATTTATTTGAATAGTGTGTAACATTTCACCTGAAAATAAGTAACTATACTATTGCCATCTATGGGGTAACGGAAAAGTCTTTTTGTAACGTCATCTCTTGAGAAATCCAATGTTTGCGTATATGCAATTAAAAAAATATCGATTTATTTTGTTAATGTTTCATAAGATATCTGTTGGGTTTTTGGTTACTTATAAATACAACAGTAAAAATATGAAATACAATGAGTTCCACCACCCGTTCTAAATGTTGCTTTTTTAGGTGAAACCACCTTTTAGGTGGGACCTTCAGATAGCCGCTGTGCGGAATTGGAGAGAAATGACCTTTTTGCATCTTTATTTCGTTAATAATTGTTTCATTGTTTTTTTGGTTCCTATTAAATACAACAGCCAAAATATGTAACACCTCACATAGTTTAGCAATGTGGTTCATCACCCGTTCTAAATGTTTAGCAATGTGTTTCATCACCCGTTTTAAATATTTGGCTTTGTGGTTCATCACCCGTTCTAAATGTTTAGCAATGTGGTTCATCACCCGTTCTAAACATTTAGCTATGGGGTTCATCACCCGTTCTAAACGTTTAGCAATGTGGTTCATCATCCGTTCTAAACATTTAGCTATGGGGTTCATCACCCGTTCTAAACGTTTAGCAATGTGGTTCATCACCCGTTCTAAATGTTTAGCAATGTGTTTCATCACCCGTTTTAAATATTTGGCAATGTGGTTCATCACCCGTTCTAAATGTTTAGCAATGTGTTTCATCACCCGTTTTAAATATTTGGCTTTGTGGTTCATCACCCGTTCTAAATGTTTAGCAATGTGGTTCATCACCCGTTCTAAACATTTAGCTATGGGGTTCATCACCCGTTCTAAACGTTTAGCAATGTGGTTCATCATCCGTTCTAAACATTTAGCTATGGGGTTCATCACCCGTTCTAAACGTTTAGCAATGTGGTTCATCACCCGTTCTAAATGTTTAGCAATGTGTTTCATCACCCGTTTTAAATATTTGGCAATTTGGTTCATCACCCGTTCTAAATGTTTAGCAATGTGTTTCATCACCCGTTTTAAATATTTGGCAATGTGGTTCATCACCCGTTCTAAATGTTTAGCAATGTGGTTCATCACCCGTTCTAAACATTTAGCAATGGGGTTCATCACCCGTTCTAAACGTTTAGCAATGTGGTTCATCATCCGTTCTGAATGTTTAGCAATGTGGTTCATCAGCCGTTCTATGTTGCTTTTTTTGGTGAGACGAGACTGGTGTGATAAACCGATAAACGCATGTGTCGTGCTTCATTTTATAAGCCATTGCACACTTCCGACCGGTAGCCCCACATTGAGGAACATGCTGATGGTATGAGTGAATGAATTATATTGGTTCGTGGTATTAAATATTTTGTACGATTATTATTTATCAATGCGTTGATTGAAAACCTCTATATGGCAACGATCCATTTTAAATAATCAGCATAATATTATATATTCAATTTAACTGCGTGTATTTGGTATCTGAAATTCAGAATCGATTTATAATAATTATAAATTTATTAAGTCTTGCACTGTAGGGGGTTGAGCGGAGGCTGAAGTAGAAGATTCAATTTGGCACTATGGAATATTTTTTGGTTCGTTCCTTTGATAAGGACTTTTTATCTCGGAACCTCCGGCAGTAGCAATAAAGGCGGGAGGTAACGAAGTACTGCCCGAGGGTTTATGTTTCGATAGCATAAAATAATGTTATTGCTTTTTGGTGTACACGAGGAGATGTGATATTCTCTGTACACTCAGAAACAGGCTTGGCAATGCAATGCGTGGTACGCGAAACATTTAAATATTTTTAATTACCTACTATATTGTAATGGGATAGTTACAAAAAAATCGGTCCCCTCTGCGATCAAGGCACGCGGAGAATCAGGTACAACCACGAACTACAGAGCCTATTCAAGGAACCAAATATCGTCCAAACGATAAAAATAGGGAAGCTCCGCTGGTTAAGACACGTGTATCGTATGGAAAATGTCCAGACACCAAAAAGAGTCCTCACATCATGTCCGGAGGGAAGAAGAGGTGTGGGAAGGCCAATAATACGGTGGATGGATGGATTCGAGAAGGACCTTTAGAATGCCGGTGTGCGGTGCGATAAGGTGCAATGGAGATGATTCCTTGAGGAAAAAATATAACTTTGGGGCACATTAAACCCATTTGATTTATTGTTATTTAATTAATTAATTTATTTATTTAGAGGACAACATACAGCTTATAATGAAATATATAAAATAAAGATGATTTGAGTAATATTAAAGGCAATGACAGGTTGTCACTGGAGTCATTGTAGTATATTAATATACGTTAGGACTAGTTACATATATCGGTGAGATATTGTGTGAATGATGTGTGAAATTGTATGTATGTATAATGTGTGCAGTATATTTGTTGTTTAAATCCACGAATGAGTTTTTAAATCCACGAAGAAGCAGTTGCTTTTAAACATATTGGAAATAAATCATTTTCGGTTTCGGTACAAGTACCTACTTAATTATAATAAAAAAAAAACAAATGAATTAATTTACATTATAATTTGCATATCCCCAGCGTGAAAGAACAATATCACATATTTGTAAAATAAATAAAAACATAATTTCTTTTCTTGTTTCTATTTAGCGACCACTGTCTGTAAGTATACACTCGGTATCATCCTTATAATATAGCTATGGCTGCATAAATCTTTGGTGCCGTGTTGGTACTAATACGTTTACTGGTATGGTTGGTACTAAGGGTAGGTACCATGGTGCCAGGGTCACGTGATATGATTTATGGATCCCTTTGTTCATACCCGTTAACTTCTCAGATACAACCCTATAGCTACATCCATTCCTTAATTCCATCTTACATAATGTACATTCAAATCATGCATCATGTACATTCTCTGGACTCGAAAAACTCAATTTTAAGTTAGAAGAATTTGTCATTTGGCAATAGACTCGCTTATTGCAAGAATGTAAGAAAGAGTTATTATAACGGCATACTTTCTTATTTTTTGTTAGAATCATCGGTATAGATGAATCTAACAATAAATTAAGTTTATTATAGTATGTTCACTTTATTGGGTTAATTATAATGTGTTATGTATTAAGTTCTCAAGCATCAAATAATATGGTTAAGTTATCGATACAATCGTATTTACATATCGGACGTCCTAAAACAGGTTCACCTAGTTGGACGTTCAATGAAACAATATAAATATGGTTAAGTTATTGATACTAATCGTATTTACTTATATTTATATATCCAATACTCGCTTAGACCCCATTAGATTTTGAAAGATATCTGATCAGTGCTTTTAATTTTTTAATTGTCAAATATTTCAAAGAGATGACATGATGAGTTCTTGGTTCTCTTATAATATTCCAACTTCGTCTCTATTGAGATGTTAAAAAGTTTGTCAAAAAAATATCATTTGACTCCCGACGGAAAAAAATCCAATGTTTGCGTATACATATCAAATTGAAAGCTATAACAAACAACTGGTTAACAACCAAACAACCAAAGGACGAAAAGAAACAGAAAAATTATTTAATATTACTACTTAATTGACTTAATAAAATCAAAATTATATTAGCATTAGCCCTTTTATTCATAATATGCAATATTTAATATTTTTATATTAAATTATTATTTTTATTATTATTTTAGCAATATTTTCATACTACACTAAAACAATATAATATATGTACTTCACCTCTGTATCACTTCAACCTACCACTAAACCTTATAAAAATTAACTAACACTATGAAGAATATAAATAATAGAACTGATTTATATAACGATACTCTGGGATAGGCGTAGCCTAGTAGAGTAGCCTAATCCACAAATTAAAATATATATAATGTATACACTTATGACTTAAACTTTAACTTAATTAATAGTATTACCTATACATTTTATCTACTCTGTATAAAGTTATATTGTACATACTTCTTGTATTATCATACTTGTAAAAAAGGATTTTTAATAAATAAATGAAATACATTTAAAAAATATTCGATTAAAATAAATGTACTTAATATTGACGATTTCTTTTTCAACGTGGATTTTGCAGCTGCTTATTTTAAGTTCTCGTCTGTGCGTTAATTTTGCGTTTGTTTATAATTTATAAATACTTTGAAGTGGCGAAAGTTAGTCGGTCTACCGCCTAGTGATAGGTTTTCAGTATACACAGTACAGCAAGCGGTGTGTTTGATTTAAAATTCGGCAAAGTTTGTCTAAAGTTATTTGCAGGAAACACGTATTTCGCACTGAAGCGAAGGAAGGACTGTGTGTGGTTTGAGATCACACTGTACAGTGGCACTACAGTCTTCGGAAGTATAGCGGATTCTGTTTTTGAACGTTATGCATTTCAACTTGTGAATGTTTCAAACGTTTCGTATTATTACTTTATTTTATTAATTTATTTAGAAAACAAACAGGATACAATGTTAAAAGTAAAGAATATAATATGACAATTTAAAAAAAGCTTCATTTATGCATTATGATTAGTATGATCAGTATGTCGATTATTTTGTCTGTGAATATCGATATTGTTTTTTGTAAACATCTCACGATTCGATAATTTTGTATTTGAACATCTCGCGTTTTATTACAATTTATTTAAAGAGATTGATACGTTTAAAAATTTCTAAACCACCAAACATTTTATTTATTTATTTTATTGATTTACAGAACCAACAGTTTACATTACAAATTTACAGTAGCTATATTATATGAATCAAGTTATAAACCTTTTAAAGGTTTTTTTAAATAATTTAATTTAAACTAAGTAATATATTAGTATTACCTCAGAACAGGCTTTGCATAGTGAGGTAATAAATTCCATTGTAATATTTATTTTTTGTTATATACCTTATTGTACTCTATAATGGAAATAAATAAATAAGAAAAATAAATAACAATTGCAAATTTAAAATTAAAATTAATTAGTTAATTAAATTGATTGTTATTTTTATTTTTTTTAATATTTTCTTTAAAGAATGAATATATTATTTTAACAAGTACATAAACAATCATACAAAGTTGACAGGAACGGAATAAGGGGTCGCGGGCGCCCAAGAAAAGGATGGCACGACCATGTAAACGATATTTTGAAAGATGGAAATGTAAGAAGCATGAACAACAGACGAACATGTATAAGACGATGTATGAATGTTGATGAGGCGATGAATGTGTGTCAAGATAGAAAAATGTGACGTTCGGTTCTCTCTGACTACCCCGTGAGGGACATGGCGTGATGGTAGGTATGTATGTATGTATATACATCATCATAAATTCCCTAAATTAAGCATACATGCTTGTGCTATAGGTGAACGATATCGGTCGTGGTAGGATTCGAACTCACGACCTCTGGATTACTAACCCAGCGCGCTAATCGCTGCCACTCCGGTACTCTGCCTCCACCCATCTACCACATCCACCACAACAATCTTGGGCCGTTCCTGATTTCTGGACATCCCAATACATCACAGGACACGGCAGCTTTGGTAGTTACCTTCATAGATTCTGCCTTGTAAAGTCGTCAGTGAAGGGGTGGAGGTGGGCGTAGCTATCCACCACACCATCCACCACAGTGTAAAGCGATGCTAATTTATTCCATAAAAGAGTTATCTAACAAGTAATTTTCGTAAATCGAAGATGCACTGTACTTGATACAATATTTCTAACATGAACTAGCGATCGGCAAACACATCTTTAAAACCAAACATAACACATACATGGCATAAAAAAATGTATAATCCAAGTATTTATATCCATTTATGGCGAAGAGAAATTATTATCGCTTTCCTGGGGATCAAACCAACCGCTGGATATTTTTTTTTCTTTCATAAAATGCAGACAACAAGTTTTTCGCCTTAATATAATATAATCATGTGGTCGAGAAGATTTTCTGAGAATTTTGTCGGGACTTTTTCGACCAAACTCTTCATGTTAATCCATGCCACATTAGTTTAGTGATGTACTGAATACAGAGGCATGATTCCCTGTTTATATCTTACAGGGAATCAGGCTTCAAACGAAAGAAATGCAAACTCTCTTGTGATTATTAAAAAAAAAATACTTGTTATCTTTGATGCAGATAAATTTGTTTTTTAGAGTATTATTTATCTATTTTCATCATTTTACATAATAACTGCACAATGGTGGTCTTATAGCAATCCCATTTGGTGAGGTAAATTGTGTGCATGACCATTTTATCTATTTTTTTACCAATTTATCTGAATAATTCATTCATTCATTCATTCATACCATCACGGCATATCCCACAATGTGGGGTAACCAGCGAAAGGTGTCTGGGTGTGCATTGTCTTATAAAAGGGAGAACAACACATCTATGTATACCCACACACCAGTCTCGTTTCATCAAAAATGGCACTACATTAAGAATGCGTGGTGAACCTCATTGCTGAACTATGTGAGATGTTATTGTTGCCTGTTGTATTTTCGATTACCCGGCTCTTACGGGACACTCGAAATCAATGATTTAAAAGAATGGAAGCACTATTCTAAGCCGGTGCCTCACAGCTAGAATTATAGAATGGTATCGTCGCACCGACTCTAATGTATGCTAGTGAGACATGGACATGGCAGAAGACGCATGAAAGAAGAATTACAAAACGCGGTTGAAATGAGGTCACTAAGACGAATGTGTGGTAAAACGATGTATGATAGAATAGAAATGAGGATATTAGACGAGAATGTATGATTGAAAGAAATATCGTAAGTAAGATGAAAATAAATGCCCTAAGGTGGTTCAGCCTTATAGAAGGAATGACCGTCTGACAAAAAAATGTATACAAGGTTGATAAAAGAGGAACGAAAAGTAGAGGTCGGCCAAGAAAAAGCTGGCACGATCACATAAATGAGGTTTTGAAAGATGGTGATGTTAGAAGTAAGAATAATAGTAGAGCGTGTATGAGACGATGTATAGACGTGAATGAAGCGAGGAATGTATGTCAAGAGAGAGGAGTCTGGCGTTCGCTTCTCTCTGCCTACCCTAAAAATAGGGAAATGGCGTGATGGTGTGGTATGGTAAAATTATAGAAATAAAAATCAATACATACATACCATCACGCCATGTCCCTCACGGGGTAGGCAGAGAGAACCGACCGCCACTTACTTTTATCTCGACATACATTCATCGCCTCGTCAACATTCATACATCGTCTTATACATGTTCGTCTGTTGTTCATGCTTCTAACATTTCCGTCTTTCAAAATACCGTTCATATGGACGTGCCATCCCTTTCTTGGGCGCCCCCGACCTCTTATTCCATTCCTGTCCGCAATGTATGTTTTCTTCATCAGGCGTTCCTCATTCATTCTCCCCATGTGGCCAAACCATCTCAATGTGTTCACTTTCATTCTATTAATAACAAAAATCAAACAACTCAATAATTTACCCTTTAACTTTTTCCTTTGTATCTTTTAAAGTACTTACATACTTATATTTAAAGAAAATTTTGCAATTGTTAAATATATTACTGAGTTTAAATTTAATTATTTAAAAGAACCTTTAAAAGGTTTATAACTTGATTCATATAATATAGCTACTGTAAATTTGTAATGTAAACTGTTGGTTCTGTAAATCAATAAAATAAATAAATACAAAATAATAAAAATAAGGGGGAGGAGAGAAGTATTTGAAACTCAAAGATCCGATGGGATGTGATTCTAAAGATCATTATTAAGATAATGTTTAATTAATATTGTGGATGGATTTTGTATTTTCTTACATATCTATTTTAATCGGTAGATATAAAAACACTAATTAGATGGGTCGGTGGCAGAGCGGTTAGCGCGCTGGGCTAGTAATCCAGTGGTCGCGAGTTCGAATCCTGCCTCGACCGATTTCGTTCACCTAAGCACAAGCATTTATTTGTTTATTTTAGGGAACGTATGAAGATGTATATGTACTTGTTTAACAAGGACATATTCAGTTTTTATAAAAAAAAATATTAATTATTTTAGAGACATTATATGTTCGTTTGTTGTTCAAGCATCTTACTTTTTTATTTAATTTATATTATAATACATTATAATGATATAATCCAACTGTCGATTTGTTCAGGAGAACTTTGTTCTCTTAACATATCGACAATGTATCAAGCCAGAATACGCGAGAATTGTATGGAGAGGTCTACTTTTTTCACGGCTTTTCCAACTTTGAAGTCAAAAAACACCAACTTAGAGGCTTCGCAGCATATATGTTCCATACACGGATTTACTCAGAATTCAGAGTAGAACATTTCGTGTGTCTGTGTGTGTGTGTGTCTGTGTGTGTGTCTGTGTGTGTGTCTGTGTGTCCGTCCCCCCCTTATAACTTTTGATCCGCTCAATTTACAGAGCCTAAAATTTCAAAATATATAAATAGTTACAGGCCTACAAAACTTTTATACTCGGAATTTTGAATTTTTGTTTCAGTCAGGGGTTATCAACTTTTGAATTTTTATTTTATTTTTCCATATATCTCAGAAACGATAAACGGTAGAACGCTGAAAATTGGTACAAACATAGACAAATACAAAATCTCAAATTAGTTTTTTCAAAAAAATTCCAGGGTTTCTCAAACATTTTTTATTAAGAAAAATATTTTTTTTATGATAAATTTATGAGTTTAACTGCCTATATTTCCAAAACTTTTACAATTATCGAAAAAAGCCGAAACACCCCAACTAGATAATTTAATTTTCTTAAAAAAATATTAACATTGTAGCAGAAGATCTCAATTTTTTTTTAACAATTTTTTTAAAAATTGAATTTAGTGACGACATCGCTTCATACATTTTGTATGGCAGTCGCCTATACACAATATGTAAGAAGACTTAATAGTTTGATACTTCATCTCCAAACATACATACATACCATCATGCTATTTGCATATTCTGGGTAGGAAAAAGGATCTTCCTCCATACTATCCTATCTTGACATACATACCTACATATGTTGTATAGAAAACAAAATATCTGAAAATATTCAATAATTTGTATCTATGGGTTTATAGTTTGGTACATATTCTTCAACTATACATACTATCGCTATCGACAGTTGGATCTCATGTGTTACATGCAACTAGTATATTATAATTTAATTTTATTGAATTGTATTTTTTACTTATATTTTTTGTTTGTATTATGATTTTCAATATTAACAAAAAAAATTATGTATTACTTCTCTGGTAATATGTCAAATATTAATTTATCACCATGACAATCAGCGTATGGAGTGAAGAGTAAGCTGATACGCGCAATCGCGTCATTATATGAGAACAGCGAAGCATGTGTTCGTGTCAACGCCACAGTAACATCGTGGTTCTCGATAAATAATGGCGTTAGACAGGGATGCGTGCTGTCTCCATGGCTCTTCAACCTGTACATTGACTTCTGTATAAGAGCCCTTAAGGATGAAAGCAAGGGTCTGAAACTGAGTAATGTAATAGTGCGTGATTTGATGTATGCAGATGACAAAGTACTGTTAGCTGAAAGTATGGAAGAGTTACAGTATCTTGTAAGCATGGTATATGAAGGATGCATAGAGAACGGTCTTTGCAAATCAAAGGTAATGGTCTTTGAAAAGAGTGAAAGCAGAACAGCGTGTAAAATAAGAGTAGAGAATGAATGGCTAGAGCAAGTCGACGAGTATGTATATCTGGGAAGCATGTTTCAACGGAATGGACGACCTGATAAGGATATCGAAAGAAGAGTTATGGCAGGAAACAGAGTGAATGGAGCACTGAGACCAGTTATGAATGATCGCAACATATCAAAGGCTGCCAAAGTTGCCATTCATAACGCTATCTTAGTGCCAACATTGACGTATGCAAGTGAAACCTGGACATGGCAGAAGTCGCACGAAAGCAGAATAAATGCTGTTGAAATGAGATCGCTAAGAAGAATCTGCAATAGAACGATGTATGACAGGGTAAGAAATGAGAACATAAGGAAAGAATGTAAGATGAAGAAAGATATCATTAATAGAATGAAAGTGAACACACTGAGATGGTTTGGCCACATGGGTAGAATGATTGAGGAACGCCTGACGAAGAAAATATACAATGCGGATAGGAATGGATTGAAAGGCCGGGGCCGCCCAAGAAAGGGATGGCACGACCATGTGAACGATATTCTGAAAGACGGAAATGTTAGAAGCGTGAACAACAGACGAACATGTATAAGACGATGTATGAATGTTGTCGAGGCGATGAATGTGTGCCAGGATAGAAAGATATGGCGTTCGGTTCTCTCTGCCTACCCCGTAAGGGACATGGCGTGATGGTATGTATGTATGTATGTACAAGTTGCCACATTATGGAGCCACATTCATAAAAACACAATTAAAAAAACTGTGTCTACAACAAGAATCGAAGCCGGGGCTCTTGGTAAAAAGTTGTTCATATGGTCGTGCCAATTGTTTCTTGGCCAATCTCGGCATCTTGATCCGTCCCTGTCAGCTTTGGAAATTTTAAGAAATCATTTCTATTGTAAACGATTTTTACGACGAAGTTCACCGGCCATTCTGAATCTAGTGCCTTTTTAAGCGTAGACGAGACTGGTGTGTTGATATACACGCACGTGTCGTGCCTTTTTTTATAAGGTGATGTCGCTGGTGACCCCATATTGTGTCATGTGTAGTGATGGGATGAATGAATCGTTCACGCCAAAGATTTGTCTTTGAGATAAAAATGAAAATGATGAATCATGCGGCTCTGGTTAGTTTCTTGGAGCAAGGCTACCAACCTTACATAGATCCCCCGTTACCATAAACCGTCCAACTGACTGACATGTTTGTTTATTGCCATATCACCGCCTAGAGAATTCTAAGATAGTTTTGATATTGGCCAATCACAGCCGCGCGTCGAACGCTTTTCGCCGATATTAAAGATATTTTTTTCGCAACATGTTTACATTATCAACTCGATTCCTGTTTACACTAAAGACACTGTAAATATATCTTAACCTGCGGCCGATTCGATAGTTTATTAATAATTTGTAATAGTTATATTGTAGATTTCAGCACATGCCTACCTGTGATAGACCAATATAATAACACTATACTCAGGGGCGTGCCTAGAATCTCCAGACTGCGCAAACCCTGAAGGGAAATAGGGAAATGTCGAATATATAAGGTTTTTTCAGCATAATTTCATCGTTGTTCATTGCAGTGGTCATGAAAAATATTTTTTAATCACATGCCAAAATAATATTTAGGCCTGAAAATGATTGTATCCAATTTTCAATACCTGCATCTTGTAGTATGGTTGCGATAATACAAAAAATGTTTTTTTTCAAAACGACATTTTTTGTAACCTTCGATATTTTATGTATTTCTTTACATATTATATTTATTTTTTATTTATTTATTTATTGAAGACAAACATACAGCCAATTTAGTACATAAGACATAGCTAACATTAATACAACAAATAAGCAAAAATGTTTGATGAGTATTACTGGTTAACAAAACATGAATTGAGGAAAAAACAATCAGTAACATAATATTATTTGCTGTAGGAAATGGAAATTGAAAGGAAATGGGACGATATGGGAAGCGTGTGTAAGATCACTCAGAGCGATGAGGGAACGTGGCCAAAATGGATAATTTAAATCTTCTATGTGATGAGTTGAAGAGATCAATGTCATGGAAGAAAGAATCTTAATATTTCGGCTTCCATAAGCTATTCTGCTACTGATTATACCTACATGTCTAACCAGGGGTAGATTGAAAGAAGTTTTTAAGGTGGAGATATTTTATGGAATACTGTAAACATTTATATTTATTTATTTGTAAAACAAACACGTTACAGTATAATAAATAAAGGAAAAAATATAAAAAAATATGATTAGTTATTGCATCCTAATAATATATTTTCACATTAAGAGTAACAAATATAAATTTCACATAAAAATAAAAATATATGTATCTACTATATATTATGTTAGTGTTTTATGGTTTTATGTAGAAATGTGTTAAATCGAATTATTGTAATATGTATATTTTTAAAATCTGCTTATGATATTTGTATTTTATCGAAATATTTCAAGTATGTAGGTATTAGGTATTGTAGTTACAACTAGTGTAGAAACAACTCTTATTATTTTTTTATTATTTCCAAATAAAAAAGAATTAGGTAAGTAAATAAGCCATAATTACAACAACAACAATATACCATCACGCCGTTTCCCTATTTGGGGCAGGCAGAGAGAACCGAACGCCAGACTCCTCTCTCTTGACATACATTCCTCGCTTCATTCACGTCCATACATCGTCTCATACACGCTCTTCTATTATTCTTACTTCTAACATTACCATCTTTTAAAATCCCATTTATGTGATCGTGCCAACTTTTTCTTGGCCGACCTATACTTTTCGTTCCTCTTTTATCATCCTTGTATACTTTTTTTGTCAGACGGTCATCACTCATTCATTCTATGTGGCCGAACCAGCTTAGGGCATTTATTTTCATCTTACTTACGATGTTTCTTTCAATCATACATTCTCGTCTAATATCCTCATTTCTTATTCTATCATACATCGTTTTACCACACATTCGTCTTAGTGACCTCATTTCATAATTACATAACAATATTAATACAAAATACAATACAAATAAAATATATATCAATATTAGGTAGGTACTTGGATATATTGCCTCACTAGGCAAAAGCCATAATTACATAACAATATTAATACAAAATACAATACAAATAAAATATATATCAATATTAGGTAGGTACTTGGATATATTGTCTCACTAGGCAAAAGCCATAATTACATAACAATATTAATACAAAATACAATACAAATAAAATATATATCAATATTAGGTAGGTACTTGGATATATTGCCTCACTAGGCAAAAGCCATAATTACATAACAATATTAATACAAAATACAATACAAATAAAATATATATCAATATTAGGTAGGTACTTGGATATATTGTCTCACTAGGCAAAAGCCATAATTACATAACAATATTAATACAAAATACAATACAAATAAAATATATATCAATATTAGGTAGGTACTTGGATATATTGCCTCACTAGGCAAAAGCCATAATTACATAACAATATTAATACAAAATACAATACAAATAAAATATATATCAATATTAGGTAGGTACTTGGATATATTGCCTCACTAGGCAAAAGCCATAATTACATAACAATATTAATACAAAATACAATACAAATAAAATATATATCAATATTAGGTAGGTACTTGGATATATTGCCTCACTAGGCAAAAGCCTGTTCCGAGGCAATACCTTTTCAAAATGAGTATGTAGCTGTGCAAGTATTTAGTCAGTCAGTCCTCTCTCACATCCCACAACCTCTATCTCCCTCCTTTCCTTGTTGCTGTGATGTTGCTTTGTTTGTTTTTTGTTACACTATTCGCATCACGTTGGTTGGAAGATATTGCCTTACAGCAATAAACCCACCATTAAACACATAATATTGTACACGAAGTAAAGAGTGAAATAAATATTAATAAAACACATAAAAACCACTGGTCTATAAAAATAGTATGAAGGAAAGATGTTCTGTGTGTAAAGTAAACACATATTTTTTTATGTGCAGGTAATTGGCTTAGTGATTTTTTTTGTGTATATTAGCGATATACAGTCTGTTATCAGGAATCTGGATCAATATTGTTTATCAAATGTTACAAGTTTAAAGCACCGCCTGTCTTCAATTTGCTCGCAAAATATTTCGCCGAGATTACACAGGAAAATATGTTCAATACATTTACAAAATTAAACCATGTCTCACTCAACATATTACTTTAACACCCATTACACCAAATATTATCATCTCATATGCCTAAAAGCCGTTCTTCATTATCTACTTCTTCATCATCATTCATGGCTCTGTTAGTCAGATATGCGATTCCAGAGCCAACGATCCCGAATTCGATTCCTGGTAGAGACAAAGTTATTAATTATTGTGTTTGAGTCTGGATTTGATAGACGATTAATATCACAAATATTCAAAATTAATAATAACAATAAAATAATATTTTTATGCAATATTTGTCTTCACATAATGTAGTGGACTTATTGCCCGTAGGCAATTTCTATCAGTAAACCACACTGGTAAATACATCAGTAGCAAGTATAAAAAATATTACAAATAAAAACTAAGAAACATTACAAGAAGAAGAAAAAAAATTTAATGAATGAATATGTCCTTGTAACAAGAACATATATGTATATCCTCATACATTCCCTAACCTAAGCATAAATGCTTGTGCATTAGGTGAACGAAATCGGTCGAGGCAGGATTTGAGCTCGCGACCACTGGATTACTAGCCCAGCTCGCTAACCGCTCTGCCACCACCCATTTAAATAACTATTAACATTTCCAGTCCGGAAGAGCAAGATTTGCGTGAAAGAGAATTAAAATAATAAAATTGAATTTCAAAATTTTAAAATTAAATAAAATAACTGTGAACAATAAAAGGCTTTTTTAACTATTCCACTATATATTTGACTACAACCTACAACCGGTTTCGTACTTAGTACATTTTCAATGACATAGTAAGGACGACAATGTATTAAATTTTTAACATTTAAAAACAAATAAAAATTTGAAATGAAAATGAAAATGAATGCTTTAAAAACGAAATGTGGCGATTTGTTATTTGGTGCGAGTTGAATTTATATTTGACAAAGTACTTACAAGTTAATAAAACACAAGTATTAAAATGAACCGTTGTCTATGGAAAACTAATCAGCTCTAAGTTTATGGACTTAACACATATGATATCAATATGAAGTCAATCGGACTTATAGTTTGGGCTGCAGGGAAGACACAAAAAAAAACAACGTAAATGATGAATTCATAGGGAAGAAATCAAAGTTGTCCATGGAATACTAATCAGCTCTAGGTCTTTGCACTTTACACATATGATGTTAATATGAAGTCGATCGGACTTATAGTTTGGGCTGTAGAGAGGACACAAAAAAGATAAATGCTACGGCGTACGGCGTATACGCCATACACACAAACACATCACGACGAAACTCATAGTGTGCATTCTCTACATGATACCCATTGGGAAATTGATGTAAAAAAAATATGCTTAAATTTTGCGAAATCATGACTCTCCCCTATTCCATAGTGTGGAGAGTAAAAACATATATTATAATACACAAGTATTTTATACTGGTATATAGTTCGAAACATTTTTTTTCTGTATTATATTTCTGTATTGTTTATATTATGTACAAGAAGATGTATAAATAAATAAATAAATATATTCGTATTAAGTATATTTTTATTATATCGGATGGGAGTTAAACATGAAGGAATATTTCATAACCGCTACATTTTTTGTCTCCTAACCACTAACTGATCTCCGCCTTCAATTCATACCTAAAACAATCCTCTCTTTAATGGTTAAAAAAAAAGGTTGTGTAGTTTGTTGGATATCTCTCTTGACATAATGAAATATGTTACTGCAAAAGATGTTACAAAGGTAGGGTATAATTAAGTACATAATATGTAGATACCTACTTATATTGTGAAATATGTGCAGTCTGCAGTGCGCAGCAAAACGTAATGAGAATGAATTACACTCACCACATAATGTTTTATAATAATAATGTACATAGAATGTAAAAGTATAAAAGTTAGTTGAAGATAACAGGAATATACATTGCTTCAATTATAGTTAGGCACTGAATGCACTTATAACTAAATATAGACAATTTACGCCAAGACACTAAAGATTGGTCATATATATTATATTTGTAACATTTGCTAAGGAGTTTCTTCCAAGAATATTACTCGTTAAAAAGTATAAAAACAATCTTCTTCTTTTTCGATGACTCTACAGAGCAAATCGAGCCTTAGCCTCCACGAGTCTTCGCCTCCAACCTCTCCTGTCTCTCGCCTCGGCCTTCCAATCCGTTACCTGGAGCAGTTCTGCAGCATCTCTCCTAATTTCGTCTTCCCACCGTAGTCTTGGCCTCCCGACCCTCCTTTTTCCACCTGGGTGCCCTTCCAGGATCCTTTTTGGTGCCCGTGACGATGGCATTCTCTGCACATGTCCGGCCCATCTTAGCCTGTTCAGTCTGGCATTTTTTTTTTTTTTTTATTATTGAAACCAAACAAAATATAACAATATAGTTACAAACAATAAAAATATTACAAAAAAGTACAATTTAAATAAGTTATATGAAACATTTTTTTTATAGGATTATTTGGTATATACCACCTCACTAGGCTGAGCCTGTACCGAGGTGGCAGATTTTTTTTTTTTTTTTGCGTTATATCTGACAGAAAAATATTAAACTTGTATTTAACTAAAACTTGTTATAAAATATACCTATTATAAAAATAAAATATAAACTATTGTAGCTTGATCATGTTTCCGCAGTATATAATGCCCTTGTTTCTAATCCATATTTCTATTGTTTTCTTGTGTTTCAAATTATTCATCAACTGTATGTCCGTTATTTCACTTTTTATCTTATTAAAAATTTTTGGAGCTAAATAATAGTAATGTCTTTGTCCGAATGTCGTGTTTGTCTTTGGAGTCATGAGAAAATTCCTGCGTGTCGTCTCGTAATTGTGTTGCGGTGTAATGTGAATTGTTTTATCTTTATGAAAATGAATAGAAATAATTTTGATATATAACTGTGGAATGTTGAAAACTGGAAAATCATTAAATAATTGAACTGTTGGATATGTAAATGGTTTTTTATTATAACCTTAATTAAAGCTTTTTGTGCTTTAATAAGAGGATCCATATTAATTTTAGCAGCGCCACCCCAACCAATCATTCCGTGTGTTATAATCGATTGAGCTAACGCGTAATATATTGTTTTTAAGTCTTTTTTAGTCATTATGTTGCGAATGTTTTTAAAAATATAAATAAGCCTTCTTATTTTACCTGCAACTGTGTTTATTTGTTCTGTCCATCTTAAGTTGTGATCAATGTAGATACCCAAATATTTATACTATGGAGTCCTTGTCAGTGGTTTGCAAAAGCAACTTTGCTCGTGAGTACAGTCATGTATGATTAAATTTTTGTCTTGGCTAGGTTGCCGTCTAGAATCTATACTGAATGTCATGTATTGGGTTTTGTCAATATTTAATGTAAGCAGGTTTGCATCTAGCCATTGTTTAGCATGTACAGATATTCTGGGTGCCTTGTAGATGCTGTACATCTCATCGTTGTAGCGTACTCTCCAGGCTTCGCCATCATTCACGGGCCCCAGTATTCTACGCAGCACCCTCCTCTCGAAGGTATCCAGTACCTCTGCGAACTTTTTTGCTATTGTCCACGCCTTACACCCGTATGTCACAACTGTTCTAATGATTGTTTTGTAAATGGTGGTTTTGGTTTTCCTGTGAACACTTCTTGACTTCAGCACTGGGAGAAGAGAGAAGAATGCCTTGTTTCCTGTTGAGACTCCTTGTTTAATTTCTGCATAGTCTTCGTTTTCTTTTGTTATATTGGAATCCAGGTAGGTGAAGTCCATTAATTAAGTCCATTATTTAAGTCGGTAGGTGAAGTCCATTAATTAAGTCCATTAATTAAGTCCATTAATTAATGAAGTCCAATATTAATGGCTGAAAGCTTGGAAGACTTGGAATGTTTGGTTAAAATAGTATTCGATGGATGCATGCAAAATGGATTGAGAATGAATGCAACTAAATCTAAAGTGATGGTATTTGAGAAGAGCGAAAGACGAACAAAATGCGAGATACGAGTGGAGAATGTACAATTAGAACAAGTGGATGAATATTTATACTTAGGAAGCATGTTTCAGCGTGATAGAAGATTGGAAAAAGATATTGAAAGGAGAGTAACGGCAGGTAATAGAGTGAATGGTGCATTAAGACCGGTAATGGCTGACCCAATTATTTCGAGGCAAGCAAAGCTCGCGGTACACAATGGTATCGTCGCACCGACTCTAATGTATGCTAGTGAGACATGGACATGGCAGAAGACGCATGAAAGTAGAATTAACGCGGTTGAAATGAGGTCACTAAGACGAATGTGTGGTAAAACGATGTATGATAGAATAAGAAATGAGGATATTAGACGAGAATGTATGATTGAAAGAAATATCGTAAGTAAGATGAAAATAAATGCCCTAAGGTGGTTCGGCCACATAGAAAGAATGAGTGATGACCGTCTGACAAAAAAAGTATACAAGGCTGATAAAAGAGGAATGAAAAGTAGAGGTCGGCCAAGAAAGAGTTGGCACGATCACATAAATGGGATTTTGAAAGATGGAGATGTTAGAAGTAAGAATAATAGAAGAGCGTGTATGAGGCGATGTATGGACGTGAATGAAGCGAGGAATGTATGTCAAGAGAGAGGAGTCTGGCGGTCGGTTCTCTCTGCCTACCCCAAATAGGGAAATGGCGTGATGGTATGGTATGGTATGGTAGGTAGGTGAAGTCATCCACCATCTCAAAATTATATTAATCTTTGAATTTTACAACGTTGTGGATTGTTGGTCGTGTTTCTAGATTGCTTCATGATTTTTG
This sequence comes from Molanna angustata, assembly GCA_963576475.1. Classification (NCBI taxonomy): domain Eukaryota; kingdom Metazoa; phylum Arthropoda; class Insecta; order Trichoptera; family Molannidae; genus Molanna; species Molanna angustata. Next base: position 29,087,902 of record OY754980.1, read on the forward strand.
TTTTATCTTCATTTATTGCTAGTCCCATTTCTTTGGCTGCTGTTTCCAAGGGCTCGAAAACTTCTTGCACTGCTACTAGGAATCTTCCAACTACATACATTGAGGTGATAAAACTTCTTGCACTGCTACTAGGAATCTTCCAACTACATACATTGAGGTGATAAAACTTCTTGCACTGCTACTAGGAATCTTCCAACTACATACATTGAGGTGATAAAACTTCTTGCACTGCTACTAGGAATCTTCCAACTACATACATTGAGGTGATAAAACTTCTTGCACTGCTACTAGGAATCTTCCAACTACATACATTGAGGTGATAAAACTTCTTGCACTGCTACTAGGAATCTTCCAACTACATTGAGGTGATAAAAAAACAGTAAAAGAATATATTTATCGAAGTTATTGAAATTGAAGTTTGTTGAATTCATTACAAGATATATCTCGAGGAATTGTTAAGGCAACTGGTATTACTAGAGATATATTAAAGAATTGTTAAGCCAACCTTATGCTTTCCGTACTCATGTTTTTTAAATTAGTATAAATTTTTTTGCAATCACTGTCCGCCCCGCACCCACAAGTGAGTATCCTTCAAAACCGCATCCTGATAAGAAATATCGAATCCGCATCTCTTCCGTCATTTTACCTCTACACTACACCCATCTATATTTAAAATTGTTCTCTCACCAGTTTACAACTTGTACAAGTTGTAACCATCAGGACAAAATTGTAATAATCAAGTAAGTGAGAGTATTCCATCAATATCTTTTCCTTCTACCATATTGATATAACTTAAAATTTAAATTTTTTATTTTCAAATTGGTAAAAAGTCACATCACTTTCATAAAATGTCATTGAAGAATAATCAAGTTTTCATAATAAAATATTTAAATAAAAAATAATGCATTAACTAACTTAATTCATGAAAATGCTGAATAATTTCCATACAAAATTTGAAAAGAATGACTTGTTAGTGAAGACTTTAGCGTTGGCCACAACCCACTCGTTTTATTATATGTTTTGTATTTTTAAACATTTTTATTGTTAAGTGCCAATTGATATTTTTATTAAATTATGTATGAAAAAATAAAGTACTAAAATTTTGTGTACCTACAAATTATTATGAGACTTGTTGCATCTTATTACCGGACATAGTTGATGCATTGTGATAGGTAGGTAGGTATTTACTCTTTCAAGTTCAATAATGACTCATTGTCATTCAAAATGTTTATATCCCATGTGTGTTTGTCGCGTGCTACAATATGAATTATTCAATAGTAATTATTACAAATTCTTTGGTAGGATTCGTTCAGTACAATTCAACATGACTTGGGTACGTATAATTTCCTCCCGATGCCGATGTACATATTATATCCTTTCCGTCCCCTCTGTGGCCCTCTATCTTCCCCTTGATGACAAGCTAAAGGATCTCGTAGATCACTTTTTTAGAATATAATATTTGTCAATTTTCATTTTACAAAGAGAGGCTTTAGGCAAGTAGTTCTATGTAGAGGATCTCTTCTGAAGTTCTGATCTCTTCTGATATTGAAACTCTTCTGAAGTCCTTTATCTATTTTCAGAGCTGTGTTTAGATCGTCAAGAGATCTTTTTTTTTGCTTTCAATGCAACGTCAGCAGTGGCAAAAAAAATAACTAAATCATAACATTTTATGTTGATGTTTATATTTCATAAATCCAGTTTGAAATAATTGGTGTTGATTATCTGGTAGCGCCGTCTGCCGCCTTCAATTTGGTCGTTGCCGGTTATTACGTCTGGTCAGTCAATACAAATTATTATTATATTCAAGTGCTTGAAGTTTAACAAGTTTTCCATTTACGGCGAGGCACGTGGACGATAACTCGACTCTCCGTATTTGGTCAATTTCTCACGGACCATATCCGTCCACCAGTTTCCATTGACAGACAGACAACTATGTACATTCGGCTCAGTGATAATCGTGACCGAGATAACTGCCAGTACATTCAAAGATGGACTGTTTTCAATGAAGGTTTTTTCCAGTCACAATAATACTTGCTCAGTAATCTCAATCCGAATACCACTTTGGGTTTTAATAAAAATCAAATCACTGATTGTATTCCTATAACAGTTGACACTTGCAAAAGGATTCTATAAAAAAAAAATATTGGATTTTACAATATCATTACCATCAATACTCGCCTTAGATCGAAAAGATTGCACTGTCGTAATAGAAGATCAAGATTCCCTATGCAATTCATCCTTCATCTGTTACACCAATTATTCCTTGAATGTATATTATAATATTATGTATCATATATATTGTATATGTATTTATCGTGCTGAATCAGATATTGACATCTCTGTAGAGATACAAAAATGATTCCACGAGTTCGTTCGGTGAGGATAGGGGACTAGGATCGAGTGGTGAGGATTGGGAGATAACAAATAGCAGACCCCCTGGAAGACTACCCCCAAGCGATGGAGGGATAGTTGGACGTCCACCTCACAAGTCACAAGAGCAGGCTCCGAGAACTACAGGACATAGTCCTAACTAAAGAAGAAGAAGAAGAAGAATATCAAATTATTCGAATTATTAACTTTGTCGTACATACTCAAGATACAAATGAATACTTTTTTAGTAAATATTAGAAGCGAATTCAAGGAAATTCGATTACGATTCTAATTTAAAATTATTGAGTGGTATATATATTTGGTATAATTTCATTATAAAATAAAAATGAATGAAAACCAATTTGTTATAATGATTCTACATATTTAGTTTACTGTAAGGATAGCTATTTCGTCCAACGAGGACACAGGTTTACAGTTCGTTAAATTTAGAGTGCTACAAATATGTATGACTAACATACATAGTTCTGATTTTTGAGTTTATTACAATATTTTTGCTCCGAAATACTATTGAGATTATATCAAGAGTGAGGATTTTTGATGATGCTTTGATTTTCTCCTTTGTACAATTTTAATTTAATAATTTACCCTACAAGCTACAAATAAAAGCGCTTCATGATATATCGTTAGTTCTTCCACGAAGAATGATGGAGTTGTTTTGATAAGGTCATGATTATAATATCGCACTAATCCAGTCTTATTTCAAGGTCAATTCACGTCATATCACAGAGACATTTACATAATTTTCTAATTAAATATTCGAATGGCAGGTAATCATTTCTTAATGGCCCATCGACAGAATAAATTTAGGTATCGTTTTCTTAAGTGTAATTATTACTTTTAAGAGCTAATAAAACTATCCTATCATTATATGTACCTAATAATATTCGGTTAACATTATACTACGGATAATTTTGGTAAATGAACAATGAAGAGATGTTATTCTGCATAAGTCTTAAAAATAATTGTAGGTTTCTAGCTAGTTTCTAGTCAACTGAAAAATATTCTTCTAAGTTTACCCAAGAATGAAACAAAAACACATATAATTCACAAAACATAATTATATAATTCATAAAACACAATGCATTCGTCGTTTCTCGGCTTGATTACTGCATCAGCATTTATGCTCGATTGCCGAAGTATCAATTCGATAGATTTCAGATAAGAGAACAAAAATAAGAATCACAGAAAAAAACATTCATAAATTTAAAATTGAAATAGATTTTTTTGGTTAATGTTGGCAAATTAATTACAAAGTATTTAATTTGCCCTAAAAATAATAATATAATGCGAATTGTTATAAATAAAGGTGTAAAAGGCTGAAAGTTGGAATTACTGGTTCATTATCTGCCTGTCTGCGTCCATAATTGTAAATTCTCTTCATCCACTGCTCTTTTTCCTGGGCTCAACACCGCTTCCAAATACTCTGAGGATGTCCCATACTTCGAACCCCACTCCAGGACTCACTCGGTTAAATACCATCAATGTATCTGGAAATGTGTCCCGTCCACATCAAACTGGCGATTCTCTCGGCAATATCGGTTATCTCATCTGATTGTTGGCTTTTTTTCATTAATCTGAACAAATATTGTGAAGCTGTACACCATAATGAAACAAAAATCTTATTATTACTTAAACGCCACATCTATCTTGGAATCGAGTGTCATTTTTCTATCCTAGCAAATAGTTTATATGACATTCTGACAACGTCTTAACGAGGATTGTTATTTAAGCTGCTCATATTTTCTGTATATTTCAAAACTAATACACCTGTTAATTATGTAAAATCAAATAACGTTTGTAAAATATTATTAATTTATGTAGGTATGATATTAAAAATTCATAAATGCTAATAGTTATTGCTGTAATAATAGATAAATATATAATAATATCTAAAAATATAGCCATTAATATACTTAACGGATCTCAAAGAAATTAAATATTGTTTTTCTTTCATTCCTTCTCCCGTATGATTAGGAGCATGCGTGTCTTCATTGTCCAAGAACCAGGAATTAGAATTTGCTGTATGAGAATTCTTAGATATCTTGAGAGTTAGATAAAACTAAGTGTGGTGCCTGGAAATTCATGTAATCATTAAGACTACTGAAGATAGACGAGGAAAGAGTAATCTCCCGAAACTTGTAGTGTTAATTCAAACTCTTAAAGTGGTATTTATTTTTAAAGGAAAGAGAATTATGAACAAATAATTTTTAAACAAATGGAATTATGAAAAAAATAATATTGAGAAATGAAATTATGTGCTTCCTAATTATCTTTCACACAAAGAAAATTTATATAGCTGAAAGTGAAGGAACAAGTTATGTATGAAAAGTTATGTATAGGCAGTGATATGTAATGAATAGTTATGTATAGACTGTGTATAGGTCATGAAAACATTGGAACGATTATAAGAATAAAATTCTGAAAGAAAGAAACGAAAATAACATGTATGAATATGATTGAGGCGATGAATGAAGGCGAGGCAAAGACAAAAGTGTATGGCGCTCGGTTCTCTCTGCCTGCCCCAATAACAGGGATAGGGCTTTATGTATTTTTCAGACAAATAAAAACATATTATACCATACCATACCATACCCTATTCCATCACGCCATTTCCCAATTTGGGATAGACAGAGACTCCTCTCTCTTGACGGAAATTTCTCGCTTCGTTCACGTCCATGTATCGTCTCAAACACGTTCATCTATTATTCTTACTTCTAACGTCTTCATATTTCAGAATACCTTATTAAGTCATATATAAGTAAATTACTTTTTAGACAGACGAAACAAGGATTATAAGGGCATAAAGGATTTTAGTGAAGGAGGGTTACACGAATATTTGTAATTTACCGTAATCTTTGCATTAACTGGCTGTCGTATCTCAAAGGAGGTACTTAGGTAGGAATTGTGGTTCTGGTCCAGATATAAATCCTTTGCAGCTGCACCTAGTTCTTTGTCTTTAGACGTCACGTGTTCAACATCGGGAGAAGACGAGAAAAAAGGGAATAACATCTCGGTGCGTTCGGCCATATCTACAGGAGATCCTCGCCATGCGACATTACAATAATTTCAAAAGTTGAAAAATCCTACTTTGCCTAATGAATTTTGACGAAAATTGAAAAGAATTTTCAAAAAAACAGTATAAATGTTCGATAAATTCTTTTTTATATTTAAATAAATATTATCTTAAAATTGCCAGTTTTATGAAAATAAATTTTATTTTTAAATTGCCAGTTTTATGAAAATAAATATTATTTTAAAATTGTCAGTTTTATGAAACTAAATATTATTTAAAAAAAATATGAATTGTTTTTTTTTAATATTAGGTACCTATATTGGGATAGCCACGTTAAAAATGTAATATAGGTACTATTTAATATTATCATGAAATAAAGTTAAAAAAAAAAAGTATTTTACTTAATTGCGTATGGTCATTTTTATGGTGTTAATGTATATGTCAGCCTTCGTGGCTCACTTGGTTACATGTCTGACTGCTGAGCCAAAGATTCCGGGTTTTTAATTGTGTTAACAGTTAGGATCAGTCCTCAAAAGTAATAATATTTGCATATTTTTTTATTTCCAATGTAACATTTTTTTAAATGGATTCTGAATCTAAACCATTACGAGACCCACTTAAAAATCATAAAAATCGGTTCAGCCGTTTAGGAGTTCAGTGACATGCACACGCACAGAAGAATTATATAAATAATTATAATAATAATATTACTTTCTGGACAATTAACAGGTACTATGTCAAATATTAATTTATCACGCACCCAATAACAAGATGCCACATTCTGGAGGCTTACGATATTCATCGTCTCTCAAATCCAGACCGAAAACACAATAAAAAACTGTATCTCCACCGGGAATCGAACCCGGGACTTTTAGATCAGCAGTCAGATACCTTACCAAGTGAGCCACGAAGGCCAACAAAATAAAGGTGTATATGATTTTAGTGCGCGTGTGTGTCCACAATCGCGAGTAAATAAAAATGCATAGTTTACCGTGAGTAATTAAAAAAAACTGAAAAAGCCTTACACTTCCCGAAATAAAAGGCAATACATATCGAGGTTCTCCTGTAACGCGAGTCAGTAGGGCATCTTGCTTGGTCCATCGGATGTTGAATGGTTAAGCATTCAGTTCTCATCGCAAAAACTCGCCAAGCAGCATTATTCCCGACGCTGCACATTCCCAGCTAAACAATTCACCCAATTTCTCTCCCGACAAGACTCGTTTCATTTTGATACCGCTTATTTTATATTCCCGCCCACAACATTTTATGTTTGTAAAAAATAATAAAATAAAATATATTATTCCATATAAGAAAGATAAAAACGAAAAAGTACAGTATCTTGTAAGTATGGTATATGAAGGATGTATAGGGAATGGACTTAGAATGAATGCCAGCAAATCAAAACAATGGTCTTTGAAAAAAGTGAAAGCAGAACAGCATGTAAAATAAGAGTAGAGAACGAATGGCTCGAGCAAGTCGACGAATATGTATACTTGGGAAGCATATTTCAACGGAACGGACGACTTGATAAAGAGATCGAAAGAAGAGTTATGGCAGGAAACAGAGTGAATGGAGCACTAAGACCAATTATGAATGATCGCAACATATCAAAGGATGCCAAAGTTGCCATTAATAACCCCATCGTAGTGCCAACCTTGACGTATGCAAGTGAAACCTGGACATGGCAGAAGACGCATGAAAGTAGAATAAATGCAGTTGAAATGAGATCGTTAAAAGGATTTGTAATAGAACGATGTATGACCGGGTAAGAAACGAGGACATAAGGAAAGAATGTAAGAAGAAGAAAGATGTCATTACTAGAATGAAAGTGAACACATTGAGATAGTTTGGTCACATGGGGAGAATGAATGAGGAGCGCCTGACAAAGAAAATATACAGAGCGGAAAGGAATGGAATGAAAGTTCGGGGACGCCCAAGAAAGGGATGGCAAGACCATGTGAACGAAATTTTGAAAGACGGAAATGTTAGTAGTGTGAGCAATAGACGAACATGTATGAGACGATGCAAGTATGTGGATGAGGCGAGGGATGCATATCAGGATAGAAAAATGAGGCGTTCGGTTCTCTCTGCCTACCCCGCAAGGGACATGGCGTGATGGTATGTATGTAAAAATGAAATGCTTGAAAAATGTGACAGGTTATTAACGTAAAACACGCGAAGATATCTGCAAAGATAGAAATAGCTATGTGTCACAATTTCTTCGTCGTCACCTAGAATGTTCGCTTATAATGGGCTGCGTTCAAATATTCAGATTATGGCGTTTTTCACCCCAATCTCATTGATCGCTCTCGAGCGACCTTTCAATCTGAACGCAGCATCGGGAGTTTTAAATGTCAAATGTAATTTCATTTCATTTCCGTGTCCAAGGTCATCCGCCTACACTGTGTCCCTCCAGTAATTTGCAGCCATAATTCCATTTTCATTGGCCTGCCACAAATCCTCTTCAGAGCACCCTCCCTCCATAAGCGGGCAGCTCAGTAGGTGCGACATACTCTGCGTCTCTCCACACTCACATGCCGTGTCCTGGTCCGCCTCCAGCATTCCCCATCTATCCAGGTTCACCTTGCACCTTCCTACACCCGTCCTCAGCCTGTTTAGGGATTTCCAGGCTGTATAAGGCAGTAGGTGACCCGCCGGGAGTACCTCTGCTGGTTCACGAAAGCTCTCACCTTCTATCCGTTCCTTCCACAGCTCAACTCTTCTCTTTTCGCTGGTTGAGTTTAAAGATATTGTATTCCTGAGGAAGCTGTTTCTAGATTTGAGTCTTGAGGGCGGGAGGATGTGACCATATAGCGGATGTCGAGAGTCATTCTGCTGTTTCATCTTTTCCTCTTCAGAGGCTACAACTCTTCTTATATGTGGTGGTGCTATTCCAGTTAGTAATTGGATTTTTTCCACATTAGTAGGTTTAAGACACCCCGTAATTAGTCTGTTGGTTTCATTCAAAGCAACATCTACGTTTCTGGCATGGGGAGATTGGAACCAGACTGGAGCCGCATATTCCCCTGCCGAGTAGCAGAGAGCAAGTCCCGAAGTTCTAAGAATGGATGGTTGTGCCCCCCATTTTGTTCCGACGAGCTTTCGGATGATATTGTTCCGAGTACCAATTTTTCCCCTGGTGTTAAGACAGTGTTGCTTAAAAGAGAGTGTCCTGTCTAGCACTACGCCGAGGTACTTTGGGTTTTCGCAATTTTCTAGATTCTTTCCCTCCCATGTGATGTTAAGTTTCCTCTTTGCATCCCGATTTCTCAGGTGAAAGGTACATAGTTGTGTCTTTGCTGGATTGGGTTTGAGATTATTGTTTTTGTAGTATTTGGACAATTCATTCAAGGCTCTTGACAATTTGATCTCTACGTTTATAAAGTTATCATCTTGTGCCACGATTGCCGTGTCATCAGCGTAGATAAATTGCTTTACGTCATAGAGTATTGGTTGATCATTTGTGTAAATGTTATACATAACTGGGGCCAGAACACTACCCTGTGGAAGGCCATTCTTTTGATTTCTCCAGCGGCTATTTTTTCCTTGCAGGGAAACATAGAATCGTCTATTTTGTAGGAGTGTACCGACAAAGGACGTCAGCTTAAAATCCCTGGTAAGGTTGTATAATTTCATAAGGAGCCTCTGGTGGTTAACTGTGTCATACGCTGCTGTGAGGTCCACAAATGTAATTTATCATACAAGTGTCTTTTTAGGTTATATTTTCATCGAAAGACAACAATTGGGCAGTGGAGTAAATAATGCTCTCTGACCTTTTATTAGAAACTTCGAATGATATTTCTCTATAACCTCTTTATGAATGCATATTGTCATCAGATAATAGACATCACAGAAACATATAGAAGTCATTTTACCACAGATAAAAATAGAAGTTAACAGATACTATAGCTTTACTGTCAGAGCGTTTTTACTTCGACAATTATATAGAGCATTTGGAGCGTACACTCGACGTTGAATCTGAATGTGACAGTGTCTTTCGAGCGTCTGTTTCCGGTTATTCTGAACGGCTTAGAGCGTCACTAAATGCACTCGGCAGCCAGTTTCATTAAAAGCAGCAAAAGGACCCTTTAGTTAAAGGTTCTTTAAAAATGTAAGGTCCCCATTAAGTCTTCGATTTTCATAAGTAATGATGCCACGAACTTTAGCAAAAGGCAGATATGTCTCCAAAATACCTGAAAGTTGACAATATTGCTATCAAAATCTATGTAAATAACTAATAGCATAAGTAAATATTTCTGTCAACTACCATATATTATACCTAATATGTGATTTCTGTGATCCTTGGATATGTTTTTAGGAATCGAAATCTATCGAAAAATTCTCCTCAATTCTACTTTTCCATGTGGTCGATTCTTTTCCTATACACTATTCACCGCCGTGCCACAGTATCACCGTACGCATTTTCTAATTAGCTTGAAGATAAAAACGTCATTTTGTTTAATTATTTATAAATATTGTCTAAATAATAATAAAACTATTGAATATTAGTAAGTACAGTTAACATTCACTTGACAATATTGAAGTCAACAAGAACTGCCTTGAACACTATATCATATTGCAGCACACTCTGGTGGTAAAAAATTAACTTCCCTAAAATAAGATTTAGTGAGTAAAGTACGAAGACACTGGACTTTAAAATAAAGTGAACTTTAAGTGACATTATGAAACGCATTTTTTAAAGTCGACATTAAGTTTCCTTTCATTTTTATGAATCTGGCTGTCGGCGTTTATTGTGAATGCAACCATTGATAATTAGGCTGTAGGTAGGTAGCGTAACTAGATTGAAATTACATTTATTTTTTTTGGATTCGCTGATTTGACGAATAATCTTTTGTTTTAAAAGGGAAACGTAAAAAGGTTTGGAAATGCGACGATGGAAGTCATAATACATATATTAAAATACATTCGTAAGTAATGCATTTATTTATTCTGTGCCTTTCCCGTTACAGCCGTCGCGTGTTTTTTATTGTATTAAATTACATCTCTCTGAAAGATAATCACTTTCTTTGTGGTCCCCCACTTTAGAGATATTTTCGTAGATTGTGTGGAGATATGCGAACAACACCAATTCTAAATATTTGACTAGCTGTACCTAAAGGGCATAGCAGTATGAAAGTACTACTGAGCACACACTGCTGCACAATATTGACACAATGATATTGCGCAAACACACTTTGTATGAACGTTCAGTACCTACAGAAGTGCCGAAAGTGTCAGATATAGTAAAGTAAAGGATAGATGTATGTATGTATATAGAAACTACCGTTTGACTTCCGGGCACACGTATTGACACGAATCAACAATACGCATCAGGTGGGTAGGTATCTACTGTTGTATGCACAGTACAAATAAAGGGATTTAAACGATTCAACGTAATTATTTCAAGTAATCGATATTTGATCTATGAGTATGTATGTATAATTTGCTTATCCGTGTATTAGCGAAGGCTATACAGGAATCCATTGCAGAATTTGGGAGAAGGATCCTCAAGAACAGTCGACGGTCCTGCGAGAGATAGTTATGGTTGGCGTCGTCGATACAACAGAGAGCTTTACCTATGGTTAGGGGTATATTTTTTATTGATTGTTTAAAAGGATTATTTATCAGAAGGATAATATTATATGTGCGTGTTCAAAAGATTTATTATTTCACCCTTTGAACGCGTAAATCGACTAAAGTCGCCCGAATTTTTCCCCTTTCGACGCGTAAATCGACTATAGTCCATGGCTTGTAAAACACGTTACCTTTGGTTGCGATAAAAAAAAAATTTAAATTAAATTTTTTGAGCCCCAGTCCCAGATTAAAAAAAATTAAAAGGAATTTTATAGAATACTTTATTTTTTATTGAAAATTTGCATTTTTCAGATCAAATTTTATTTTTTGCCTAACGCGTTCAATAGGTTAAACATCTACCTCTAATGTGATATTTCAAAAGTCAGTCAGTTCGAAATTATATTCTCAATTTAAATGGTGAAGGGTTTCAAATAAAATATTACGTACATTAACATTATTATATTCTTGTGAACATTAATATTATAAAACAAGTATTATAATAATTCAGTTGTACGGGTCGGGATAAATAAAACTACGATAAACGCGACACTGTATTCAATTAGACGGCTGACGCATGAATGAAAGTGCTCGATTGGTTTATACGAACGGCGATATTCTGTAGTTCGTCAATCTTCGAGAACTGTCGAGTCCAATTCGATCAGTTCTATCAAGGCGGGATGATAGACCGAGATGGGCTGGTCACATTCATGTGGACTACGAAAACCCAGTAAAACGTCTCACTCTCTCCACACCACAAAGACGAAGAAGACAACGTGCCATTTAGCTCAAGAAAAGATATCTCAATGTATGGAAGTGACAGTTGTCACGTGACTGGCAACTGTCACATCTATACATTGAGTTATCGTTGTCTAGGGAGGCAGGAAGGCCTTCTTTCCACCCGTAACATAACATAATATAAAATAGACACTGCACCTATCATACACCGCACAATGATAGTGTATTGTAGTTAGAAAATATTTACTAACACCATACGTATTTTATCTACCTATAACTGTTATGCATAGAAATATTTGGGAATTCTCGCCTGTATCTGTGCTAAATAAAATAGATACAGGCTTTAAGAACTGCTAATAAAATTCTCTCTGGAACTATTCACTTGAAACTGAAAGACCATTCAAGAGATGAAGATCAGTCCTCACCATCTTAGAATACATGGTTTATGTGTCACAGATCGTAAGATAGAATAAAAGAAAAAATATATTTGTATTTATATCTGATGAATAATCTATTATGAGGAAAATAACGTAATACCTAGCATATATTTTCTGCTGACCATTTTGAGTACAACACGACTTATAATTGTAATTTTTGAGAAAAAAAACACCGCGTACCTAATGCTTTGATATTTTGTATTATATGTACATATTCAAATGTTGAGAGAATATGACAAAATGTACAAAAAATATATATGTACGCGTTATTCGCTATTCTTCATTCATTTTTATGTTTTTTTTTTTGACATCATATTATTTATTCAACTACAAACTTGGTTGCTAGACCAGTGTATAAAATAGCATAATATGTCGAATTATTATCTCACAATTTTTGCTAGATAAACATTTGAAAGATCATACGGTAAGTTTACTGTATAATATTTTACTTGAGCAAAAAATAGACGTCTCTCATTTATGGCATTTAAGTAAATATTTAGATTCCATAGAAAATACTTACATGTGTTGTGTCCAGGTCCGCGTGTTTGAAATGTTAAGATGCACTGGGCGCTGATATAACTAGGACGTTAATAATAAATCAGTAGAACGTGCTTAATAATAGGTGCGTAAATAATAGGAAAGCATACAATTTTACAAGATAATTTAAATGAAATTTAAAGTTATTTATTTATTTATTTATTTATTTTTTACTTCTCAGGCAACTAACAGGTACTATGTCAAATATAATTTAAACATGCACCCAGTAACAAGTTGCCACATTCTGGAGACTTACGATATTAATCGTCTCACAGATCCAGACTGAAAACACAATTAAAAACTGTGTCTCCACCGGGAATCGAACCCGGGACCCTTGGATCAGCAGTCAGATACCTAACCAACTGAGCCACGAAGGCCGACAAAATGTTAAATGTTAAATTATGTTAAGCTTGAAAATATGCTAGGTATATTCGTAATAGGTATTCAAGAGTAACTATTAAAACGTTATTAGGTTTGGATTTAGGCTTAGGGAAGCGAAAGATAAACGGGTTAAATTTTTAGAATTGGAAAGAAGAGACTTTATTTTATTTTACGTATTTTTTATTTCATCAATCCACGTAAAAAAATAATTAATAATTTCTCAAGAAAATTACAGGTTTTAATAGCATATTTATTAAATCAACTGTAATAAAGATCTGTATGGTTGCATGGCTATTTCCACTGATTCACAGTAAGTTCATCGAAAATCAATTCACCGAAAGAAAATTCATCGAAAACGAGTTCGTCGAAAACAAATTCATCGAATGATCAATTCATGGAATCGCCAATTCATCGATTTTTTATTATAGATATTTGAAAGAAACGCCAAGGGGACTGGCAAACTGAAAAGCATTAAGGGAGCATATAAACCTAATCACCCCGATTTCAAATCAAATTCCTCAAATATGTTTAACAGTGTGTTTCTAGAAAAAATACCATAAGTGTTTTCAATATTTCGCTAGTGAATGTTCCTCACACAATTTTCAAATTCAGCGTAAACTCCCCTAAATTTTTTTAAATATCCTTTTTTACAGCAATTTTTAAAAATTACTCCATAACTATGTGTCGTAGAGAAATAAATCTTGTATATGCTAATAAAGTGCATAAAATCAAAGTGAATGGCCTATAAAGTTTTTTCATTTGAAGGAAGGTGTGCTCTTGAAATGAAAAAAATTGTCAAATTTTGGATTTCCGACAATTTAAATCACGTATAAACATTTTTTAACGCACGCGATAGTTACCTTTACTAACGCGTAACTTCATAGTGCATTAGTCTTAAGCAATTTACTGAAGGCCCCAAAACTCTGCTCTCCACGCACTTCCGAAGGCAATTTATTCCATTTGATAGGTCCGTTAATACTGAAATCTCCCCTCCCAACGCTACGTAGTGCGCTTCTTCGGAAGAGTAAAATGGACCCAAATCCTAATAGCTGGCGTCCCCTACGTAGACATGTTAAAAAAAAAGAGTAAGTCGCTTTATTGGTTCCATCCAAATTCCTTTAAAGAATTGGTATTCTGTGATTATGGCGATCTCAATATTAAGCATCTCTCTGGTGGTAGATTTGACACAGTTCTGGAAAAAGTGCGAGACCAAGTCATGCAGAGCCATAAAAACCATCAAGCACGCTTTGTAGTCTATTCGCTCTGGACACCTCAACCAGTGAGCTCGTTTAGGAGAGGTGTTATGTGGCATCCTTTCGTACGATCTCAAATAAAAATATGGAAATATGACGAAGATAAAAAATATGTATCCACATTTCTTCTTTAATTTTATTATTTTATTTATTATTTTTCACAAAAAATATAAGTAAGTTGGTTTTGGACCGAGAATAAAAGATGTTTTCAATATTCCTATTAAATGAAATTTTCAAATATTTATTTTAAATTATTTTAAAAGTTAATTTTCTGGACTGGATATGCTGACTGGTAGAAATAAATTGCCATCTGGCAATAAACTCGCCCCTAAAGGTGTGAGGAAGTGTTATAATAAATAAATAAACAAGTACAACGGGTGCTAAAGACCCAACCCTGGTTATGTAGGTACTTATTGGTACAACGCTTTGGTCTTTTGACTGACTCAAATAATGTGCATGTGTGTTTAAACATTAAACAAGAATTTAACTGGAAACAAATTATAATCTAAACAAAGTCATTTGTTAAAGATACAAGGGTTAAACTTGCGGAGAGACTGATGTGAACATATTAAAATTTATACCAAGGCCAAGTTGGTTTAAAAAGCTGAAAGGGAATTTAGAAAAGTCAAACATGGGCATGACGGGCTCCTTCGATTACGGTTAAAGGTACAGATACAGATACGGTTATAGGTACAGATACATATACGGTTACAGTCACAGTTATAGTACATATAGTTAGGTATTTTAGGTAGGTTCTTTGTCGACCAGACACAAAAAAACTAACACTTTAATACAAGTGTTTATTTACAACTAATTAATTATACCCACTGATAAAGCATATATGAACGATAATTTGGCAATTTGACATTTTGTCGCAGCCAGTAGGATAGGTGTTATTTTCATGCATACATACCATCACGCAATGTCCCTTACTGGGTAACCAGAGAGAACCGAGCGCCATGCTTCTCTATTTTTGCACATATTCCTGACTTCCTTTACATCAATGCATCGTCTCATAGATGCACGTATATTGTTCAAGCTTCTTATGTTTCCTTCTTTCATAATATCATTCACCCCCTTTTCTGGGGCTGCCCCTGCTACTCACTCCATCTCTTACACCTATGTATTTTTTTTTTGGTCTGTCGTTCATCTTTCATTCTATCAGTATGTAAAAACCACCTCAAGGCATTCACTTTCATTTAACTCATAATATCCTTCTTTATCTTGTATTCTCTCCTTACATTCTCATTTTTATTCTATCATATATCGTTCTATTACTTACTCTTTTTAGTGATCTCATATCCATAGCGTTTATTCTATAATCTTGTGTCTTTTGGATACCATTGAGCGCGAATGTTGCAAATTTTAGATACCTAAAATATTTTTGTTGAAGATATCGATTTTTTACTAACACAATAATCTCACAATAAGAGTTTTTTGAATTCTCTATATTCTTAGTCAGTTTTGGGGGTTATGAAATGGGGAATTTGTGATAGAAAAACGAGATTATTCATCATTGCGGGCCTTGGCCTCCTCCACCATTCCTCACCATCTCCCTCTATCCTGACATGCTTCCCTCCAGTTCCTTACACCAACAGCCTCCACATCCCGCTGCACGCCATCCAGCCATCGAAGCTTGGGACTACCAACGTTTCGTCTATCTTATGACTTTGTGTGCAGGACCCTTTTTGGCACTCTTTCATCGTCCATTCTTTCGACGTGTCCTGCCCATCGTAGCCTCCTTATTTTTATCACATTTATAATGTTGGGCTTATTATAAATATTGTAGATGTCATCGTTGTGTCGTATTCTCCAAGCTCCGTTTACGAGATTATTGCCGTATGGCAAATTCTTCCAACCAACCAGTGTTTCCAGCTCAGAAAAACAATATCAGCGCGAGAAATGAATTTAAATTAATTTCTCCTCTGTTGGGAATCGGACCCAGGACGCCCGCACGGAAACAAAACGACTAACCAACTATTTACCACGGCTGTCGGCACATGATCATATAACGGTCATCGTAACGATATTATTTATTTTATAACCATTCACGTTTGTAGTAAAATTCAAAAAGGGGATTCACTGTAATTCGAAACCACAAAAAAATAATAAAAAACAGCTTAGAGGAATCTTTGGGGAGTCTCTTAATTATTGAGATCTCTATTACGATGTGGTAGACTATAAATAGATGCTCATAATATCCCCTAACATTGACGCCACTTACTGAAGCAACTGTTTGGAACGTAAGGGAATTATTAGTTATATATTTGGTTTTATCAATTCTCTCATACATACATATCCGAAAACTATGATAATGGAATATAGTGGAAGCACTATTCAAAGCTGGTGCCTCATAGCATTTATTTGGAACTCAGCTTTTATTTGTTTTATTTAACATCCTTTTTTAATAATATTATAAATAAATTTATAAAATACATAATTGCTCTTCTTCTCCCCATTCCATAAATGCGGGAGTCCCTCAAGGGTCCATTCTATCTCCAACCCTATTCCTCCTACATATCAATGACTTGCTCTTACGCGCCCCCATCCACTGTTACGCTGATGACAGCACAGTCCATGACAATTTCTCTTTTGACAAGCCTCCTAAACAGAGTGAAATATCAGAAGCCCGGAAAGACCTTCATCAAAAAATAAATAGCTACCTCCACTCAATCAATACCTGGGGTGAAAGTAATCTTGTTTCATTTAACGTCTCAAAAACCCAAGCCTGTCTAATTTCTGCGAAGAGAAACCCCAATGAATTGCAAGTGTCTTTCAACGGAAGCACCCTACCTAACAGCAGCTCTATAGACCTGCTTGGAGTATCTATAACGAACCAATTACACTACAAGGGCTCCATCGAAGCTAAGGTGAAACTCGCCTCCAAAAAATTGAGCGTACTATATAGAGCGCGCAGATATTTTACTAAGACCCAGATCTGTATACTCTACAAAGCGCAAATACGCCCAATTATTGAATATGGCAGTCACCTCTGGAGTGGCGCCCCCCAATACCTACTGAATACCCTCGACGCTGTCCAAAGGCGTGCTATACGTCTGATTGATGATCCATCACTGACTGATGGATTGCAATCACTAGAACACAGACGCAGAGTCGGTATTTTAAGTTTATTCTATAGATACTACCACGGGAATTGCTCAGAAGAAATTGCATCTTTGGTCCCTCCTCCACCCACTCGCAACAGAGTCACTCGCTTCACTCAATCGCAGCATCCATTCACAGTGGACCTTCAACATATACGAACAAGTCACTTCTCGAACTCCTTTATTAATACAGCAGCCCGACTGTGGAACGATCTTCCGAATTCTGTGTTTCCATCTTCGTACAACCCGGGTCTTTTTAAAATCCGAATTAATAAACTCTTTTCTAGATTGCAAACCCCTCCCAACGCTACGTAGTGCGATTCTTCGGAAGAGTAAAATGGACCCAAATCCTAATAGCTGGCGTCCCCTACGTAGACATGTTAAAAAAAAAAATTATATACTATGATAAAATTGTTACATTACCTCCTCAAACAGATAAAATCTTGTACTTGATGAGGGAATCATTTGAGATTAGATAATACAATAGATATATAGTGATATAACGGTGAAAAAAAAATCAAAAAACAAATATACATAAAAAAACCAATAGAAAACGATTTGGTCATATCAATATTCAAAACAATTTTGGTCATATCAATAGATATGTATATCATTACATACACCAGCTAAGATTGTGAAATGTTTTATCAGTCTTTGTTTGAACTTTTTAAAATCATTAATCTGTTTTATTTCATCTGGGAGGCAATTGAAATTCTTTATTCACATATAAATGTAATTGACTAGTATTATATTTATGAATTATAAATTTCTTCGGAATCGTACTGACATATTTTTTTTAAACTTTTGCAATACATTATCTTTAAAAAATTGTAAAATTGACGTTTTTTTATAAATATTTAGAATTAGAACTCTTGTTTGGAATAAAAACTAATTCTTTTTTAAATTTATTTTCTAAGGCTTATAATTAGAAGAAAATCAATTCAAAACAATATTATACATGTTCTCATTACCTGTGGCAAATACTTTGCGAAGAAGCTTAATGCACGGTAACAATTCAAACCTGAAAACTTATTTTTTTTTATCAAATAATTAATGTAATTATATAGGTATAATCAAGGTTTTATTTTTCAAACCTACTTTTCAAAAGTTGTATTTATCAATAGATGAAGTAAGTATTGTTATATATCTTGTAGGTATTA
Organism: Molanna angustata; assembly: GCA_963576475.1. Taxonomy (NCBI): domain Eukaryota; kingdom Metazoa; phylum Arthropoda; class Insecta; order Trichoptera; family Molannidae; genus Molanna; species Molanna angustata. The sequence goes on from OY754980.1 coordinate 29,106,487, forward strand.
ATAAAAAAAACACCAATAAGTAATAATTCCATAATGTGAGGTAACCAGACACAGGTGTGCGGCTGTGAAACAACTTATAAGAAAGCACGACACATGCGCATGTCTCCAAGCACCAGTATCATCTCACCTAAAAAGGCAACATTCAGAATGGGCGGTAAACTTTTTTTCATTCATACCATCACGGCATATCCCACAATGTGGGGTAACCAGCGAAAGGTGTGCGGGTGTGCATTGCCTTATAAAAGGGAGCACAACATATCTGTGTATACCCACAAACCAGTCTCGTCTCACCTAAAAAGGCACTATATTCAGAATGGGTGGTGAACCTCATTGCTGAACTATGTGAGATGTTATTGTTGCCTGTTGTATTTTCGATTATCCGGCTCTTACGGGACACTCGAAAACAATAATAGAAAAGAGTGGAAGCACTATTCTACGCCGGTGCCTCACAGCTATAAACGGTAAACTTCATTGCTGAGATGTTATTTAGCCTGTTGCATTATTGGGCACACAATCAACGACATACTTTTAGTAATGATTGTTTTATTTCCTTTTAAAAAACAGATTACATTGGAACAATATTGAAAAATCTTGAATTTATACGAAGAAAAAAAAATATCTATAAATAAGTATATAATATCTGAATTCACCCATTTTTGTGGTACGTATATAGGTTGTGTTGCACTATTTACCTTTGTCTGTCTAACTAGGAATAATATCTATAAATAAGTATATAATATCTGAATTCACCCATTTTTGTGGTAGGTATATAGGTTGTGTTGCACTATTTACCTTACTTTGTCTGTCTAACTAGGAATCATTCCTATTTTAAGGTAGCCAATGTTTTTTTTCTTTATTTTATAGTTTTCTTCCGAAAATAATATGTGTTCTGGGTGAGGAAAACATAAATAAATAATAGATCTAAATGTTGCACCATCTAAAAGAAAAAAACAAAAAATTCTTTTACTCAAGAAACAGATGGACCATAAATATTTAGTAATTTAAGTCAGATCAAATAGTACAGATTTGAAAAACATAGAAAAAATATATAGGAAACAAACTACATCATATGGAAAAATACTTTTAAGCATAGAAAAAATATTAAGATATACATAAGAAACTTTTTTAAACATACACATATGTCAAGTTCAGTTCCGATTGTTTACAATAAATGATCTATTCTATCTAATATAGTCCATATTTATTAATACTTTGTTTTTTTTAGATATCGTTCGAAGTACTTCTAGACAACTCTATCTAGAGATACTTGTTTATTTATTAGGAAAAGCTTATCGGAAAACTAATAGGTAGGTACAATATTTATTGGTTGCCACATTTTGAAGACGTATAATTTATCGTCTCAGATGCAGACTGAACCCACAATATTAATAACTGTTATGAAAGAGGCTCGAAGGGTATTTTACATATATAAGCTTATTATTATATTAGAGTAAAAAACGAGAATATAAGGAAAGAATGTAAGATGAAGAAAGATGTCATTACTAGAATGAAAGTGAACACATTGAGATGGTTTGGTCACATGGGGAGAATGAATGAGGAGCTCCTAACGAAGAAAATATACAGAGCAGAAAGGAATGGAATGAGAGGTCGGGGACGCCCAAGAAAGGGATGGCACGACCATGTGAACGATATTTTGAAAGACGGAAATGTTAGAAGTGTGAGCAATAGACGAACATGTATGAGACGATGCATGAATGTGGAAGAGGCGAAGATGCGTGCCAGGATAGAAAGATGTGGCGTTCGGTTCTCTCTGCCTACCCCGCAAGGGAAATGGCTTAATGGTATGTATGTATGTTTGTTATTATTATCATGTTAAAATATGATGTGTTAAATGTTCTCACGAAAACGTGTCCCAGATTAAATTTAAAACGATATTTATATAATTAATAATGTCAACTGATGGCAATCAACTTTCCATATTTGCAAGCCATGTATATATTGTGAGTTGAAGCAAATAACGTGGGTATACAAATATAACAATAAAACTATTCCACAGAGGTCTTGAGTCAATGAACACTAAAGTAAAGGAAGAACTATGCTCCTATACCAACTCGCTGATGCAATTTAAATTGTAAAAGCTCGATACTTCATACTACAAGACGAGTCGAGTCGTCAAGTCTTTGTGGAATAGGTAGATGAAAGCTTAATGATGTAAGTACGCTATGAGTAAATCAATCATTTGAAAGCTCAATACAACTTAAAAAGAACATGAATATTATTTTTTGTTAAACAATATTCAATTTAATTTTAACAATGTTGAAATTATATAACTCTCAGGCTGGCCTGCTTCAACAATGATTAAAATAAAAGTAGGTAGGTATAGTTAAAATACTTTTTTTTAATACAAATAGCCAAAATATACCTACCTATTATAACAAAAAAATAATAAAATAAGAATGCAATTATTTAAATATGTATATTCAAATATCTATATTGTATACCTATACATAATTTTTTTGTTTTATTTTTACACACCATCTCCCTAAGATGATCCTATTGTGAGGTGGCAGACTTTAATTTCATAAAATTGTTCTAAATCGTGTCGTTTGATGGGATTAAATTTCAATGAAACAACCAAAAGTATTGCGCAATTTTATAAATTTTAACTATTGTTCAAAAAAGTCAGTCTTAATGATTTTTAAAAACTATATTAGAATTATAATAAACCACTTATTTTTGTGAGTCAATTCGCGACATGTTTCGGGAGTGCTGTCCTTCCATCGACCGGCCGCGTGTCGAGAAAACTTTCAAAGTTTTCTGATGTTACCAAAAACTGAATTTTTGAATTTCTGTTTAAAGAACCACCAATAAAACTAGGCTTCGTAAAAGTACATTCAGAGGTTGAGAACCTTAAATAAAGTGTAGTTTTGATCATAATACACTCGCAATAGGTAAATGTTTACATTTGAGGTACGACAATTCGTCAGAAATAACTGTTTTATTTTTCACGATTTGGTGATTTATAATTATGCCAGAGGTACGCAGATAGAACCGAGCGCTAAACGCCTTTATTTTTACAAAAAATCGTTGCTTCCATTACATTCGTGCATCGTGTCATACATGCTCCTTGATTGTTCAAGCTTCTTGTTTTATGTTACCTTTAAAGGACGACTCCAGCTATTCACTGCATCTCATACAACCTTATATATTTTTTGTTCAGCCCTTTCAATATGCCCAAACCATCTCAGGGCATTCATTTTCATTTTTCTTATTATATCCTTCTTTATATTGCACTCTTTTTATACCTACATTTTTTTAAATACATGTTATAGGAATAATAAATGTGCAAAATCTTTAATGTTGAATTTCGATATCTTTATTTCGGACATTTATAATCACTCGATGTGAGCTACATTATATAAATGAAGAGTATATTGGTAGAAAAATCTAATTAATTCTAATTCCACTTTTAATTTATAAAAAATCAATAAACGTCAACAAATTGATTGTATTTTGTATAGACGAAGCGGTCAGACCACATTTTGAGTCTGTTTCAATTTAGACCACCTCCGTATTGTAAATGAGTGTGGGATGTGATCAACACTATACTCTCCATGACACGAGGAAGTGAACATTTTTTTCCTTCATAAAATCCATATGCACATTTTTTCTACAATAGATAGGCAATCTTTACGTTCATTTTTTCTACGAAAGATGACAATCCTTAAGTATATTTTTTCTACAAACGATAGACAATATTTTAATACATTTTTCGTACAATAGATAGACAATCCCTAAGTACCTACATTTTTTCTACAAAAGATAGACAATCTTTTAGTACATTTTTTTTTACCAAAAATAGACAATCCTTAAGTTGAAGATAGTTTTTTTTTGTATACCTTTATATTTCTTTGAACGAAAATTAAAAAAAAATGTCTTGAACTTACACTTTACCATTTAGAAATTTATTCCAACCACAAAACATATTCTCTGTTCTGTGCCTCCAAATAATCACTGTTTCCAGCCCAGAGAAAAAAATAATTGTGTGAGAAATGATATTAAATGAATTTCTCCTTTAAAAAAAATACACGGGACTTAAAACTATTTAATTCTGGAAACGGATAGTTACATACAACTTTTAAGAAAACATTAACAGAACTATTATAGTTCCCTAATGCGTCAAACTACAATCAAATAGCTTGGTACATACATACATGCATAAAATAAAATAAAACCTCAATTTAACATTTAGGTATACATTAAATACAAAAATATTACGACGAAAATCGAATTAGGTATTCATGTTCCAGGTAGAATGGTTCGCAGACCTCAATTGCTTCATGATTCAACAAGTAGAACAAATATCAGGAAAATGCCACAATTACACTCATATGCAGCCAATATAACCATATATTCTCAGCTGAGATAGACATATTCAACGCGAAATATTATAGATGTAGACATGATGTTCTGAAGGTGATGCGCAACCAATATCGCTCTATCCTGTCCTAGTCTCTCTTCTCTCCTTTCTCTTCCTTTCCCTAGTTTTTGTAAATTATATGTGTAAATAAATAATATGTTCTCTCTGCAATTATAGAGAAATTGATATAAATAAAAACATTATGAAATTCGAGAAATCACAACTCTCTTGTACAATGCCGTTGAAGTTGAGAGAAACAATAAACTACTTTTACGATAAATTTACGACTTGATTTTATGAAAACATAACATTTTTTACAATAAAATATTTGCTAAAGTATTGAATAACATGGAAGCTAACAAAAAACGGACATGTTGCCAAATGATATATTTAAAGTTGCCATTTAGTTTAATGTTCATGTATACAATTCTGTGTGATGTTAAATTAGAAATTTATTGGATCACGAGTTTGATTGTAATCAATCACGAAGTGACATTTTAACCTAAATGTCCAAATTTCCAAGAAATTTACGTCATCAAACCATTACGTCATTTCCCTATTTAGGGAAGGTGAAGCTTTCGAAATGGAAATTCCCTGAAATGGCGGGACACGGAGCCAGAAGCTCGGACGATGAATGTACAAATAGTGTGCTGACTTGGAGACCCCATACGACAAAGAGAAGTGTGGGTCGTATCAAAAAGGCGTACAAACTGGATAGGCCATGCGACACAGAGTTGAAGAAAGTCATTGAAGACTGAGCGGAGTGGAGGAAATGCTTTACTGCCAACCAATCCCCAAGGTTGAAACTAAAGAAGAAGATAGGTATGTTTTTGAGAGGCCTGCTCCTCTTGCGAAGTGGACTCCCAGCTATCCCTCTATCTTTAAGGGAGTCTTCCGCGAAGGCGGGTTCCGTGAGGCTGATTGTGAAGCACAATGTAAGGAAGTCTGGTGCTGTCCATCCTTTGGACATGACCATACCAGTCCCTCCTCAGCTGCCTACTCCATCTGACGATATTATCAACTCTTTTCCCTTCCCGTATTCTTAGCAAATTCTAATATTGTTAGAACAGAAAATATGTCAAATGAATAAAATATAATTTGATAGTAAATTCCTTGAGCATGTTACAAGGAAGTGTTTATTGTCTCTTGGGTGTTCTGTTTATTGGTAGCTTTAACATTATCACTTTAAATCTCTCCACACTAATTATTTATCATTACCTACCAACCGTTTTAAAGAAATGAGAAAACATCTATTCATAGATATGTTTGACGAGCGTCAGCTATTCTCAATGTTCGAATTAAGACAAACTATATTTTTTAATAAGAATGAACATATCCTGTTATACCAAGAACATGTACAATGTACATCCTCTTACATTTCCTAAATTAAATCTAAAAGATTGTGCTATATGTAGGTGAATGAAATTCGGACCAGCATTACTATTAATCTTCGCTAGCCGCTCTGCAACTGATTCATCTTATACTTACATATATCAAAGTAATTTAAAAATGTGATTTTTAAAGTTATTTAAATTAAATTTAGATTACACCTACATCATAAAACTACACGCGAATAGAAAATCATCGCCCGTAGACTGTCATAGACTTGAGATCTTTATATTTCAAGTCGATATTTTTATTTTTTTAATCTCAGTTTAGTAAGGCGCCCGTATCTATGACAAAATCGTTTAAATGCTTTGCAATTGTCCTTATTCCATTACTATCAGTTTTGTATAATTTCTTCGTAAGGCATTCTAGGTATATTGATTCATCCCAAGTGGCCAAACCATCTCAATGTGTTAGCTTTCCTTCTATTAAATACATCTTTCTTTTTAATACATTTTTTCTGGTGTCCTCATTTTTTATCCTGTTATTATAAATATTATTACGTACAATTTTTTAGTGATCTCTTTTCAACTGCATTTATTCTGCTTTCATAATACGACTTCTGCCGTATCTAACTTGCATATGTCAAAGTTGTTAACACGATTGCGTTGTGAATGGCAACTTTGGCAACGAATGGCAAATCATATGGGTAAATTATAAGTTTGAACCACAGAAGAGTAAATTCTTTAAAAGATTCTTTGTTCTGTGGTTTGAACATATTATAGTTAAACCACAGTTGACTGTTTAAAAGTCCCTGTCATAATAGTGTGAGCGGTGAATGTGGATGCAGTAAGAATATAAGTCTAGAAATAGTAGCGCAAAGGACAATAGGTACCTACATACATTGAAAGAATGACACCACCAGATAGAAACACATGTCACAAAAAGGCATTCCCTTCACACACACTTGGATCTCCTTGCTTCAGTGGGACTCCTATGACACGATCGTAAATAACTCAGGAAGCGAGGTCAGTGACGTCACAAGTCAGTATAAAATATACTTATTATATTATAAAGACGTACTATCCTATAACACACGAAGTTAGCAACGGGGATACCTTATATATGTCAATAAACCCGCGATTGTGCACTTGCTGTACTTACAGTTTATTAATAAATAAATAAATCTTAAGAATTCCCCGCTGTCCTTCAATTTCTTGGAGGAACATTCTGGAGGTCTGCTTTCTTGTGGAACATTATCCCTAGCCACTATAACTGCTCTTGAAACTGTCATTCTCGAATCGTATTTCTTCCAGAACCTTTTTGTTTGTCGACAGTATCTAACGGTATCCTCGATTTCTTTCGGATCTCTATATTTCATACTTTATCATGAAGGGTTTTGTCAGCGATTTTTCTGATAACCTTCATTTTTATGGTTTTTGATACGGACAGGACTGTTTCTGCTCTGGATCTGTCTTTTATAAGCGAAACAAATATATTGTGGAAGTTAGATCCATTTGCAATATAATTTTTCATAGGTGCTGGTGGTGGATTATATGATAAAATCAAACACGCGTATCTGGTATAACGTTTATTTCGAGACTGACATGAGATACAGGTCAAAACAAAAACTATATAGGAACAAAGGTAGCAACTGCTACATATAAAATATTACAGATGTACCAATATTAAAATTTGTAGTCTATGACTAAAGACAATAATTCAATTATATATTTCAATGATGGGATAGATTCCAACATATTTTGCTATTTCTAGTGATTCTCAACTGACTTCCTATCTTTTGGGTCTTCTAGGAATCCTTTTCCCTTCTGGTTTTTTATTTAGGGCATGGTGTGGTAGTCCTTGGGAGTCCATTCTTTCATGCCTACATTTTTTTTAAATTTGTTTAATTGATCCCCACTTTTGAAAATATCAAATATACCTACACTTAAATTTAAAATTTTCCAATTAGGGTGATATCGAGTATGTTGAAATAATTATTTTTATTTATCAGCAAGTAATGAAGAAATTTTATTTATAACAATTAGCTTTCCACGAATGAGGAATTGATAACTTGGTAACGTTCTTCTGGAACTTATGGAAACACGCCCGGTGAAAACAGGCTAAGATACTACAGAAGTGTTTCTTTGTATTGAAAATTTACTCGCTAGAGGGGTGGTATATACATATATGCTATTATTAGTAAATTATTCAAATTAATCATGAAACAATATGACATTACAATGAGAGATTGCATTATTAAAGTCATATATGACATTCATACGATCATAAAAATGATTGATTAGTTAGTAAGTATTGTATTGTTTTGGAATATTAGTTGGCTTCAAGATATTCTGATTTACAATTTCTTTTAATACAATATACTTTCCTTCCGAAAATTCATTATAGACAAATGGATTTATGTATCGACTTCGTTAAGGTGAAATGATTATTATTTAAAATAATAGCAAATAATATTCTTGAAACTTGATTTTGTTCAAATTTTTCACGCGAACCAACTAGATAACCATTCTGAAAGATAGAAAATGGAAACGTTGGAAGCATGTTTGATATGGGGGTCAATTATGATAAAATTCGCTCATACTAGAAAATCAATTGGTTTATAACTGTGAGATAGGCGATGAATGTACGCAAATGGGCCTTATTTAGAATTTTGCACTGGAGTGCCACATCTTGAAGGATGGAAACGAAATAAGTTCAAATCATTGATGACAATTTGCGACACAGTGTATGAATGTAAGGTGATGGATGTATACTTGATTTCCTCTGTATAATAGGGACATGACGTGATTGTATGCGAGATGTATAATTGGATTACTGTTAGATGTTTTAGGCGATCATTGTTTAGAATTTCGCACTGGTGTGCCCCAGGGTCACGAATCATGTCTCGTATTTTTACTGCGGTCATAAAATATGATCGCTTAGTCAATTATTGAGTGTCCAGATAGATTTGAAAATAGTAGTAGGTAATTTTCAGTCTAAAGATAAACATGACAAAAACAGCAATAAATTTACACACGACACACACGGAAGCATTCTAAAAGCTTTTGTGCGCATAACGTTAGTTTGTGGTGATCCGTTGTACTTATGATCTTTGGACGTACGGGAGTTTGCAGGATCATCGTAACCACATGTTGTGAATCTTTTTTATGGCCTAACTGCGATTCTCTACCGGGTTTTCTCCTAACAACTTGTGGTTTGACTGTCAGGGTTTTTTTTGCGTATTATCGTATAATAACACCAAATGTGCATTGCAAATCTCCCCATTCATTCTCCAGCTTATTTTCCAAGTTCTTCCCTAAACATCTCACTACGAAACGAAATTTTGATATTTAAATAAATATTTTTTATATACATTGAGGAAGATTATAATATGTTTGTCTTAATAATATGAGGTTTGGTATTATTATTTTGTGTTTTAGGGTCTAATCAGGTAAAATGAATAGATATCTACATACATATACATATCATCACGCCGTTTCCCTATTTGGGGTAGGCAGAGAGAATCGAACGCCAAAATCCTCTGTGTACATTTACATACATCCAAGAATAGCGTCATCCATGCTCTCCTATTATTCTGACTCCGTATATTCCCATCTTCAAAATCTCATTTATATGATTATGCCAACTCTTTCTCGAACGGCCCCTGCATCTTATTCCACCATTCTCTCTACATGTCCGAACCATCGCAGGCAGAGTATTTATTTTCATTCTACTCACAATATCTCTTTCAATCTTGCATTCTCGTCTGATATCCACATTTCTTATCCTATCATAGATTGTTTTATCACTCATTCCTCTTAGCGACCTCATTTACACAGCGTTAATTTTATTTTCATTCGTTTTCTGCCATGTCCATGTCTCACTTGCATACATTATTGTTGGGACGACTATTGCATTGTGCACAGCGAGGTTTGCTGGCCTTTCATAGATACCTATAAATGTCATGTTACAAAGAAAAATGATCTAAGAAATTTGGAATATAAAACTATAGTAAATTTTGAATATAGAGCAACAAGATTATCAATGTGATTGGTTGAATATTTGATATAATTTTGATACATGGAAACATCATAATTCTTGGAAATCGAGTTTATTATAATATACTGTTTGCATGGCTAGCTATTTTTTTGGAGACATGTTAATAAATTGTTAAAATGGTTTTATTTCTCAAAAATACTTTACTAAACAGGAAATGAATTGGGGCTCGATGTTTTTATGTCTCGATACAACACGACACCGACACTTTTCATTTCAGTGTTTTCTTAACAAATAGCTCGGTGAACGAAAACATCTGACTAATATCACCAAAATAGTGTTAATATTTTCTTTTAAAATACCGAAAATGTAATGTTACTTGATGTATGTGTGCTGTGGTACAGCGTAGAGAACAAAAAAACTTTTCTTTGATCTAGAAAGTTCGATGATGCGGCAGGGGCGAACCTAGAACCCTCGGACTAGGCGAACCCTGAACGAAAATTGGGAAATGTCGAAAATTTCATGTTTTTTAGCATCCTTGTTCATTTGAGTGGCCATGAAAATATTTTAAAATCACATACCAAAATAATATTTACATTTGTGGCCCTGTCAAAAATCGTATCTACCTACAGTTAAATTTTTAATCTTGGAGTATGGTTTCAATAAAACAGTCAATTATAGGTCTTGATTTTCTTAATTTCATAATATTCATAGGTAAGCAGCCAAGATTTTGGGGTTCTATAAGCAATTCCGCTACTATAAATGCGGTCTTATTAAGCCACTAAAATCTTTCGTTAATTTAGAAAGTTCGATAATTTGGATTTGTTCTAAAGTCAATATTAACATCTACATTTAATTTAGAATGTTCGATGGCTCAGTATTGAATCTAAGTTCATTTGCGATTATTTATTTCTGTGGGTGACAATACGCAATTCATCCTACATATCTTTATATATATAATTCTTCTGTACGTGTGTATGTCACTGAACTCTTCCTAAACGGCTGAACCGATTTTGATGAATTTTTTTGTGGGTATTTGTGTGAGTCCCTGATGCCCGATTTCCCCAAGGCTCCTTAACTTAAAAAATCACATTTATGAACCACTTAGCGCAAAATTGCATTTCACCAAACAATCTTAGCCTCGCTTAGCGACGTCGGCGCATAAAATTTTAAGTGGCGGTCTCTAGTGGATTAAGCGTCACTTAACGCGTTTGACAGATAGATATTTGGGTTAAGATTTCGTCGCAGAGTTGTTTTATTATTGAATTTATCTTTTTTTTTTGTAAAATTTAAGTTATATTTTGTTTATTATCATCTTGGAAGATGGCTGGATTCGTGAAATCGATGAATAGACATGCTCCATCCGTTTGTTTTGAAGTAATTGCCGTGTTTTTTGAAACTAATTCAATTAATTTAGTTTTTTCACTGGGGGTAAAATTTGTAGAACGTTTCCTTGGTTTATCCATAATTGTACTCTGCTAAATATTATACTCTGATAAATATGCGCGTCCCGTGTCGAACAATCTCAACAATCAACAAGTGCGAAGCGAATAAACAGACATGACAGCGAGTATATCCTAGGATGTACACCGATTTTTTAAACCAAACCTACAAAAGTTTGGTAAAAATAGATTGGTTAGGTTTGTCTGTAGTTATAATTGCGGCTGGCTGGCATGAGCCAGTTGCATTGTATATTAAAAAAAGTAACAAATATTAAAATAAAATAACTAAATTGGTGTGAATACTAAATTAACTGTCTGTACATGATGTGTCAAAAACAAAAACTGGTGTACAAACAAGGCTACCCTGACAGCGAGCGCCGCTAGCGCCATCTGTTGGCGCCAGCGGCAATTACCTGTACTCATGAGATCAAAATAGTACTTTTTTATAATTAATTTATATATAGAGTAAAAATCGTGAAATTCACACGTTAGAATATTTTAATGATATTTTTATAGTTTATTATGTATTTCTTATTTGCATATTTTTTAAAGTAACGTTATCTTGAGTCCATATTCATGTTCACCGGAAACATAACCAAAACTAATCCTGACCTTAGCTTAGTGTGGCTGTTATTTGTTGGTGAAATCGTGAAATGCAAATTTATTAAGTAAGCCACTTAAGGATTTAAGGAAAAAGTTTTGAAAAATGAAACTATGAGGATTTGAAAATTATGCTACCAGGGTAACATAAGTCGGTCCAAATTTTTTTTTAAAATGATCTATTTTATTGCAATGAAACATTGGGGATTCGTTCAGTCCATACCCAAGAATGTTTTTTAATTTAAATGTATTTTTTTTTAATATTACAATTCCAAACAATTCCAATAATGACTGAATATATGCGAGCGAAAATTAACAATATAATTTT